>BLBF01000037.1:20163500-20188255 GCA_015471245.1 Laticauda colubrina
AGCCCTGCCTTGCCTTTGTCTTGCAATATGAATAGGCTGTTCACCAACAAATCTAGGAAAGGTTCATGCAGCAAAATCCATCCAGGGAGTTCATGTTAAGTTATGTCTGCAGAGGAAATATTAGCCTTGATGCAGCTTGATAATAACATCCAATTGCAACCTAGCAAGGTTAATCGAAACAATGCCAGGCCCGTATGAAAGGTCTGCTGATTCCCTTAGTTCTGAAGTCAAGCATCTCATCATTAATGTTATCAGGACATGTGTTAGCAATTTCAGGCAGTGCAAATCAAAGGACAATGTTTGAAGCCTCCTGCCTCAGCTAGAGTCCATCCATCCTTCTTTTCATATCACTGAGTCTGGCTAAATATTTCTCCTGGATTCCCATTCTTTTCTAATCCTTTAATAGCTAGACATCAGGAGTTGGGGAAGTATGGAGCCTTTGCCTGGGTGGATATACATGGGGGACATGGATTCAGCCTACAATAGAGGACAGAAGATGAGGAAGTTCCTTCTAGCCACAAGGGAGAATCCTCTGGGAAGAGTTTCACTCCAACTTTGCTTTGTACAGCTTTATTCGCTCGGTTACAAGGGTGAATATGAGCTCCATCAATCACATGTCTGTAATAACTTGGGATCTTGTCAAGTTTCATCCTGACTTGTAAGTTGTATGTATGGTTTATGATGGGGCATAAGGTCCTTCAGGATTCTGACAGAAACCACAAAATTTATCTTCACTTTAATATCTATGGAGATTCTCAATCATCCAGGTCTTGCTTATCCCAAAGTGTTTTCTTTTTTTGTGCCCCCCCCCAAAATAACTTTTTTGTTTTTTCCACCCCCTTTTAAAATGCTTTATTTCTCATCCAAGAACTGAAGAAGCTTCTTGGATGATAAGCAAGACATTTTTAAGGGTAAAAACCCAACAAAAATCGAGTTGCCTTTTAGGAAAAAAAGCATATTAGGGATTACGCTGAGTTTGAAACTTCAAGTTATTTATTTATTTACTTTTATTTGTCAATTGCTTACAAAATAATAGGTATAAGGAAAAAACATAGTTATGAATAAATGGATACATGTAAGAAAAATAAAAAAATAAAAGAAACAATAGGACAGGGATGGTAGGCACATTGGTCTGCTTATGCACACCCCCTACAGGCCTCTTAATTCCCTGTCACACCGGCCGACGGATGCAAAACGTTAGTAAAAAGGACACAGCAGACGAGAAAAATGTTCCATCCGTTGTTATCCGCTCTCAAAAGTGCCCCGAATTTGCATAACCAGTGGACAACACGGAAAGGAACAAATGGGGGGAAGACATAGGGCGGATGGAAAGCAGATGCTCCACGGAAGCTTAGCGGATGGAAGCGGATGGGAGTGGATGGTACATCCTCAAGGCTTCTGGGGGAGCACAGCAAAGCGGACGCGGAACGGATACAGCGGATGCAGAGTGGACGCTGAGCGGATGAAGCGGATGCACAGCGGATGCCAAGCGGATGAAGCGGATGCCGAGCGGAAGCCTAGCGAATGCCTAGCGGAAGCCTAGCGGATGCCTAGCGGATGCCTAGCATTCACTGCGCATGTGGGGAGGATGCATTGCATCAGCCCCGTGTATATAAAGGGAAGCAGCTCGCAAGCAGATCAACATTCAGAGGAAGGACCTGCTTCCAGACACAGCTCTCCAGCCTGCCTGCCAGCCTGCCTGCCAGCCAGCCAGCCAGCAACCCCACAACCATGGGGAAGAAGAGAAAGCCTCAGCCATCTTCTGCCAGCCCTGGCAAGAGGGACAGGGCCACCCTCCCACCCCCTGGCCCTCACTCTGCTTCTGCTGGGGCTTCTGCAGCCCAGGCTCGCTCTTCTGGGGCTGGGGCTTCTGCAGATGCTGCTTCTGGAGGAGCTGATGATGATGCTTATGGCGGTGGTGCTTCTGCTGGTGTATACTCTGCTGAAGCTGCTCCTGGTGCTGGTGCTTCTGCTGGTGCTTACTCTGTTGGCGCTGCTCCTGGTGCTGGTGCTTCTGCTGGTGCTTACTCTGCTGGCACTGCTCCTCGTCCTGCTGGTCCTGCTGGTGCTCCTGGTCCTGCTCATGCTCCTGGTCCTGCTGGTGCTGCTGGTGCTGCTGGTGCTGCTGGTGCTGCTGGTGCTTACTCTGCTGCTGCTGATCCTGGTGCTGCTGCTGCTGGTGCTGCTGGTGCTGCTGGTGGTGGTGGTGTGGAGGAGCAGCCCCTACAACCTGGAAGCCCCTCTGATGAGGGCCCATGTGGTCCTGCCAAAGGGAGGAAGAGAATGGGAGAGGAGGCAATACTCCATCGAAGAGGAACATGAGGATGAGGTGCTGGAATGATTGAGGGAGAACGAGTAACTATGGCAGAAGGGACACAGGCTCTATAGGGAAACCAAAAGGAAGCAGGCTGCTTGGAGAGAGAAGGCGGAGAGCCTGGGATACACTTCGGAGGTGCTCCTCGGCTGGTGGAAGCACATGCACATCTGGTACGGCAATCTGCACCTCAAGAAATCTGGCCAGGCCACGGTCAAGCTGACGGACAGAGAGACCTATGTGATGGCCAAGTGCAGCTTCCTGGAGAATGAGATCCACCACCGAGGAGCAGCCCTTCTCACTACCCTCTCTCTCAGGCAGCCTGCTGAGAGCCAGTCCTCTTCCGGCAGAGAGTCAGCTCCTGTCTCCAGGCAGGTATCTGTGGAGCATGCCATGACGGAGACCTCCCCAACAGTTGCACTACCCATGGCAGAGCGCATGGAGGACCCCCTGACACAGTGGGAGAAAGGAGACAGCACTTCCACCACAGCCCAACCCGCATCCACCCCTAGCTCCTCCTCCACAGAAAGGCAGAGAGGCAAACCGGAGGGACAGAGCCACACTGTCCTGCTGGAGATAAGAGACACGATCAGGAGCAGCGTAGATCTCCTCTCTCAGCTGGTACACACCGACTCCTCATTCTCCAACCGCAAGCTCTTCCTCAACTATGTGAACCAGACCATCATGGACATTGCGGAACCCCAGTACCAGGTGGTGAAGGACAGGATCACCGATCTGCTTCACAACCCTCCAGATCCAGATAAACCTGCTCCCACCCAGTCCAGGTGCTCCTCCACCCCAGGTGATGTCCCTCCCATTCCAAGGCTTTTCACAGGCCCTCACCTACCAGGGCTACGGCAACCAGGAGGTCCAGCAGCACAGGCAGAAGCCCTTCCCAGTCCAGGCAAATGTTCATCGGATGCCACCGGTTCCACTGATGCCACCGATGCCACCGATGCCACCGATGCCACCGATGCCACCCACATCACCGATGCCACCCACGCCACCGATGCCACCCATGCCACAGATGCCACCGATGCCAGTCCTCACCCAGCTGCAGACCAGACAGCCCCACTATACTCCCCCTTCCTCCACCCCACAGCCAAGCCCAGCCTCAGTACATCTGTCATCGGTACTGGGGCTGACACCCCACGTCATGGAGGAAGGGGCTCTCAACATCACGGGGCTGAGCCAGCTGTCTGAGAGCTTCCTCAACACACCGTCCCCTGTTGTCCTCTCGGGCCCAGGCACCCCAGTGGTGCTTCAGACCAGCACTCCAGCAGCAGCCACCTCCACAGCACCTGGACCCTTCACCCCTGAGACTGGGCACACCTCCGAGTGACCAAGAAGAGTGCCAGAGACTGGGTGGCTGCCTGTTGACTTTATTTTTGCTTTGGACACTTGACTTGGATCATTTTTCTTTTACAGCTTGTTATTAATAAAGATTATCTTTGCTTCACACACTTGCTTCATTTATTTTATTAAATAAAGTCTTGGTGGAAACTTTTAGAAATGGTTTAAGCCTTTGCATGCTTGTGGGATGGGTTAAGATAGCAGTGGGATGGGCAGGGATACCTTTGGGATGGGTTAAGATAGCTGTGGGATGGGCAGGGATATCTTTGGGATGGGTTAAGATAGTTGTGGGATAGATAAACCTCCAGTGCAAGCATGGTGGGACTGTATGGTCCACCCTCCCAGGTGCCACACCTTTGGCCCTTCATTATCAAAAACAATGTAAGCATTGATCCACACATTTGAACATAAACACAACTCTTTATTAAATGCCCTGTTCATTGTAGGCCCACCCAACATACATGGCCCAATCTCATCAGTGTGATGAGACAGACTGAAGGAAGCATCCATTAATCATCTATCATCCTGTCTTGCCACTCCACTGCTCCAGCTGGGGAGTTGCACCAGTGTTTCGGGGGTTGCGCTGCTTCTTCCCTTCACGTGAGGCTCTGTTGGGGCCTTGCACACCCTCAGTGTCTATCAGATTTCGCCCTTGCCTCCATTCCCCAGGCTCCATGTCCCCATTGGCTTGTTGGAGGTCCACGAGCCTGTTCTGCAAGACTGGGTAGTGGGTGCGCATGAGATTGTGCAGGATGCAGCAAGCTTCCACGATCCTCTTCATGGTCTCTGGGCGATGTTGCATGGTGGTGAGAAGTACCTGGAACCTGTTGGCCAGGATGCCAAAGGCGTTCTCCACCACCCGCCTTGCCCTGGACAGCCTGTAGTTGAAGATCCTCTTTTCACGGGTGAGGACTCTGGAAGTGTAGGGCTTCATGAGATAGGTTCTGAGGGAGAAGGCGTCATCCCCCACAATGAAGTAGGACACATCTTGTATGTCATTGGGTAGGGGGTCTGCTTCTGGGAAGCCCATGATGAGGTTGCATTCCAGCCCATCCTTGAGGTCACTTGCATTGTATACCTGGCCATCTGAAGCTGACCCGTTGCCTGAAGCATCGATGTAGATGAACTTGTAGTCAGCATCAACCATGGCAAAGATGATGATACTGAAGGAGCCCTTGTAGTTGAAATAAGTGGACCCGACTTGGCTGGAGCTTTGCAGGCCACGTGCTTGCCATCAATGGCTCCAACGGTGTGGGGGAAGTTCCACTTCTGATACCACTGCTCTGCAACTTTTTTCCAGCCTTCTTCAGTGGAGGGGCACTGGAGAAGCTCCTCCAGGTATTCTTCGATGATGGCCTGCACCACTTCTCTGACCACAATGCTGATGGTGTTGTGTGGCACCCTCTAGCTGTACTGCATGCTCCTGTAGGTGGTCCCGGAGGCCAGGTGGTGCAGAGTGAGTGCCACCTTGAGTCCAGGGTCCAGGCTGGGCCGGAAGTTGGTGCTCTGCTTGGTCAACCTGGGTGTCAGCCGCTCCACAAGTTCATCAAACATGGCTGGAGGCATCCTCATGAAGTTCTGGAATGCACGAGGGTCTTCGTTTCTCAGCTCTACCATCAGCTTATTGTACAGTCTGTACTCTGCTCTTCTCCCGATCCATCTTCGGACCCAGACGCTTCTTGGATGCCTCCTTTTCTTCCTGTAGAACAGTTGAAAGAGCCTGTAGATGGCTTCGCACTGTTGCAGAACGATGGTGGCTACCAAAAGGAGTGTGTTTTGATCCATGGTGGACATCAATGGATGCTGTGGAAGAGCAAGATCCAGATGAAGGCTGCAGAGGTCTGCACAGCAGAGCTGCTGGTCTGAAAGTGAGATCCAGGTGGGTTCCTCCCCCTTTTTATAGGCAATATAGGTTTTCCACTAGGTGTCCTTTTGCATCCTCTAGGTATCCTCTAGACATCCTTAATATCCGAGATAGGTCCCCTCTGTGAACGTTTTGTCCGTTTTAAATGCTTTCTATGCGAGCTGCATCTGCTTTCATCCTTTCTCCGTCCATGCTACTAACGCTGCACATCCATTCCACGTCCATTTAACTTCCTCCCTGTGTCCGTTTACCACTGGAGTGGATTTGAGTTGCGCGGATGTGCAACGGATGCCTAGAGGATGTAGCGGATGTGTAACGGATGATGACAGATGCAGAACGGATGTTCCCCGTATGCGTAGTGGATGCAGAATGGACGCATTGGATACATTTTCCGCTCAAAAAGTTTTGAGCAGCTCAAAACTTTCTGAGCGGATGGAACCTCAGTCGACGGATACTGGACGGATAGAGAGGAAAAAAAATGGACGCAGTGAGTACAGAACGGATGAATCGCATTAACCAACGGATGGCAAGTGTTTCTCTCCGTTTTACATCCTCTTTCCATCCGTTGGTGCAGTGTGACATGGGCTTTAGGAAAGGGGTGAGGTCAATAGTAGGTAAAGTCTAAACTTGAAGTTATCTTACTGAGTAGGTAAAATCTTCCTCAAGGTGAACTCTATGTTTGGTAATGATGTGGGATTTTTTTTAATTGTGTTGAAATTGTTTGCCATCACTTTCTTCCCAAACCTCTTTTTAAATTCCCTTCCCAATCTACAGCCCTGATGCTCACCTGTCCAGGTAGAAACCTGGTCCAACCTAGCTTTTTGGGAATGATGCTGCATATCATCCAAAAATACATCAGTGTAACCTCAAAACCTCCATATCAAAATTTTGACTATCCTCCTACTCTTCAATGTTAATGAGAATGGGTCTTTTTTCTGAATATGATAGAAAGTATGTCCTACTACCTACTTCAAATGTCAGAGCAGGAAACCATCGTGGTGACTCAGAAATGAGAAGCCATCATTTCCCAGCCCTGTCCTACAACATTCATATCTAAAACATCTAAACTCAGGAACTTTTAGAGCACTCTTTGACTAATGATATTGTCACCTTCCTCAAAATATAGCTTTGCAAAGAAAGGATTCTGTCTTGGGATAAGTCACAGTACATTCAGTCACATTCAAATCTAACTGCATCTCATAAATTTGTGGTTGCCTTTATTATTTGAGGTGGCACTAGCAAACTTGTGAAGGCTTCCTGCTTTGACATGTTTCTTCAATGACATCAGTTTGACTTTTAAAGAAAACAGGGCTCTATATTGAGAAAACTGTTGCCTGTGGATAAAAGAATCCTTTGTGATGTCTCTTGTGGATTTTTTCCAGGATACCTGCTTACATCTGTAGTATGGAATTATCTGAAGTCATTTGGACAAAAAATACTGGGCATAATTTAAATAAAATAAAAGATTTTTTTTCTCCCTTTAGATTTGTAACTTGTAAATCAAAGGTGGTTTAAACAGTCAGAAAATTGCAAATCACTTTGCTAGACCAAGCCAAGGTATATCTTTTTATATTTCCACCAGATGTGAGAGATAGACAAGGAAAAAAGGGAAAAAAGGAATAAAGAGAAGAAGGTGATTGACATCTCTTTTATTCTCCCCTAGGATCTAATACTTGAATGTTTTCTGTCTTTGAGCATGAGGTCTCCATTAGGTTATAGCAGGTAATAGTTATTCTTAGACCTGCTGTTCTCTCTGGCTTCCCCTTTCTCTGTCTCCATGGCTCAATTATTCATTTTTTGCAGAACGAAAGGACCTGTACTAGTTCCAGATGGGCTGGTACAAATAGCATCATTTTCTACCTTGGAATAAATCACATCATACAAAGCAAGAACATAATAATAAAAAATTAGAAAGAGAGAGAGAGAGATATCAAAGGCGTGCAATAAGAAAAGCCAAAGAAAATATAGCTAAACTTAATTTATACCAATACAATTCTGTCTGCATCTCCATAATATGCCCATCCACCAAATCATATACTGTATTTTTCACTTCAAACTTCACAACACTCTTCTTTTGAAGATTTCATCTGTTCCTTTTAGTTCATTTATCCTTCCTTTATATATTGCTTTTGCAGTTTGAGATCCTTCCTCCTTCCCTCCCTCCTTTCCTTCTAGTTTAAGTATCCATTCAATCTGTTTATTGACATATCAAATTTATTCCAAACTTGATTGCAGGAAATACAACTTCAGCAACAGAGTGGTCAATGTCTGGAATGCTCTACCTGACTCTGTGGTTTCTTCCCCAAACCCCAAAAACTTTAACCTTAGACTGTCTACTATCGACCTCACCCCTTTCCTAAGAGTGAAAAAGGGTGAGCATAAGCGCACCAAAGTGCCTACCGTCCCTGTCCTATTGTTTCTTTTATTTTTCTTATGTGTACCCATTTCATGTATTCATAACTATGTATATACTTATACCTATTATCTTTTAAGCAATTGACAAATCAAATCAAATCAAATCAAATAAATAAATAACAAATACCGAATTCAGTCTTATTTCCAAATAACAAAGGAGCAGAAAGACACTAAAATACACAGCTATTTTAAACTTAAAAAAAATATATCAAAATCCATTCTTTATGTCTGACTGCGTACTAACTACTCATGATCTTTTTCACAAGCATTTGCACGTATCCATTGTTTTTTCACTAGCATTTGAAAATGTATCAATTGCTTTCCCCTCTTTTAGTGAATATTCTACAATAGAAATCTACTTGCTCAGGGTTTTTTGGTCACACACGCACAAACACACACCCTAACTCACGCTCAATCATTCCTCGTTTTCTTCAGCTAGCAGGGACTTTGAGATATTCATAGCCAGATCCACAGTCTTCACTGCATGACATCCTCTAACATTCCCTGCAAAGCATTTAGCTCCCGAACCAACAAGATGACATCATGAATTTACAGTGCTTGATTTAAAAAAACCCATCAAGCTGGTGACCACGATGTACATATAGAAAACAGGCAAAGTTTAGATCTCCTTGTCTGTTGGACACTTTGCCCTGGAGACTTTCAAGAAGAGATTGGACTGCCATTTATCAGAAATGGTATAGGGTCTCCCACTTGGGCGGGGGGTTGAACTAGATGATCTACAAGGTCCCTTCCAACTCTGATTATCTGTATGGGCCAGAGATCAGCTGCCTCCTTCTGCTATTGCTTCCTGGGAGCTGGCAATGATTGGGAGAGAGACACCAGCCATCCAGAACCACTCATCTCTTTGACTGGACTCATGTAACTGCCAACACATTTAAAGTAGCCAGCCAATAAAACAGTTGCAGTTGGCAGCAAATGTTCAATTCTCTCTAAAAGAATTTGCAGGGAGATTTACCAGAAAAACCAACATTAGTACAAAACAATTGACCGAAACAACTTTCTATCTATCCTGTATAGATAGTTCTCAACTTACAACCACAACTGAGCCAGAATTTCTGTTGCTGCATGAGACATTTGTGAGTTTTGCTCTATTTTACAACTTTTCTTGCCACATTTGTTAAATGTATCACTGCAGTTGTTACAAGGATGCATGAACTAAACACAAAAGGGTTTTTAGGAATTTTCCTGGTCCCATGTCCCTTGCAGAGAAAGAATACCATTTTTCCAAATCCACAAGCTTCTACCACCAGCAACATTTTCTAAGGTGGCTTCAGTATAATTTAAGTATATCTTGGGAGCCTGTCCTATAAGTCTAGAGACTTATATTGCTTGGTTGTGGGAGAAATAAAATGTTTGAAGTGAGTCTTCACTATTATATACCAAGACTGTCTTCTTTATCAAATTATTTCCTGGGATTGAGGTTTAATCAGTCCTTTGTGAGGCAAGACTCAAAAATCCATTTCTGGAGTATCAGAAATGCAGTGAATTTGTGCAGTCACTGATACAGCTTTTATATATATATATACAATCAGCCAGTTGTGGTGTGTCATTCCTCAGCTGGAGGCTGTTCAGGCAGTGACAGATTTCTCTCCAATGTAGCCTGTTTAAAAAGGAGGGTGGGTGGGATTTGTTTAAGGTGTTTTCAATAAAGCCATCCAGTTGCAAATGTTCTCTAGACTTCACATACATGTCACAACCACCTCATTATTCTGCAAGCCCTGACAGATCTCAATTGATTGAACTGTTAAATCTGCAAGGATTGGAGATCAGCTTCCACCCATCTCAGAGAGAGCCTGTATCACGGTGTGTGTGTGTGTGTGTGTGTGTGTGTGTGTGTGTTGAATAATGCTCTGTAATTTGAATTTTACTCAGTTGCACTTGGTCCAGGCTGAGCTCCATCGTGTTATGAGTCTTCCCTTGTTCTCTGCTCCTATGAAGTTAAACTATCCCTGATGTTAGACACTGTTCAGTGGGAAACAGGCAGAGCATCTCTGAAAATGCCTTCCAAGATTTCTTTCCACTTTTCAAAGCTACAAAAGGCATAAAATACTTCAGTAGCAGATGTAGAGACAGCTAGAATGTTTCTAATGTCTCAGGCCTGAGCTATATGGCCTTTTGGTCTTCCTTGGGGAGACCTTAGATGACTGAATCAGGTCCATTTCCTCTCCTGCCATTGTGTTTCTACCTCCTTTTTAAAAATCAACTGTGATGACCCAGGGCATGGCACAAAGGCAACCCAGCCAGATAATAAGTAGAGGGCCCTTTATTAGCTCTATCTTTGCCCCCAATGTCCCGGTTACCTTCCGTTCTGGAAAAAACTCTCCCAGGAACCTGCAACAGCCTTTGGCTACAGATATTCCAGTTCAAAATATTTTAAACAGAAGACTTTAAACTATGAATTCAGCAAGGCAAAATAAGGTAATAAATCTGACTTGGCAAGATAAGGAGTTCCAGAAGTGAAGTAACAAAGCAGTAAATCCAACCAGTTGGGAGGATTCCAGGAACTTACATAACAGCAGACAACATGAGATAAGCTCAACATTTGTTCCCAACAAATGTCCCTCCCCAATTGGTTCTCCTTTAAACTCTTTTCCCAGGTGTGCCTTGTGAAGGGAATCAGGGCCCTTTCCTCCCCCATAAGAGCAACCCACATTGCTCTCTTCTCCATTCCTCTCTGCATGCCATAGGATGAAGAGGGTGTGTGTTGTATATTTGAATATTTGAATGTTCCATTCTGATTGCTCTGGCCAGACGGTGGGAAACTTGAATAGCCATCATTGGCCGAGAGCTGCAAGCAGCCACTATAAAGGAGGCTATCGCGGCTGCACTGTTGTTCAGTTCTAGAGAGAGAATTAAAAGCAACCAAAGAGTAACTGGTCTTGAATCATCTTTCCCACAACTTAACACTGGCGACGAGGGTGGGATACTGAGACCAGTTGAGCAAAGGGAACTGAGCTAGACAAGATGGCCGGCAACAACTCGCCACCCACACCATTCAACCCAGCAACAGAAGAGTGGGAATCGTACATCGACTGATTCCTCATGTTTCTAGAAGGGAACAAGCTCCAAGGAATATCTGAAAATAAGAAGAGAGCTATTTTCCTCACCCATTGTGGACCCACAGTCTTCAAAATGATGAAGGCATTGGCGTCACCCCCACGATGTAAAGAAGATGGAGTGGTCGGACTTAGACAAGTTACTGTGAGCCCATTATACAGTCTCATGCCTTATAAAAGACACGAATTTTACAAGCACAACCAAAAGGAAGGCAAAAGCATCAGAGATTTTGTTGCAGCTCTAAGAGACATTGGAGGAGTGTGCGAATTCCTAAACATGGACGAGGCCATGAGGGACCGCGTAGTCCTCGGATTAAGAGACCTTACACTACAGAGCCGACTATTGACCAGACCCAAAATAACATTGACTGACACCATAGAAGAAGCCACTGCAGTGGAACAGCACAGAAATCAGCAGTCGCCATGAGACAAATGAATAAAGTAACACAAGAAATCCCAAAAGACACTAACCAAGCTCAAGACAAGAAGCAAGAGGAGACTCAAAAGCTCACCACCACGACACACCATGAGGACATCAAATCCCTATCCAAAACTGATGAGGAAGAAGATGAAGTAAATCAACTCCGGTCAGAGAAAAGCAGATGGGAGTGAAGGGAAAGAAAGTTGGGATTCCATTGTGCTGGTTGTGGAGGGGACCACCCACGGTCCGAATGAAATTTCTTTGATGCTATTTGCAGGCATTGTGAACGGCGGGGACACATAGCTAGGGCATGCTGAAACAGAAATAGCTATAGTCCTAGATGAAAAGGAAATACCCCCCTCAGAGAGAGAGAAAGGCAGACAGGGACCCATTGGAGCCAAGAAAGCAGAAACAAGCGGTGGAAGGAAAACAATAGAAAAGAAGAAACACACCAAACAATAACTATTGGACACTCGAGCACAGTAAATGCAAAGAAGGGACTGGTGCAAGTCACCATAGAAGGCCAGCCATGTGAGATGGAGGTGGATTCTGGCTCATATCTATCAATGGTATCATGGAACATCTCAAAAGCCTGATACCCAATATGAAAAGAAAGGAACTAAAAAAACAAAAACTCACACTTAAAGACTACCAGGGAAACAGAATTCCCATAGTCGGAACCGGATATTTCCAAATAAAATTCAAGAAATACACGAAAGTCCTTCCACTAACCATAGTCAACTGGGATCACTCCAGCCTACTGGGACTCGAGTGGTTCAAACCACTAGGAATCGGACTGACCAGAATAAACAACATCACTGAGACAGACTGGGAAGAGAACCTGATGAGAGAATTCCAGGACGTCTTCAAGTACCGAACTGGGCAAGTACCGAGGGTCCCCGATCTCATTTAATTTGAATCCTAATTTTGCCCCAATCAGGTTAAAGGCGAGGAGAGTCCCTTTTATGTTAAAACCAAAAATTGATGAACAATTAGATAAACTTATCGCATGGGGGTATTAGAACCAATAGACCACGCAAGGGGGGAAACCCCAATTGTGCCTCCTATCAAACCAGATGGGTCCGTACACGTCTGCGGAGACTATAAGGCCACCCTCAACCATGCGCTACAACAAAGCACATACCCAGTTCCGGTGGTACAGCATCTGTTACATTCTTTGGGGGGAGGTAGAATTTTCACGAAATTGGACCTTGTGCAAGCTTATCAACAGTTGCCAGTTGACTCAGAAACTGTGGAAGCACAAACAATAGTGACTCATAGGGGGGCATTCAAATGCAAGAGACTGCAATTTGGAGTTAGCATGGCCCCAGGGGTATTTCAGAGTCTAATGGAGTGCCTGCTGCAAGGAATTAAAGGGGTAGTGCCATATTTTGACAATGTACTAGTATCAACCAAAGAATAACAGGAAGACTGCCTGAGGGAGGTCTTACAAAAATTTAAAGAGGCGGGACTTAAAGTGAAAAGAGAGAAGCGTCAATTAGCCACTGATAAGGTTGAATTCCTGGGATACCTTATAGACAAAGAAGGGATCCATCCCACTGAAAACAAAATCAGAGCAATCAAGGAAGCTCCCAGACGCGAAAATAAAACAGATTTACAAGCCTTCTTGGGACTTATTAATTTTTACAATGTATTTTTGCAGCAGAAGGCAATGATAGCAGAATCGCTACACAGGTTGCTGGATAAGAAAGTCTCCTGGACCTGGAGGCAACGAGAAGAAACCGCATTCCAGGGAATCAAAGACTTAATTACATCAGACTGTGTACTAATCCAATACAACTAAACCCTGCCACTAACGTTAACCTGCGATGCGTCACCGTTCGGCGTCGGGGCTATACTCAGCCACATATTACCCGATGGAAGAGAAGCACCGATTGCATTCTATTCAAAAACTCCATCAAAAGCGGGGTGGAACTACAGCCAATTGGATAGAGAGTTTAACAGGAGTTAAACAGTTCCACGAATATATCTATGGCAGGAAATTTTCATTGGTCACAGATCATAAACCTCGATTAGGAATACTTGCAGGAAACAAACCTACACCCAACATATTGTCACCATGGATGACGAGGTGGTCCAAATTCCTCACTGCATACAACTACAAATTAATCTACCGGCCAGGAAAGAACATAACACACGCTGACGCCCTGAGCCGTTCTCCCCTACCTGAGTTAATTGATGATCCTGCACCAACCACATCAACCCTACACATTGAGACACTGGCAAACCTACCCATAACAGCAACAGACATTGTGAAGGAAACCGCAAGAGACAGAGTCCTGGCACAGATTTTAAATTGGGTAGGGAAAGGGTGGCCGGAAACCAAAAGTGACGAGACTGTTAAACCATTTCGGAATAGACAAATGAACTATCTATCTTAAAAGGATGTGTACTATGGGGGGATAGAGTGATCATACCGGACATATTGAGGGAACAAATACTTTAACTATTGCATGAAGGTCACCTGGGTATTGTCCGAATGAAGTCCCTGGCTAGGAGTTATGTATGGTGGCCAGGGATGGATAAGGATATTGAGGAATGGGTAGCAACATGCAAATGATGCCAAGAATCTAGACCTGCAGCCCCTTCTGCACCTGCACTTGACTGGGAAACACCTAGGGACCCATGGTCTGGAATACACATTGATTTTGCTGGACCAACTTATGGACACACATTCTTAATAGTGGTAGACGCTTACTCAAATTGGCTAGAAGTAAGCATTATGCCCTCAACCACAACAGAAGCTGTTATTAGACAACTAAGAAAGCTTTTTGCAACACATGGATTGCCGGATTTAGTTGTATCTGACAACGGACCGCAATTCATGGCACTAACATTTGAGAGGTTCCTGGCCAAAGAAGGGATAAGGCACGTTTTAACAGCACTGGGTCGGCTGGCTACAAACGGATGGGCAGAACACATGGTTCGTTATACTAAGGAAACATGACACAAGCTAGAAACTGGAGACATCCAGGAAAAAATATATAAATTACTAATGATACAGCACATTACACCAAACATCACAACTAATAAAAGTCCAGCAGAACTATTAATGGGAAGAAAACTAAGATCTAGCCTAGACAGACTACACCCCACATATAGCACAGAAAAGCCAACAGACTCCTCCAGTAAGTGCCGTACCTTTAAAACAGGAGACCTGGTTTATGCAAAAAACCTAACGGGAAAACCATTATGGATACCAGCTAAAATAATCCAAGTAACAGGACCCCGGTCATACAGGGTAGAGATAGAGGACGGAAAGAGCTGGAGGAGATATATAGACCAACTCAGATCAAGGGCTTTCTTTAGAAACGCTAACAATCAAAGGAAAGAAAGAGAAGAGCCCACACAAACACAGGAACCACTTCAAACATAAAACCAAAATAATAACCAAAACAGAGAGGGGGGACACCCCTCAAACACAAACAAGAGGGGAGGGGGAGACCCTCCACAAGCACAAAAAATAACAAAACAAACCCTAACAACAACACAACAACCAATACCACCATTAGCCCCGAGCGGAAATCGAAATCACGTATCTGGAGAAGAAGAAAAGTTCGGAAGACAGGAGCAGGCGTCGGAAAACCATCATGAAGCCACTCCTTGCGGGAGCAGCCAAGCCGACTCAACCAGCCTAGAAAGGCCAGGCAGGAGCGGCATGGCTGACTCTACCTTCCAGGAGGTTCCACGGAAGAGGACGGGAGGAACAGCAAACCCGTCCGAACAGTCCAAAGACAAAACCACGACTGAATTGCGCAGGTCCAGTAGATACCATAAAAGCCCCACCTATTTACATGACTACGTATCATAAGGAGGCCTGATTGGTTGGACTGGACCACTTAGGGAGGGTTGTTGTATATTTGAATATTTGAATGTTCCATTCTGATTGGTCTGGTGGAAAACTTGAATAGCCGTCATTGGCTGAGAGCCGTGAGCAGCCAGCTATAAAGGAGGCTGCTGCGGCTCCACTGTTGTTCAGTTCCAGAGAGAGACTTAAAAGCAACTAAAGAGTAACTGGTCTCGAGTCGTCTTTCCCACAACTTAAAAGTGTGGACCTGGGTCTTCCTCCGAACTCCCTCTTCCTTATTCTACCTCTCCCCTGCTCTGCCCAGCCGGACTTTGCTCTCCCTCAGCCTCCTGCACAACCAACGGAACCACACTCCTGCTCCCTGTCAGCTGCTCATCTTCCTCCTCTGATTCAGACTCCGATGGGGGGGGGGCATGCCATCAACTTTCTTTGGAGATAGTTGGACATGCTGATTTATTTCAGACTGGTTCATAATGTTACAAGTATTTATTTTATTTTATTTTTTATTTTATTTGGTTTGTCAATTGCTTACAAGATAATAGGTATAAGTAAAAATATAGTGATGAATACATGGATACATATAAGAAAAATAAAAGAGACAATAGGACAGGGATGGTAGGTACATTGGTGCACTTATGCACACCCCCTACAGACCTCTTAGGAAAGAAGTGAGGTCAATAGTAGACAGTCTAAGGTTAAAGTTTTTGGGGTTTGGGGAAGAAACCACAGAGTCAGGTTGAGTATTTCAGACATTGACCACTCTGTTGCTGAAGTCATATTTCCTGCAATCAAGTTTGGTGCAATCAACCTTGAGTTTGTATCTATTGTTTGCTCTTGTATTGTTATGGTAGAAGCTGAAGTATTCATTGACAGGTTGGACATTGCAATGTATGATTTTATAAAGTACTAAACTTAGTTCAGACTGAAGACGGCGTAGTTCTAGGTTTTCTAGGTCTAGAATTTCAAGTCTGGTGGCATAAGGTATTCTACAATGAGTAGAGGAGTGGAGAACTCTTCTTGTGAAATATTTCTGGACTTTCTCAGCTGTGTTAATATCAGATACATAATGTGGGTTCCAGATTGATGAGCTGTATTTGAGTATTGGTCTAGCAAATGTTTTGTATGCTCTAATTAGTCGTGTAATATTACCAGAGAAAAAGCTACATAAAATTAGGTTAACAACTCTTAATGCCTTTTTGGCTATGTAGTTACAGTATTTTGTTCTCGGTCCTTATCTACAGCGCTCTCTCAAATCCATGCATTGCTGAAGCTTTTTGGTCTTCAATAAAGACCTCATTAGGGGTGACCTGAAGACCCCTCAGGTCTTAGGGGTGACCTGAAGACCCCTTTTGTTCTAATAATCACCAGAGGCAGAGAGGAGGACTAAAAGTAAGACAATGCTTTTGAAGCTCACAGTGAGGTTGGGAGTTGCACAATGTCTGTCAAATCAACACAAGAGGTGAGAAAGATTTGGCTGGTGAATTATGCTATTTTCCCTTCTTCTGTAGCTCTGTTTGGCTGCAGGACATGAGGCTGCTTGTACCAGACCCAGGCCTTGTGCTCAGCCTCGGGGTCTGCTGGTGTCATCCCATCCTCCATTAAGGCTGCATTAACAAATTATCATCCTTGAATCATTTTGTGGGAAGCCATTCTGTTTATCCACAAGCTTAGTCTTTGAAGTTAAGCCCATGTCACACTGCACCAACGGATGCAAAGAGGATGTAAAACGGACAAAAAAGCTTGCCATCCGTTGGAAAACGCGATGCATCCATTGTGTACTCACTGCATACGTTTTTCATACTATCTATCCATCCAGCATCCGTCTACTGTGATTTCATCCGCTCAAAAAGTTTTGAGCTGCACAAAACTTTTTCAGTGGATGAAGCATCCAACATGTCCATTCTACATCCGCTATGCATACGGGGAACATCCGTTATACACCATTGTCATCTGTTACGCGTCCGTTATATCAGCTAGGCATCCACTGCGCATCCACGCAACTCAAATCTGCTCCAGTGGAAAACGGACACAGGGAGGAAGCGAAACAGACGCGGAACGGACACACAGCGTTTGTAGCACAGACGTACAAAGGATGAAAGCGGATGCAGCTCGGATATAAAGCATTAAAACGGACAAAACGTTCATATAGGGGATGTATCTTTGGATATTTAGGATGTCTGGGGGATGTCTGGAGGATGCAGAAGGACACCTAGTGGAAAACTGATATTTCCCAAAAAAAGGGGGAGGAAATCACCTGGATCTCACTTTTAGTCCAGCAGATGTGGGGTGCAGACCTCTTCAGCCTTGCTCTTGCTCTTCCACAGCATCCATTCTTCTCCACCATGGATCATCACATGCTCCTTTTGGTAGCCGCCATCATTCAACACCAGAACCAAGCCCTCTTCAGGCTCTTTCACCTTTTCTACGGGAAGAAAAGGAGGCAGCCAAGAAGTGTCTGGGTCCAACGATGGATCGGGAGAAGAGTGGAGTTTGGACTCTATGACAAGCTGATGGTGGAGCTGAGGAACGAAGACACTCGTGCATTCCAGAACTTCATGAGGATGCCGCCAGTCATGTTTGACAAAGTTGTGGAGCGTCTGAGACCAAGGTTGACCAAGGTGAACACGAACTTACGTCCCAGCCTGGACCCTGGGCTGAAGGTGGCACTGACTCTGCGCCACCTAGCCTCCGGACCCACATACAGAAACATGCAGTACACCTGGAGGTTGCCACACAACACCATCAGCATTGTGGTCAGAGAAGTAGTGCAGGCCATCATCGAAGAATACCTGGAGGAGGTCCTCAAGTGCCCCACCACTGAAAAAGGCTGGAGGAAAGTTGCAGAACAGTGGTATCAGAGGTGAAACTTCCCCCACACCGTTGGAACCATAGATGGGAAGCACATGGCCTGCAAAGCTCCAGTCAAGTCAGGGTCCACTTATTTCAACTACAAGGGCTTCTTCAGCATCATCCTCTTCGTCATGGTTGATGCTGATTACAAGTTCATGTACATCGATGCTTCAGGCAACGGGTCAGCTTCAGATGCCCAGGTATATACAATGCCAGTGACTTCAAGGATGGGCTGGAATGCAACCTCATCATGGGCTTCCCAGATCCAGACCCCCTACCCAATGACACACAAGATGTCATCGTGGGGGATGACGCCTTCTCCCTCAGAACCTACCTCATGAAGCCCTACACTTCCAGATACCTCACCCATGAAGAGAGGATCTTCAACTACAGGCTGTCCAGGGCAAGACGGGTGGTGGAGAATGCCTTTGGCATCTTGGCCAACAGGTTCCAGGTACTTCTCACCACCATGCAGCATCGCCCACTAAACGTGAGGAGCATCGTGGAAGCTTGCTGCATCCTGCACAATCTCATGAGCACCCGCCACCCAGTGTTGCAGAACAGGCTTGTGGACTGTCAACAAGGGAATGGGGACATGGAGCCTGGAGAATGTAGGCAAGGGCGAAACCTGATAGACACTCTGGATGTACCAGGTCCCAACAGAGCTTCACGTGAAGGGAAGAAGCAGCACAACCTCCTGAAACACTGGTGCAACTCCTCAGCTGGAGCAGTGGAATGGCAAGACAGGATGATAGATGGTTAATGGATACTTCCTTGAGCCTGTGGCATAACACTGATGAGGTTGCGCCATGTTTGTTGAGTGGGCCTACAATGAACAGGGCATTAATAAAGAGTTGTGTTTATGTTGGAATGTGCTGATCAATGATTAAATTGTTATTGATAATAAAGGGCCATAGGTGTGGCACCTGGGAGGGTGGACCATACAGTCCCACGATGCTTGCACTGGAGGCTTATCTATCCCACAGCTATTACCCATCCCACAGCTATTACCCATCCCACAGGTATCCCTGCCCATCCCACAAGCATGCAAAGGCTTAACCATTTTCTAAAAGTTTCCACCAACACTTTATTCAGTAAAAGAAATGACCCAAGTGTGTGAAGCAAAGATAACCTTTATTAATAACAGTTAAGTAAAGTGTAGGACTTTATTTAAAAAGCAAAAGGAACCAAGAAAAGTGTCCCAAGCAAAGATAAGGTCAACAGGTAACAACTCAGTCTCTGGCAATGTTCTCAGTCACTCTGAGGCATGTCCATGGTCTCAGGTGTAAAGGGTCCAGGGACTGTGGAGGTGGCAGTGGCTGAAGTGCTGGTCTAAGGTGCCATTGGGGTGCCTGGCCCCGAGAGGACAACAGGAGGTGGTGTGTTCAGGAAGCTCTCAGAAAGCTGGCTCAGCCCAGTGAGGTTGAGAGGCCCTTCATCCAGGACCTGGGATGTTAGGCACAGGACCGATGAAAGATGTTCTGAGGCCGGGCTTGGCTGTGGGGTGGAGGAAGGAGTGTAGTAGGGATGTCTGGTCTGCAGCTGGGTGAGGTGAGGCGTCTGTGGCATGCGAGGAAACATCTGTGGCATTGGTGGCATCTGTGGTGTCGGTGGCATCAGTGGTATATGTGGCATTTGTGGCATCGGTGGCATTTGTGGCATCGGTGGCATCGGTGGCATCAGTGGTATCGGTGGTATCGGTGGCACCTGTGGCATGCAAGTAACCTGTGCCTGGACTGGGAAGGGCTTCCTGTGCTGCTGGAACTCCTGGTATCCATAGCCTTGGTAGGTGAGGGGCTGTTGAAAGCCTTGGAAGGGCTGTGACATCGCCTGGGGTGGAGGAGCAGACCTGGAGTGGGTGGGAGCAGGTTCAGCTGGGCCTGGAGGGTGGTGCAGCAGCGCCGTGATCCTCTCCTTCATGACCTGGTACTGGGCCTCAGGCATGTCCATGAGGGTCTGGGTCACATAGCTTGTGGTTTGAGGGTGGAATCTCGAAGTGTACCAGCTGAGAGAGGAGATCTGAGCTGGTCTTGATCATGTCCCTGATCTCCAGCAGAACAGTGTGGCTCTGTTCCTCCGGTCTGCCTCTCTGCCTGCTTTCTGTGGAGGTGGAGCTGGGGGTGGGGGTGGGTTGGTCCCTGGTGGTTGCTGCTTCTTCTTGCTCCATGTGTGTGAGAGAATCCTCCACATCCTCCGGCATAGGGTGTGCAGCTGTTGGGGGGGGGTCTCTGTCATGGGGCGCTCTGTGGACACCTGCCCAGACACGGTCACTGTCTCCTGGCCAGAAGAGGACTGGCTCACTGCGGGCTGCCTGAGAGAGAGAGTTGTGAGAGGGGCTGCTCATTGATGGTGGACCTCACCCTCCAGGAAGCTGCACTTTGCCATGACGTAGCTCTCCCGGTCAGTGAGCTTGACTGCGGCCTGGCCAGACTTCTTCAGGTGCAGCTTCCTGTACCAAATGTGCATATGCTTCCACCACCTGAGGAGGACATCAGCAGTGTAGCCCAGGCTCTGTGCCTTCTGTCTCCAAGCCGCCTGCTACCGCTTGGTGTCTCGATAGAGCCTGTGACCCTTCCTCTATATGTACTCGTTTTCCCTCAGCCACTCCAGCACCTCCTCCTCATGCTCCTCTGAGATGGATTACTGCTTCCTCTCTCCCTTCTCCTTGCCTTGACTCTTCCTCCCTCTGGCAGGGCCTTCAGCAGCAGGGTCTTCATCATAAGGGCTTTCAGGGCTTTGGGGCTGGTCCACCACAGCAGCAGCAGGAGAAGCAGCAGGAGAAGCAGCAGGAGAAGCAGCAGGAGAAGCAGCAGGAGCAGCACCAGCAGAAGAAGCAGCAGCAGCAGCAGCAGAGTCAGCGCCAGGGCTGGCAGAAGATGGCACAGTCTTCCTCTTCTTCCCCATGGTCTCTGATGAAGATGTCTCTGGCAGCAGGTCTTTCGTCTGAATGCTGGCCTTGTACGAGCTGCCTCCTTTTATATCCATGGGGCTGACACAATGCATCCTCCCCTCATGCGCAGTGAATGCTACGCATCTGCTCTGCATCCGGTCTGCATCCGCTACGCATCCGCGTCATCCGCTACCCATCCGCTGTGCATCCGCTCTGCATCCACTACGCATCTGCTTCATCCGCTACGCATCCACTCTTTCCACTACGCGTCCGCTTTGCTATGCTCTCCTGGAAGCCCTGCGGACGTGCCTTCCACTTCCATCTGCTTTCATCCGCTAGGCTTCCATTGAGCATCCGTTTTAGATCCGCGCTAGGTCCTCCCCCCGTCTGTTCTTTTCCATTCTTTTTATGCAAATTTTTGGCCCTTTTGAGAGCAGATAAGAAGGGATGGAGCTACCCCCGGATTTTTGGCCATCCGCTGTGTACTTTTACATACATTTTGCATCCGTTGGGTGATGTGACCTAGCCTTTACTTTCTATCATCTTAAACGTGGTTCCTAAGGAGATTCTTCATCTCAGAACAATACTGCTATTCTCAAGGGCCATTTCCTCTCATCTGTATATATTGTCAGAAGCTGCTGCATCATCTGATCATGAATGGAAATAAATAATGTGTGCCATAAATAAACAGTTTTTAGCTACCACAATCAGCTCTGGGTCTATCTCTATGCCCAATCAATGCAGCACACTTATTACTATTACTAAGAGCCCTGGTGGCACATAGTACTGCAGGCTAACTCACTGCTTATTGCCACAGTTCGATGCTGACCACCTCAAGGTTGACTCAGCCTTCCATCCTTCCAAGGTCAATAAAATGAGGAGTCAGATTGTATGCTGATTCTGTAAACTGCTTAGAGGGGGCTGTAAAACACTACAAAGCAGTATATAAATCTAAGTGATATTTGTAGTGGGAAGTGCTATTACTGGCAGAGCTTCTACAAACCTCCCTCTCCTCCTCTGGACCTCTTTCAGGTCCCACAAGATATCCTGAAGCAATGCTAGCTAGATAGCTCTCGCAAGAGCTTGTCAAAAGTACATCCCTGGCACCACTCTTAATTGCTCTGAAGTTCCCCCCTTTTGATAACTGAATTATTGTCCTCTTTGTTGCTCAAATGCAGTTGTCAGACATTGTTTTGAGGACGAGAGTGGATCTATACTTCCAGGGCCAAGCGATTTGACCATAACCATTCAAAGTAATCCTAAACAAGATATTGTCCTCTCTGTTTCTCTTGACAAGGTGGGGATGAGAAGACCAAGACTATGCCTGAGCAAATACATTATTCATCAAATTCCTTGATATTTGTCCAACACAAATACACATACCTATCCCCAGCTTCATTATGACTATGGAAGGGAAATATTTCAGTAGAGGGGATTACCAGCATCTACTAAGGAAGGAAAGGCCACATTTTTAGTTGAGAGGGTTAGGAGAGTGTTAGGATTTTTGAAATAGTTCTGAATAAGTGTACATCATGTCTCTGAAGGCAAGAGATTCCATAACTTCCTGGTTTCCCCAAAGACCCTTGATTTGGCCAATTTGTGAGCTCCCCTGCCCAATGTTGCTCCAGAAAAAAAAATAAACAGACACATAAAATAAATAGAAGGAGCAGAGCTTTGAGAAGCTGGTGAAATGGAGGCCTTCTTCATGGGAACCATCATAATCTGAAAGGGAACTATGATGTACTGGAGAGCAAAATTTTAGCTAAACAAATGCAAGTGCAAGTACATAGGCCTTTTGTATGCCAAAAGTCTTGGTGGGATCTTCTGTGCAAAATACACTTTTGCCTCCCAGAAGGACACACCCATAGGATGAAGTCATAGATGCAATCTACATGGGCTAACCCAACTGGGCTCCTGTTTCATGTGTCACGTCTGGAGGGTTGGTAGCATTTAAGCCAACCTACACCTCCTAGTGAAATCTCATCATAAGCTTGGACTCCTTCCAGAAAATTAGCGATGACAATGAGACTTGGGTGAACTAATCTATTTCACAAGTATCAATGGAATTGAGTCATGGCTAATTTTATTTGGATTCAGATTGTTCTGCAGGAGAGAGGGGGAAGAGGAAGAGAGAGAGAGAGAAAGAGAAAGAAAGAGGGAGGGAGAGACAGGGAAAAAGGGAGGAAAAGAGAGAGAGAGAGAGGGTGGGAGAGGGAGAAGCAGAAAGATTTACACACTTATTTCAAAATACACACATGTATTTGTTCACTTTAATTTTATACATGTGTTTTCTTTGCTTCAATTTTATTTCAGCCCAGGATAATTTCAGCTTAAGTTAATGCTTAAAACTGTAACATGATGAATTCCTCCAATCTATCAATACAGATGATAATTAAAGTATTGCATACTTATATGAATACATGCATGTATTATATGCACATGCCTAGCTTTTTAAAAACCTACGTCACTACAGGGTCTACCATATTCTGATCTATTTTCAGCCAATCATCAATGCAATGATGTTGCCTAGATGGGCAGTGAAACATCTGCAAGAAAACCACCAAGCTCAGAGAGCACCAGGGACCTTGTAGCTGCAAATATTCTCTTCCATTAACCAATGCGTGTTGGATTCACCATAGGAAGGGAAGTGTTTCATCAGGACTTTCCTGAAAGTTGAAGGTGAGAGAATAGAAAAGAATTATCAAATGGGATGGAGTGTTAGCCTGTTGCCAGACAGAATATCCTATAAGGTAGAACATAGAAGGAGACTTGGAAGGGACCTTGGAGGTCTTCTTGTCTAACCTCTTGTTTAAGCAAGAGATCCTATGTCATTTCAGACAAATGGCTATCTGGTCTCAGATATTACTAAAGTGCCTCAGTTCAGGCAAAATTTTCTTAAACTGGCACGAGGCCTTAAATGCCTCCCATTATGCCCAACATTGATTCTATCATCTGTAAAAGTTGGTTTTACTCTGAAACTCAAGTCTCTCTTGCACTCATAACTCGTCAATATGGAAGGTAAACAAGAAAGAATTAAAAATAAAAAGAATTAAAACATAACAAAAGAGTTTTCACCTAACTGAGTCAAAATATTTTGAATATCCTTTGAGATGCACAGCTCCTTCACTGGGTCAGGCAGGGAGGGAGGAGAATAGTTTTAGAAGACATCACATGTTTTTCTTTGGAACATCTTAATTGTTGTAAATTAAACAGGGCCAGCTGCCAGATGCTAAAATGTAGTACCTTTCAGGTATTTCATTATATATTTTAGTAACACAGTAATTAGGTGGGGACAGCCTCTCCTAAATTGTCATATTTTTGACACAGTATGAATGTAAAAGCTGAGACTTTCTTTTGATGATGTGTTTCTCCCAATTTTTAAACTAATAAAGGAAATAAAGTGCTACACCTCAACATAGAGTTTGACATTAATTGCTGGGTTCCCACAAGCGATTTCATAAATTTCTCTTGAGAGCCACAGATGAGAAGGTTGATGCAACCACATCATTGACCTAATCCCACTTAAAGGCTTCAAGCCACAATGTGAGATAGATAGATACATAGATAGATACATAGATAGATAGATAGATAGATAGATAGATAGATAGATAGATAGATAGATAGATAGATAGATAGAAAGATAGATAGACAGATAGACAGACAGACAGACAGACAGATATTACAATAGATATTAGGATAGATAGATAGATAGATAGATAGATAGATAGATAGATAGATAGAT
>BLBF01000037.1:20191506-20235520 GCA_015471245.1 Laticauda colubrina
GAGGAGGAGGAGGAGGAGGAGGAGGAGGAGGAGGAGGAGGAAAAGTATGTGCTTGGACATCTTCCCGACTCAATTGTTAATCTGAACTCTGAAAGGGGCCATACTTAATAAATAACTGCTATCTGCCAGATCTGACAGCACATGTGAGCATTATCATGATTGCCTTTTAATGGGTTGGGTGAGTTAGCAGCAGATGTTCTCAGATTAGAGTTCAGATTTCTTATAGCTCTTTTAAACCCCCAATTCTCTAATGAGTCATTGGCATCCAGAGCCTTTTTATATTTCATCCTGCTTGAGGTTAACAAGAGCCTCCACTATACATACCCATTCAGGATCTGCCGTTCTCTTCCAATGACCGTTAGGATGCAAGCAACCGCCTTTGGTGGGAAACAGGGCAGGGGAACTTTCTGAGCCACTTAACTTGGGTGCAACTGGGATTGAATGGAAGAGAAGAGTGAGAGGAGAGAGGGGTGGAGAGGAGAGGAAGTATAATTAAAGTCTTTGAGATAATGGATGGTCCTAATTGAAGCCCCCACCTGCCTATTTGTACAAATGTGTTTGTTTGTTTGTTTTTTGTTAAATTTATTTGCCACCTATCTTGCTGTGAGGCTACTCTAAGTTGCTCACAACAATAAAAAGGAAGAAATGAAAAGAGCAAAAACAAAGCAGCAGCAAAATAATAGCACAGAGAAAGTAAAGCACGATAAAGAAAACATATCAATATAGCCATAGCACTTATATACCGCTTCACAATGTTTTTCAGCCTTCTCCAAGCAGTTTACAAAGTCAGCCTCTTGCCTCCAACAATCTAGGTCCTCATTTTACCTATCTCGGAAGGAGGGAAGGCTGGGTCAACCTTGAGCCTGGTGAGATTTGAACTGCCAAATTGCAGGCAGCTGGCAGTCAGCAAAAGTAGCCTGCAATTACTACACTATAACCACTGTGCCACCACAGCTCTTGATAATATGATAACAAAAGTAACAAAAAATAAATCCAATAACCCTGATTCTTCAGCACCTCCTGACTTCTCTCATGATAAACACATGGACAGAGTCCTTTTCCATAATTTCTTCCAAAATTCCATTGGGTTGGAAAGAAGAGAAATGAAAACTTGAACCAGATGTCCAGTTCTTTTGCTGTCATTTGGAGGTAGGACTATTTTATGTCCACTAGGAACAAAACTTCACTGATGAAATCACAAATCATTCTGGAAGTGGCTTGATTAGGAATTCCTTGTTGAAAGCTAAATCAACAGGGAATTTTGCACATGTCTGATGATCCCTGATTGGGAAATGTCCCTCAGCTAATTATGGCTGTATCCTAGTTGAAGAAAAATCAGATCGTAAAGATGCAAATCTCCCTCCATGCATTTTGAAACACTGAAGAGATCCAAAGAGAGCAATGATGCTTGTGAAAAATCAAAGAGAACAGTAGACAAATGTTAAGTGGATCCCCAGCAGATTCCAGCCATGTTCTGTGACTCAAATAATTCATTTACTGTGAGTAATACATGTAATCTTCAACCAAGACATTTCACTTAATTAGAACCAAGAGAATTTCCAAAGCCCTATAAATTATTTTATGACACCGACATGCAATTTCTTCTGGTCCTTGATATTTAATAAAATGATTATTTAACATGTGACTTATCATACATGGACTAGCAATATACTGTACATTAACATTTCATCTAGATTAGTAGAACTCAATAAATATAAATGTTAAAAATATCTATGTTCAAATAACAACGTCTAAGCCATCTAACCACTAAAGCTCAGCATCGTTTATATTTTTAAAAAGTCAGATATCGGACCAGTAAGATTCTCTCAACTTCTGGCTGGTCATGCAGCTATCGGACCCCACAGTCACACCGAGGGAGAGGAGCCTGTGCCCCATTTATACAGAGAGTCTACAAAGGCTCGTTCAAAGCCTAGAACCCTTTTTGTAATGTCATTTATATCCCTTCTTATAACTGGGCATTCAACAACCCATATGGCTTTCCATTGGGAATTGATGTTAAAGTTGTTGGGTAGATTTTGTGCAAGTTGTCGTAGGAACTTCCTGGATTCTAGTCTTCTGGTTGATAAATAAAAATGGAAATCATGCAGGCAACTAATTCAGTCAAACACGGTTAGAGTTTACTAGATGCCTCTGTCATAATTCAAATTGGAAAAGGGCCAACCAGTTCAATTGCAATAACTCACCACTGATAGTAAAGAGGTTGACTTTGATGGAGAGATGGAATTTTGTTATCTACAAGGAGATAAACACTGCAGAAGGCAAGATGATGAGGGAAGGTTATGAAAATATCTCCGGTGGATTTCCTTGTAATTCAGATGGAATATAAAAAAAGGGGAGTGAGAAACCCACTCAGGCCTGCAAGGGTCTGTTTTTATAGCCAATTTTGATAAAAAGAAAGAGTTTTAGGTCTGAGTGACATCTGTTTCTTGGTCTGGTCTACCTTGGAGGGCTGATATTCACCTGCAGCTCATTATGGCAAATGGCCCAACCCTGTAATAAATCAGAGGGAAAGAAAATAGGTTGGATGCAGTTCAAGGAATTCATCTGTTTGGGTCATTGTATGTAGATAATAGCAAATTAATTCACAAAAGGCTTCTTGGATTAGATCAAGTAGCGCAAAAGTTCTGCCAGGAAAGCATATGGATCCTCAACAACTTTGGGGCTAAACAGAGGGTAAACACTAAACTTGCTCTCTTTGTATGAAGAAAGAATTAAAAATCAACAGCTGGGAGAATCAGGAGTCAAATCAGAGCTGCAGACATTTGTATTCTGGCAAACACCTTCCTGCCTAGTCAAGGAGAGTATATCTAAATATATAAAACATATAAAAAGTGATCTGTTTCCGTTGATGACTTACAGATGAGCCATTTCAAGAATTTCATCCTAACTCAGATCCAGTTCATCCAGCCCTGCATCCTATTTCTACCACTGACTTAGCCAAAGGACTCTGGAAATTCAGAAAGAAGATATGAAAGACAACACTGTGCACTATGTACATCTCCATTTGGTGCTCAGATGTAAACTACTGATGAACATAGATCTACCATAAATTGCAGCACATGTGCCAGTTGTATCAAGGATGCTATCAATATTTATCAATGCTTTGTTGATTTAGATTTTACATATTTTATTTTAGCCAATAATTGGAGCAAAATTGAATAGAAGAAAAGGGACATGTATTAATCTTACAAAGCTTCTCCTCTGGAAATATTAAATTGCTAACTAGGGCATTCAAAACCTTTGCTGGACCAATACTTGAATACAGCTCATCTGTCTGGAATCTGCACTGCATATCAGACATTAATACAATCGAGCGAGTCCAGAAGTATTTCACGAGAAGAGTACTACACTCCTCTGCTTGCAACAGAATACCCTATATCACCAGATTTGAAATTTTGGGCTTGGGCAATCTTGAACTATGCTGACTACGGTTGGACTTAAGCATAGTACACAAAATTATCTGCTACAATGTCCTACCAGTCAATGACTACTTCAGCAATAAGTATACAACAATACAAGAGCACACAACAGATACAAACACAATGTAAACTGCTCCAAACTTGATTGCAGAAAGTACGACTTCAGCAACAGAGTGGTCAATGCCTTGAATGCACTCCCTGACTCTGTTGTTACATCCTCTAACCCCCACTCCTTTAACCTCAAACTATCCCCTATTGACCTCACCCCATTCCTAAGAGGTCTGTAAGGGGTGTGCATAAGTGCACCATCGTGCCTACCGTCCCTTGTCCTATTGTCCCCATTTATTCTCACCTATTTCCTGTATTCTTACTCATGTTTATACTTATACCTATTATTTTGTAAGTGATTGACAAATCAAATAAATAAATAAAATAAATAAATAAGTATTTAGAAGTTAACTGTCCCCAAACTAAGTCAGTTTCTTCTCCAAGCTATCCAACTGAACACTGGATTCCTTGATCCTGTTTTGGAAAGCTGGTGAGAGAGTCTGACCAGAGAGTTTCCTCTTCTAAGCCATTTTAGTATCCAAGAGAAGCAGCTTATCTCAGAAGGCAAGATGGGGTATCAGATGCTCCATGCCCAATAAGACTGTCTCTTGAATAAGAAGCCCTCTCGCCCACCCACTTCAAAAAGGGTTGGTCGTGTTAATAACTGGACATTTACTTGCAAAGTATTATGTGTGCAATATTGTAAGATAAACTAGTAATCAGTCAAAAGAGAGTGAAACAGTTGTGCTGGAGAAGAAACCTGGAAAGTATGTATGTGCAAGACTGTGTCCACCATTTCATTCCAAACGAATCATAAAAAGCATAAAGGATTCTCAAATACATCATTCTGATCAGTTCTCGTACTCCCCATAGGCATTGAATGGTGGTGGAAAAGGCCATCTTGATGCGATCCCAGACTTTGTTGATTGAACATGAGAATATCTGCAGGGTTGCGGTAGTAAACCAGCACAGTTTATAAAAGAGATCTGGAGGAAAGAGAAGACTAAGTCCCATCTTGCACTCTGTCATCTCAGATACTACACTTGATCTCAGCCAAAAGGCTGAAGGGTGAAAACGTTCATCTCTATATGTTCCAAGGGTTGAGGGGTTATGCTGCTAAAATATGTAACACTTTTAAAATCAACCTGTAATCTTTTGACTTGTTGGATTGTGATCACTTGCTCTGGTTATTCATAAACAATTCCTATTTCATAGAAGAGAACAAGTCTCTTTTGTAACAGGATATGTTGGGTGCAAAAAACCAGGACCACACGTGAAGTTCCAATTAAACGGATTTATTACTACTCATGCCTATGAATCTACTCAGCTAATGATTAGCACTATTTTGGCATAAGATAAGAGTCAACAGAATTCAAGAGGGGTTGGACTTAGTCCGTTTGTGACCTTGGAGTGACTCTAAGCTGATTCCTTGTTTGACTCCACCTCCAAATTCTGCCACTCAGTTGTGGGATTCAATTTTTTTTTACTACCGGCTCTGTGGGCATGGCTTTGGTGGGCATGGCAGGGGAAGGATACTGTAAAATCTCCAATCAGAGGTGGTCTTTGCCAGTTCTCCTAACTACTCAAAATCTCTACTACCAGTTCTCCAGAACTGGTCAGAACCTGCTAAATACCACCTCAGCTGCCACTCCTTCTCCTTTTGGAACATAACTATTGCACCTTATCTGCCAAGTTTTTGAAGGGATCTATACAAGCAATATCAAGAAAGATAGTCAATGCTTCTTTTAGGCTGTTGTTCTAGTCATGTTCATACTGCCTTCAGGGAAATTTATATCATTGGCAGAAAACAGCGCTTAATGAGGAAACCACTGCACAGATACTCAAACACCATCCTAATTAATTAAAAATATCCCAGATTTTACAAATCAGAGACTTGGAAAACATTTAATACAAGTGACAGGATAACTGTAGGGAGCAGGTTTTGAACATGCTGAAATCTTATGAAGTTAGAGTGTGTCTTTCCATGCCAACTTTCCTTGCTTTGGATAGTCCAGGAAAAGAAAAAGAAATGAGTTCAACCCTTTAAAGCTTTTTGCTTGTAGTCTGATACTCAGCCAACATTTAACACTTGCAATAATGTTGGTTTTTCAACTCTCTTCTAGTGAGATGGGTGTGTCTGGCAGTTTTGAAGAACACCAAATGTTATCTCACTATTACCCTTGTTATTTAGGCATTCTTTCAAAGGTTGGGAGGATTCAATTAGAAAAAGTTTGCCTTGACTTTTGACCATGACTTCGCTTACATAATAAAAAAAGCAACAGGATTTTTCTTTTCAGCCATCCTCATTTCCACTGTTGTGCTGATAAAATGAGATTTGGATCTGTCCTAAAGTCACTCTGTTGACCCAGAAGGTTATTTCCTATGGAATCTAGCAGAGGTAGAAAAGGGCTTTTACAATAGTTCATCCTTCTAGAAGAATGAGAAAATGCCATTGCAGGAAGAAATTATTGAGAAAATATTGGAATGTGCTGAGATGAGTAGATTGACATTTGAAATTAGAGAACAAGAAGATAAACAATTTTATGCAATTTGGGGTTTTTTTTATCAATGGTTAGATGATAAAATACAATAATAGAGCATTAATATTATATATATGAAGAGTTTTTAGGATTGATTTGTTATGATTATATGATAAATTATAGAATAAACTGTTTGAAGTATTGTTATCTCGCAAAGCATGAATGATTAAAGGTATAGTCAGAAAAATATTTTTTTTATTTTTATTTTTTTTTAGTAATATTAGAATATGGATTGACAATATGAATGGTTATGCAATATAATTGTAATTGACACTATAAAATGAATGCACAAAACTGATGAACCAACCGATACACCGGAAGTATATATGAGAATAGATGTTTTTAATGTTTTGTATGTTTGTAGAAAATTAATAAAAAACTTTAAAAAAAAAAATAGTTCATCCTTCTAGGCTAAAGATGTGGGCTGTTCTCAACCATATGAACCTCTGTTCAGTGGCATGGTACTCAGTGAATTCTTCATTTAACATTTCACTGAAAAGGAATTTTGGACAACCAAGATGGTATAAGAACTCCTGGCTTGGGCCTCGGATTCTATGAAGTTCATTCTTCCATCGTAAAGCAATTATTCATCATGAAGATGTTGTATGAGCATAATCAAAGTTCTTGATACATTCCCGCTAAAATTTATATATTAGAAGATTAATGATAAGTTTCTTTTATGGTTTCTCTCTAAATGCTTCAGCATGACAAATCTTGTAGGATGGAGAATGCCACGAGTAATACATTCTGAACATGTGCAGAAATTAATGATATTCCAAAAGAGGCTTCTTTGTTTTTCCAGTTTGTGACCTAAAGAAATATGTCAACTCTAAACTAGGAAACACTAAAATTCTGAACTTGCCAAGTGTTTAACCTTTTCCTAGTACATTTATGGTCTGAGATATCTTCACAGACGTATCATTTTTAGCCTTCTTTTCTTTTCTTCTCTTTTTGCCAACAAATCTATTTCTCAAGCTTTCTGTTGTCAAACAGACAACAAATTGTCAAAATTGGGAGCGTCCTATGAAATTCTGTACCTGTTAACAGTGGTGTCCCCCAAGGCAGTGTTTTAGGACCAACTCTTTTCATACTCTACATAAATGACCTCTGTGATCATATCAAGAGCAACTGTGTTGTCTTCGATGATGATGTGAAGCTATTCAACACCACAGACAATACTGCTACCTTTCAAAAAGATCTTGACTGTGTATCAGAAGGGTCAAAAAAATGACGATTTCAAATCTCAACAAATAAATGCTCTGGCTTACATATTGGCAAAAAGATCAGAAAATAAAATACAAGCTAAATAGTCAAGACCTTGTTGATGATCCAAGCTCTGTAAAGGACCTTGGAATACTCAACTCTAATGATCTAAAGGCCCTGTCACACTGGCCGACGGATGCAAAACATTAGTAAAAAGGACACAGAGGATGAGAAAAATGTTCCATCTGTTGTAATCCGCTCTCAAAAGCAGAAATTTTGCAAAACCAGAGCGGATAACACGGAAAGGAACGGACGGGGGAAGGACGCAGGGTGGATGGAAAGCAGATGCGGAATGGAAGCCTAGCGGATGGAAGCGGATGGAAGCAGATGGCACATCCGCTAGGCTTCCGGGGGGGCACAGCAAAGTGGACGCAGAACGGATACAGCGGATGCAGAACGGACGCCGAGTGGATGAAGCGGATGCACAGCGGAAGCCTAGCGGATGAAGCGGATGCAGAGCGGAAGCCTAGCGGATGCCTAGCATTCACTGCGCATGCGGGGATGATGCATTGTGTCAGCCCCGCAGATATAAAGGGAGGCAGCTCCCAAGCAGGTCACCATTCAGAGGAAAGACCTGCTTCCACACACATCGAGTGCCTTGCCAGCCTGCCCTGCATGCCTGCCTGCCAGCCTTGCTGCCTGCTATCCTGCCAGCCTCCCTGCCAGCCTTGCTGTCTCCCTGCCTGCAAGCCTTGCTGCCTGCCTGCCTGCCAGCCTTGCTACCAACCTGCCTGCCAGCCTTGCTGCCTGCCTGCCTTTCTGCCAGCCTGCCTGCCAGTCTGCCTGCCAGCCGTGGTGCATGCCTTCCTGCCAGCCAGCCTGCCAGCCAGCCTTGCTGCCAGCCAGCAACCCCAGAACCATTGGGAAGAAGAGAAAGCCTCAGCCATCTGCTGCCAGCCCTGGCAAGAGGGACAGGGCTACCCTCCCACTCCCTGGTCCTCACTCTGCTTCTGCTGGGGCTTCTGTAGCACGGGTTCACTCTTCTGCGGCTGGGGCTCCTGCTGCTTCTGCTTCTGGAGGAGCTGATGATGATGTTTATGGCAGTGGTGCTTCTGCTCGTGCTTACTCTGCTGATGCTGCTTCTGGCGGTGGTGCTTCTGCTCATGCTTACTCTGCTGATGCTGCTTCTGGCGGTGGTGCTTCTGCTGATGCTGCCTCTGGAGGAGCTGATGATGCTGCTTCTGGCGGTGGTGCTTCTGCTGGTGCTTACTCTGCTGTAGCTTCTCTTGTACTGCTGGTCCTGCTCATCCTGCTGGTCCTGCTCGTCCTGCTCATGCTCCTGGTCTTGCTTGTCCTGCTGGTCTTGCTCGTGCTCCTGGTCCTGCTCGTGCTCCTGGTCTTGCTCGTCCTGCTCATCCTGCTGGTCCTGCTCATGCTCCTGGTTCTGCTGGTGCTCCTGTTGCTACTGGCGCTGCTGGTGCTTACTTTGCTGCTGCTGATCCTGGTTCTGCTGGTGCTGCTGCTGCTGGGGCTGCTGGTGCTGATGATCCTGCTGCTGCTGCTGCTGATGATGATGATGATCCTGCTGGTGCTGGTGGTGGTGTGGAGGAGCAGCCCCTACAACCTGGAAGCCCCTCTGATGAGGGCCCATCTGGTCCTGCCAAAGGGAGGAAGAGGCATATGCGAGAACGGGAGAGGAGGCAATACTCCATTGAGGAGGAACACGAGGATGAGGTGCTGGAGTGGCTGAGAGAGAATGACTACCTGTGGCGGAAGGGACACAGGCTCTACAGGGACACCAAAAGGAAGCAGGCTGCTTGGAGAGAGAAGGCGGAGAGTCTGGGCTACACATCGGAGGTGCTCCTCGGCTGGTGGAAACAAATGCACACCTGGTACGGGAAGCTGCACCTCAAGAAATCTGGCCAGGCCGTGGTCAAGCTGACAGACAGAGAGACCTATGTGATGGCCAGGTGCAGCTTCCTGGAGGGTGAGATCCGCCACCGAGGAGCAGCTCCTCTCACAATCCTCTCTCTTGGGCAGCCTGGTGAGAGCCAGTCCTCTTCCGGCCAAGAGTCAGCTCCTGTCTCCAGGCAGGTTTCTGGTGAACGTCCCACGGTGGAGAACCCACGGACAGTTGTTTTAACCGTGGTGGAGCGCGTGGAGGACTCCCTGGCGCAGTGGGAGAAAGGAGACGGCACTTCCACCACAGTCCTACCTGCATCCATCCCCAGCTCCACCTCCACAGAAAGGCAGAGAGCCAGACAGGAGGGGCAGAGCCACACTGTCCTGCTGGACATCAGGGACACCATCCGGAGCAGCATAGATCTCCTCTCTCAGCTGGTCCACACTGACTCCTCATCCTCCAACCGCAAGCCCTTCCTCACCAATGTCAACCAGACCCTCACGGACATTCCAGAACCCCAGTACCAGGTGGTGAAGGACAGGATCACCAATCTGCTTCACAACCCTCCAGATCCAGAGGAACCTGCTCCCACCCACTCCAGGTCTGCTCCTCCACCACAGGTGATGTCACTCTCATTCCAAGGCTTTCCACAGGCCCTCACCTACCAGGGCTACAGCTACCAGGAGGTCCAGCAGCACAGGCAGCACCCCTTCCCAGTCCAGGCACAGGCTCATCAGATGCCACCATTGCCACCGGTTCCACTGATGCCATAATTCCACCCACACCACCGATGCCACCCATGCCAGTCCTCACTTAGCTGCAGACCAGACAGCCCCACTACACTGCTCCTTCCTCCACCCCACAGCCAAGCCCGGCCTCAGTACATCTGTCATCGGTATTGGGACTGACACCTCATGGCATGGAGGAAGGGGCTCTCAACATAACGGGCTGAACCAGCTGTCTGAGAGCTTCCTCAACACACTGTCACCTGTTGTTCTCTTGGGGCCAGGCACCCCAGTGGGGCTTCAGACCAGCACTCCAGCAGCAGCCACCTCCACAGCACCTGAACCCTTCACCCCTGAGACTGGGCACACCTCCGAGTGACCGATAAGAGTGCCAGAGACTGGGTGGCTACCTGTAGACTTTATTTGGACACTTGACTTGGATCATTTTTCTTTTACAGCTTGTTATTAATAAAGATTATCTTTGCTTCACACACTTGCCCCATTTATTTTATTAAATAAAGTTTTGGTGGAAACTTTTAGAAATGGTTTAAGCCTTTGCATGCTTGTGGGATGGGTAAGGATAGCAGTGGGGTGGGCAAGGATACCTTTGGAATGGGTAATAGCTGTGGGATGGGTTAGGATACCTGTGGGATGGATAATAGCTGTGGGATGGGCAGGGATACCTGTGGGATGGGCAGGGATACCTTTGGGATGGGTAATATCTGTGGAATGGGCAGGGATACCTGTGGGATGGGTAATAGCTGTGGGATAGATAAATTCCAGTGCAAGCATAGTGGGACTGTATGGTACACCCTCCCAGGTGCCACACCTATGGCCCTTTATTATCAATAATAATGTAATCATTGATCCACACATGTCAACATAAACACAACTCTTTATTAAATGCCCTGTTCATTGTAGGCCAACCCAACATACATGGCCCAATCTCATCCATGTGATGAGAAAGGCTGAAGGAAGCATCCATTAATCATCTACCATCCTGTTTTGCCACTCCACTGCTCCAGCTGGGGAGTTGCACCAGTGTTTCGGGAGTTTGCGCTGCTTCTTCCCTTCACGTGAGGCTCTGTTGGGGCCTTGCACATCCTCAGTGTCTATCAGGTTTCACCCTTGCCTCCATTCCCCAGGCTCCATGTCCCCATTGCCTTGTTGGAGGTCCACGAGCCTGTTCTACAAGACTGGGTAGCGGGTGCGCATGAGATTGTGCAGGATGCAGCAAGCTTGCACGATCCTCCTCATGGTCTCTGGGCGATGCTGCATGGTGGTGAAAAGTACCTGGAACCTGTTGGCCAGGATGCCAAAGGCATTCTCCACCACCCGCCTTGCCCTGGACAGCCTGTAGTTGAAGATCCTCTCTGAGGGAGAAGGCATCATCCCCCACGATGAAGTAGGGCACATCTTGTGTGTCATTGGGTAGGGGGTCTGGATCTGGGAAGCCCATGATGAGGTTGCGTTCCAGCACCTCCTTGAGATGACTGGCGTTGTATACATGGGCATCTGAAGCTGACCCGTTGCCTGAAGCATCGATGTACATGAACTTGCAGTCAGCATTGACCATGGTGAAGAGGACGATGCTGAAGAAGCCCTTGTAGTTGAAATAAGTGGACCCCGACTTGGCTGGCGATTTGCAGGCCACGTGCTTCCCATCTATGGCTCCAACGGTGTGTGGGAAGTTCCACCTCTGATACCACTGCTCTGCGACTTTCTTCCATCCTTCTTCAGTGGAGGGGCACTGGAGGAGCTCCTCCATGTATTCTTCGATGATGGCCTGCACCACTTCTCTGATCACAATGCTGATGGTGTTATGTGGCACCCTCCAGCCATACTGCATGCTCCTGTACGTGGTCCCTGAGGCCAGGTGGCGCAGAGTCAGTGCCACCTTGAGCCCAGGGTCCAGGCTGGGCCGGAAGTTGGTGCTCTGCTTGGTCAACCTGGGTGTCAGCCGCTGCACAACTTCGTCAAACATGGCTGGAGGCATCCTCATGAAGTTCTGGAATGCACGAGTGTCTTTGTTCCTGAGCTCCACCATCTGCTTGTTGTACAGTCCGTACTCTGCTCTTCTCCCGATCCATCTTCAGACACAGACGCTTCTTGGCCGCCTCCTTTTCTTCCCGTAGTAGAGTTCACAGAGCCTGTAGATGGGTTCGCACTGTTGCAGAACGATGGTGGCTACCAAAAGTAGTTTGTTACGATCCAAGGTGGACATGACTGGATGCTGTGGAAGAGCAAAAGGCAGATGAAGGCTGCAGAGGTCTGCACAGCTGGGCTGCTGGGCTGAAAGTGAGATCCAGGTGAGTTGCTCCCCCTTTTTATAGGCAATATAGGTTTTCCCCTATGTGTCCTTTTGCATCCTCTAGGCATCCTCTAGACATCCTTAATATCCGAGATAGGTCCCCTCTGCAAATGTTTTTTCCGTTTTAAATGCTTTCTTTGCGTGCTGCATCCGCTTTCATCCTTTCTCTGTCCATGCTACTAACGCTGCCCGTCCGTTCCGTGTCCGTTACGCTTCCTCCCTGTGTCCACTTTCCTCTGGAGTGGATGTGAGTTGGGCGGATGTGCAGCAGATGCCTAGCAGATGTAGCAGACGCATAACGGATGCTGACGGATGCAGAACAGATGTCCCCCGTATGCCTAGTGGATGCAGAACAGATGCTTTGGATACATTTTCCGCTCAAAGTTTTGAGCAGCTCAAAACCTTTTGAGCGGATGAAATGTCAAAAGACGGATGCTGGACGGATAGAGAGGAAGCAAAACGGAGGCAGCGAGTACAGAATGGAAGCATCGCATTAACCAACGGATGGCAAGTGTTTTTCTCCATTTTAAATCCTCTTTCCATCCGTTTGTGCAATGTGACAGGGGCTTAAGTGCTAGAGCCCACTGTAACTACATAACCAAAAAGGCGTTAAGGCTTGTTAACCTAATCCTATGTAGCTTTTTCTCTGGTAATATCACACTACTAACTAGAGCATACAAAACATTTGCTAGACCAATACTTAAATACAGCTCATCAGTTTGGAACCTGCATTACGTAACTGATATTAATACAGTTGAGAAAGTCCAGAAATATTTCACAAGAAGAGTTCTCCACTCCTTACTTGTTGCAAAATACCTTATGCCACCAGACTTGAAATTCTAGACCTAGAAAACCTAGAACTCGCCACCTTCAGTCCGATCTAAGTATAGTAAACAAAATCATACATTGCAATGTCCTACCAGTCAATGAATACTTCAGCTTCAACCATAACAACACAAGAGCTAACAGTAGATACAAACTCAAGGTTAATTGCACCAAACTTGATTGCAGGAAATATGGCTTCAGCAACAGAGTGGTCAATGACTGGAATACTCTACCTGACTCCATGGTTTTTTTCCTCAAATCCCAAAAACTTTAACCTTAGACTGTCTACTATTGACCTCACCCCTTTCCTAAGAGGTTTTTAAGGGATGTGCATCAGCGCACCAATGTGCCTACCGTTCCTGTCCTATTGTTTCTTTTATAGTTTTTTTTTATTTTTCTTATATGTATCCATGTATTCATAACTATGTTTGACTTATACCTATTATCTTGAAAGCAATTGACAAATAAAAATAAAAAAAGCTGGTCAAATAAATTACTTTCAGCATGCCATAAGCCCATCATTTCTATCCAGCTCCAAGTTAGTAAGAAAGGAAGAGAAACTACATTGGTTTTCTTTTTGCATTCTTGAAGATATTCAGGGTTTCATGGCACTGATGGGAAATGGACATCAGATTTTATGAGTGTTACTGCCATGGCTTTCTTTTCTAACTCAGAAGAAGTTTGTGTTTTATCTCTTTAAAAAGACAGCAGCCTGTGAGTTGCTTTTAATACAACTCATTTAATACATTCAAGAGGCCTTAGCAGATGCAGAATTTGGCCAGCTTTGACATTGCAAGACAATCTACATCCTTAGTCTGTGGTGGTAAAAAAAAACCAGGAGAATTATGGTGGCCCCTTTTCCCATTAACAATTTTTTTTTGAACCTGATCTCACTTGATCAGATGCAAAGAATGGCTAGATGGATGTAGAACTTATGACAGCTCCGGTCTTTTAGTAACATGTGTTGGGTTGAAAAGTTGCTTCCGGATTCTTTCTCACATTTAGTGTCCAGCAATTAATATGGTTCTCCTTAATCTGTTTATAACTTTCTTAGATCCAAATTTCATTCTCTGTGCTGGCTGGGGAGTTCTGGGCATTGAAGTTCTCACATCTTAGAGATTGAGAAACTCTACTCTATCGGTAAGGGGGCTTCTGGTGGTATCCTCATATCTTTCTGCTATTATGTGGGAGTACTGATACTTATACTGCAACATTTTACATTTACTTATGTGTCTACCATTACTACTAGTTCTGATTATTATTGTCTTCTAATCACTTTTTCTTCCTGGGGGGTGGATTCCATACAGTTGGGACACAATTTCTGCCATTGTAAAAAGCATCCAGTTCCATGAAAATAAATATCCAGAAGGATACTGGAATAGATTTAGATATAGAAAATTAAACCTTCATCTGTAATTGTTAGTTGAATTAAATGAAAAATCAGATTTTTTCCAACGTAACCTTTAAACAGTACAGTAAATTTATTGAAAGTATCTTTTAGGAATATGTAAAGGATTATTGTGTATGATATGAATTATCCATTGCAGACATTCATTTCTAAAGTAGTAATTTTTCCCCAGATACTCAATTTAATTGGGGGCCATATATCCAAGTCTAATAACATTATATTTAAATTCAGTTTAATCATATAAGATACATCTCTGGGAACTGTGAAGCTGAGATAAGTTATTGCCTCTGGATACCAACTCTACTAGCTGGAAAAAACTGATCTAAATTATATAAGAGACCCCAAAGACACCTGTTCAGGTTTAGGCTAATATTTATTGCACCCAGAAGAGGCTCCATCATCATCAATTAACTTTAGTCTTTTCAGTGTGGAAGATTCAGATTTATTCATCAGTAACAATACAACAACTGTAAACAGGACTATTCTATAGGAATTGCCTATCTATATCATTCTCACTCTCTATTTGCACTTGCTAAAAATCCCAGATTTGAATCAAATAGCAAGACAGTGATACAACTCTTGCCATCAAGAACTTTAGAATAACTTTATTATCACTTTGAATGTACACTAATTGGCATACACTGAAATCCACTAGTTTTCATTTGCATTTTTGGAAAACAATTGATAGAATGCAGTTCATTTGTTAAATGCTTGAAGTAAGGGGGGAAAGCTTGGGTGAGTAGAAAATAGATCTCTATCAATATTTTTTATCAAGCCTTTCTCTGTGTCCAGTGAAATAATTTTAGCAGAATCTATGATCTTATTCAATAAGCTACACAACTTACTAAAAATTTAATTGGTCAGTCCTTGCCATAAATGAATATACATTTTGTTACCTGTATGTCTAAAATCTTTTTGTATCTTCAGGTGTTATATGCATGGTATCTTTAATTGATATGTCAAAATTTATCCTATTGTTCTGCAGAGTCCTAAAATCTTAAGGATGAACCAAAACCAATTTATTCAATTTGTGTTTAGCACTTTGTCGTTCCATAAAAATGCCTTCTGTTATATTCAGTAGAAAATAGCTAAGTAAAAAACCAAGACAATAACAGCTCCACTTTTCAACTTAAATTTTTCTTTCTACAAAGAGGTTTTCCACATTTTCTCATATACGGTACACTTTCCATGGTAAAGTCTCTTTTATTCTTAAATATTCGTAAAGCTTAATAGGCATTTCAAAATTTGGTTATTAGCCAAGAAGCATCCAAACACTATTTTGTTTTAAGGGAAATTCCTCATTTGCAAAAATAAAATAAAAAAATTAAAACCGGCCACAGTGCAATTTTGTAAGTGTTCTTATATGGCCATTTATTTCATTCTGGAGCAAAGCAAAGCAAAACAAAACTATTCTGTATTTTGGCCAGCACTGATTGAGTTGATCATGAGCCTAAAGTGGGTTGAAGCATCAGAATTCCTCTCCTCTCATCATTTCCCAGCACCAGCTGCCTTGTCAAAGCAAATCTAACTATTAAACAGGCCTATGTTTTAATCACCAAACTTCTCAAACAGGAATCCTTTTTTGATACTGCTGGAAATTATCCTGAAAACTGAGAATGTTTTGGGTTGATTCCTAAAGTCTGTCACTGGTTCATGGTTGATGACATTTAATGAACATGATGTAACATGTATTTCGTCTCTCTCCTTGATAGCACCTAACTCTGAGTCACTCTGCAGAGGGAAAGCTGGGCAGATGGATAATTTGTCATGAAGAAGGGCAGTGCTGGTTTATTTGCCACTCTGTGGGTGATTAATTTCCACTTTTTTTCCAGGCTGGTTTTGAGGAAGGGGGCCTAGGGGATTAGTCATGGCTGCCACTGGAGAATACCCTAGTCCATCAACAGTTCTATGGAGAATCTAGACAAGTTGTTAACCAACCCCATCATTCTTTATCATTCTAATTCTTAGATCATTTCAAGTTTCTGTAAATCTGTTTTTAAATAGCAGCATATGCTTCTTTTGAGCATATGGAAACTATTGCATTTGCAATTGGGAGAGAGCAGATTTTTAAAAGTTATTAAAAGCAAGCTGACAGAACTGATCCAGCCCAACCTCCTGTATTCAATGAAACCTCCTGTCTTTGCTTGGAAAATATTCTAAGTGCTCTTTGAAGTATTTGTATTGGAAATGTTAAACCCGCCGTTGGGTGTAAGGCAGCAAAGGCCCAATTCTGAGCACTGCGAAGGCCAGCTGCAGAAGTGATGAGAAGAGCTGGAATTACTCTAAAATATCAGATTTTGGGGTGAACATGTTTGGATTAGCAGCAGTCTGTTTCCATGCAAAACTTCATGAAAACAGAAACTTGTTTTGATCTGAATAAGATTTTCTACAATTTAATAATTTGTATCTGCAATTAAGTAGAAACCATGCGGTAGTTATAATGCCCTTCAGTTCTTTTGGGTAGGTCAACTATCATAATCAGACACATAACCAGTGTGAAAGTGGGCATGTCTAGGTGTGCTACACATGCAACATTTTGCAAATATTAGGCACACTCATTCATTATTTTTCAGCAATCAGGGTTTTTTTTTTCAAGAAAGTTGGAGCTTCCTTAGAAAGATTTTTGGAGAAATTACTCATGCTCAGATTCTGCTTAGCCTTACCTAGCTCCTTAGCAAACTCCATTGTATCACAAAAATGAGTGTGGAATATCAGGATGACTGTCACAACTGAACTATCATCTCAGCAAATATTCTGTTTACAAGAAAATCTCATCATCAAATAGACAGAAAATGGATCCCTTCTAGTTTGTTGGGGGAAGAGGAGAGAAATCTACCTGGACAGTGAAATATCTCAGGAATGGACAGCTTTTCAGAACATGGTAACCATGATTACTAGGGTCATTGTTGTTCCCTCTGGTTTCAGCAAATGAGGATGGTATGGTTAATTTTGCTAGGATGGGCTGATGTTCTGGAAATCATACACATAGGGTAATAAGAAATGGGGTTTTGTGGAAGTTTGGAGCAGCACGGTGCCTGGCCAGGTGAGATCAAGACGGACCATGATAGTTTTTCCAGGAAAAGTTTTCTTCAATATCTCCAAAGGCTGTTGAACAGAAGTCTCCTAGCCACCTCCCTTCTGCTTACACACAGGTCAATCAAAGGTGTCCGTGAGGCTGAGATGAATGCCTGGGGGGACATTTGCATAGGGCAGGAGACACCATGCATCTTTGGCCTTGCAAGGTGGTTGCCATGGGGAAAATGCAGCGGACTGGAAAGTCCTTGGTCAGAAGATGGCCTTCTGTTGCTAATCTGTTGCCCATCCTTTTGGAAAGTGAGAGGGTTGTTGGGCATTTGGAGTGTGGGAGAGCAACAGCTGCATGAGGCTGCTAGAACATCAGCTCCTTCAGCCAGGCAAGGAGGTGAACAATTGTTTCTTCAGCTGAGTGATGATGGTGGTGAGCATTTGTTTCATTTTGTGGCAGCAGGAGCACAGGAACAGCTTCCGCACCCTTGTAATTTGGTTTGGAAACAAACTGACCTGTTTCAAGTCAAGGCTGAGCTGGTTTTCCAGAATTCATTGGCACCCTTCTTCTTCTGAGTCCTTCCAACTGGAGGAGGCCATGATCTTTTCATCTCCATTCCCTCTGGATTCCCTTCTCACAGAGATCCAGTTGCCTCCTGGATTTCAGGAGAGTAGTTTAAATCTGATGGTTCCTGTTACTGTTTCCCATCTGAGTAACTTCAACCCCCAGAATTCTCACCAAGGACCATTTTTGCTTGGGATTGGCATTCATGCATGTCAAAAGTTCCGATCTTGGGAAACACTGGTTTGAAATATATATTGTTGAAATAATAAATTATCCAATTCCGATAATGGGGAAGTCCCTCAAAATCAGAGAAAGGCAATTTATATTTTAAGGACTCCTTAAGCTGGGAGAATAGGCTACACTTGCATTTCATCAAAATAGTTGTGGAAAATTACTTGTTTGAACCTGCAAGATGAATCAAAACCAGTCCCATTTTTAAATTGACTTAAGTGCTCCCCTCTCAAAAATGACCATGGAGTATTTTCAGATAATAATTAATCATAATTGAATAATAAAGAACTCTCTTTGCATGTCATTTTCCCAGACAGGAACCACTTTGGCTAATATTGGAAAGGCAGGAAGGGGGCCTCCAGGCATTATCCAGCCCCAACTACTGAGCCGATAAATTATTGGTTTATTACCCAACTAATCAACTGTTTGGTATAATTGGTTGGTGTTCTTGTTATAATAGTTATTATGATTATTATTATGCCAAGGAACCCAGTTTGTCACTTAGGATCTTCTTGCTGTAAATTTATTTCTAGGCAGTTAATTAAATTTAGATTCCCTGGGAAGCACGTATTTTAAAAATTGTTTCTAAATGTGTCTGCCTCCCAGCCCTTTGGATTGCAATAAATCTAAAGTCAGTATCTTATAAAAAGAGATTATAAACAGATTGCATTTAATCAAATTCAGATTGAAAGGCAGGTTTTGTCTGGAAGTGGTAATAGATAGATGCTTTTAGATCGTAACTACTGTAATGTTGAGAAATGTTTTAAAAAGCCAAAGCTGTATAATATTGTATTATATTATAGCTGCTTGTGTTTGGGTTGTTGGCTGACCTTTGGAAAGCATAGTACAGAAGCTATTTATCTTATGAATCATCCTTGTTGGCTTCACAATCTTTTCAATGCTATTGTTTTGACCAGTTCTTCCTTTAAAGCTGTGTCCCTTGACCTCAGCAAATGGACTTCAACTCCCAGAATTCCCCAGCCAGCATTTCTTGTAAAATGAACCACAACCTATGATGGAATGTTGGGACATCTTTGGCCACAGATATTGATGTTAATCCTGGGCTCAAGTTTTTATGCTCTATGTGGGAGTGTTTTGATTAGAAAGTTGACCAGAAGCATATAGAGATAGATGGTTTTAAAATGGTTATAATGAAAGGAGCACTCGTCAACATAATTTTACTGTTCACACCTCCCCATCCCCAGGACATCAATAAGACCAACTAGTTTGACTATAGTTAACATTGACTATAAGATTTCAAGACAAAAACTCAATTATATTCTGGAAAAAGTAGAGAAATAAGAGACCCAAACTCATTGGTAGCCTCACATTGCAATGAACAAGGATATACATTCAGTTTCGCAGCTACTAAGATTGTTGGCCATGCAGGGACAAAAATAGCCAGGGAAATAATTGAAGCCTGGAAAAGTGCCCCTTGTCAGTCAACAGGAGCACTGATTTACCACCAGTTGACCAAATATGTAGGAGCTGAGGTCTTGACAGCACAAGAATACAACAGCCAATCGCTAGCCAGTAATATACTTATCAACCAATAGGAAGGCACTATATAAATATGGCTCATAGAATAGCCCAAAGCACATATTCCAGTAGGGACAAGTTCCCTGAAGATGGGCTCCAACACAAGTCCGAAAGCTCAGAAGACTAAACTTCTAGTCCTAGTGACCATCCAGATTCAATCTTTCAACTATGTCCTGGGATATTTGCCTTCATTTGTTAGAGAAATAAACTTTATTTCAGGTTTAGTATATCTGATAGCAGTGGCTTGTACAGGCATATAGAATGATTAATATAGGCTCAGAGTTCAGCAATGGGTTTATTTAGCTGAAATATTCTTTGTCTGTGGTTTGGAAATTAGCCAGGAGTGAGTGTGAATTCCTGATTGATCTGGACAGGCAAAAATAGGTTGAAGGAATCTCTGGCTTTCCAGAAAAAAATGTATTCCAAATTTGGCAGAGTAAATAGCACACTTGACATCATTTGTGTTGTAAACATGTTTGTAGAGCTGAACTTTTTAGGATTTGTTCTGCCTTAGAAGGATATTTAAAATGTTGATTTGGGAATTTACATGAAAATCGTATCTGATGTTTCACAGCACAGATGAGGACCCAGGCTGCTTCAGAAATCTGGAGACAAACTTCACCGACATTTAGGATTGTTACCAGAATGCAGTGTGTGAATGTACACCAAGGAGAAAGGTGGGAGGTACATTGTTACCATCCAGAATTGCTTACAAACATATCTTTTTGTGCATACCATTTCCAACGAAGTTCATGGTTGAAAACTGATTAAAAAACTCTGTCTGAATTGCCAAAAGGAATGAGCAAACCTGATTTCCAACATTATTATTTTTTCCTTGAGAATAAACAACATTGTCAATTGAAAGAGATTCGCATGTAATGTTAATTAGGTTGGTTAAGATATTGGCAATAAGAAACAGAAATAATAGCCGTTGCTACCTAAGTGATTGCATTTGTTTTTGATGTATTAGGAAATGTCAGCCAGGGAAGTTTATCCTTTTACCTCATGTCCCGATGCTTGAAAAAAAATAGTGCTTAGACTTATACACTGTTGAGGTAATTCCCCGTTAGGAGAATGAGCGCATACAGGGAGACGTATAGAGAGTAGTATTAGCCATCACTATGGCTAAACTACTGGCTCATTGGTGTTTTAGCCGGCTTACAAAGTTCCATTTTATAACTTTTTAGTAATTGGTTAATTTTATCTGCCTGTGAGATTTTGTATCCTCCCCTAGTTCTATCTATTTTCAAACCAAGATATTGTTTGATTTCTCCTAACTGTTTTATCTTAAATTTCTGTTCCAATAGTGAAATTATCTCAGTAGCTTTTTGTTCAGTTTTGGTGATTAATGCTAAATCATCAGTAAATAATAGCAATAATGAAATCATACCATTATTTTCTCTTTTAAACAAACATGAATCAGCCATGCCAGCTACAAAACCTACCTTAAGCCCATGTCACACTGGCCAACGGATGCAAAACAGACACAACGGACGAGAAAAATGTTCCATCTGTTGTTATCCGCTCTCAAAAGGGGCAAAAATTTGCATAACCGGAGCGGATAACATGGACGCGGGGAGGACGCAGGGCGGATGCAAAGCGGATGTGGAATGGAAGCCCAGCGGATGGAAGTGGATGGGAGCGGATGGCACATCCACAGGGCTTCCGGGGGGCCTCAGAAAAGCGGACGCGGAACTGATACAGCAGAAGCAGAGCGGATGCCGAACGGATAAAGCGGATGCACAGCGGATGCAAGTGGATGCACAGCGGATGCACAGTGGAAGCCTAACGGATGCCTGGCATTCACTGCGCATGCGGGAGGATGCATTGCGTCAGCCCCGCGGATATAACAGAAGCAGCTCGGAAGCAGGTCGCCATTCAGAGGAAAGACCTGCTGCTGGACACATCAGCTGCCTTGCCTGCCCTGCTTGCATGTCTGCCTGCCAGCCTTGCTACCAGCCTTTCTGCCAGCCTCCCTGCCAGCCTTGCTGCCAGCCTCCCTGCCAGCCTTGCTGCCAGCCTCCCTGCCAGCCTCCCTGCCAGCCGGTCTGCCTGCCAGCCTTGCTGCCTGCCTTCCTGCCAGCCTTGGTTCATGTCTGCCTGCCAGCCTTCCTGCCATCCTTGGTTCATGTCTGCCTGCCAGCCTTGGTGCCTGCCTGCCTGCCAGCCTGCCTGCCAGCCTGCCTGCCAGCCTGCCTGCCAGCCTCCCTGCCAGCCAGCAACCCCACAACCATGCGGAAGCACAGCAAGCCTCAGCCATCGGCTGCCAGCCCTGGCAAGAGGGACAGGGCAACCATCCCGCCCCCTGGCCCTCACTCTGGTTCTGCTGGGGCTTCTGCAGCACGGGCTCACTCTTCTGGGGCTGGCGCTTCTGCTGCTTCTGCTTCTGGAGGAGGAGCTGATGACAAGCACTCCAGCACCAGCCACCTCCACAGAACCTGGACCCTTCACCCCTGAGACTGAGCGACCAAGAGGAGCGCCAGAGACTCTTTTTTGTCTTATAGCTTGTTGTTAGTAAAGTCTATTTTTGATTCACACACTTGCTTCATTTCTTTTTTTGTATAAAGTCTTGCTGGAAACTTTTAGAAATGGTTTAAGCCTTTGCATGCTTGTGGGATGGGTTAAGATAGCTGTGGGATGGGCAGGGATATCTTTGGGATGGGTAATAGCTGTGGGATAGATAAACCTCCAGTGCAAGCATAGTGGGACTGTATGGTCCACCCTCCCAGGTGCCACACCTATGGCCCTTATCAATTACAATGTAAGCATTGATCCACACATGTCAACAAAAACACAACTCTTTATTAAACACCCTGTTCATTGTAGGCCAACCCAACATACATGGCCCAATCTCATCCGTGTGATGAGACAGGCTGAAGGAAGCATCCATTAAGCATCTACCATCCTGTCTTGCCACTCCACTGCTCCAGCTGGGGAGTTGCACCATTGTCTCAGGAGCTTGCGCTACTTCTTTGCTTCATTTGAGGCTCTGTTGGGGCCTAGCACATCCTCAGTGTCGATCAGGTTTCACCATTGCCTCCATTCCCCAGGCTCCATGACCCCATTGCCTTGTTGGAGGTCCACGAGCCTGTTCTGCAAGACTGGGTAGCGGGTGCGCATGAGATTGTGCAGGATGCAGCAAGCTTCCACGATCCTCTTCATGGTCTCTGGGCGATGTTGCATGGTGGTGAGAAGTACCTGGAACCTGTTGGCCAGGATGCCAAAGGCGTTCTCCACCACCCACCTTGCCCTGGACAGCCTGTAGTTGAAGATCCTCTCTTTACGGGTGAGGAGTCTGGAGGTGTAGGGCTTCATGAGGTAGGTTGTGAGGGAGAAGTCGTCATCCCCCATGATGAAGTTGGGCACATCTTGTGTGTCGTTGGGCAGTGGGTCTGGATCTGGGAAGCCCACGATGAGGTTGCGTTCCTGCCCCTCCTTGAGGTGACTAGCATTGTATACCTGGACATCCGAAGATGAGCCGTTTCCTGAAGCATTGATGTACATGAACTTGTAGTCAGCATCAACCATGGCAAAGAGGATGATGCTGAAGAAGCCCTTGTAGTTGAAATAAGTGGACCCCGACTTGGCTGGAGATTTGCAGGCCATGTGCTTGCCATCTATGGCTCCAACGGTGTGGGGGAAGTTTCATCTCTGATACCACTGTTCTGCAACTTTCCTCCAGCCTTTTTCAGTGGTGGGGCACTTGAGGACCTCCTCCAGGTATTCTTCGATGATGGCCTGCACTACTTCTCTGACCACAATGCTGATGGTGTTGTGTGGCACCCTCCAGGTGTACTGCATGTTTCTGTATGTGGGTCCAGAGGCTAGGTGGCGCAGAGTCAGTGCCACCTTCAGCCCAGGGTCCAGGCTTGGCCAGAAGCTGGTGTTTGCCTTGGTCAACCTGGGTGTCAGGCACTGCACAACTTCGTCAAACATGGCTGGCAGCATCCTCATTAAGTTCTGGGACGCCCGAATGTCTTCGCTCCTGAGCTCCACCATCAGCTTGTTGTACAGTCCGTCCTCTGCTCTTCTGGCGAACCATCTTCGGACCCAGACTCTTTTTGGGTGGCTCCCAAAAAGTAGTGTTCACAGAGCCTGCAGATGGCTTCGCACTGTTGCAGAACGATGGTGGCTGCCGAAAGGACTTTGTTACAATCCACGGTGGACATGACTGGATGCTGTGGAAGAGGAAGAGGCAGATGAAGGCTGCAGAGGTCTGCACCGCTGGACTGCTGTTCTGAAAGTGCGATGCAGGCGAGTTGCTCCCCCTTTTTATAGGCAGTATAGGTTTTCCGCTAGGCATCCTCTGGGCATCCTCTAGGCATCCTCTAGACATCCTTAATATCCGAGATAGGTCCCCTCTGCGAATGTTTTTTCTGCTTTAAACGCTTTGTTTCCGCTAGGCATCCATTCTGCATCCGTTCTGCATCTGTTCCGCGTCCGTTCCGCTTCCTCCCTGCATACGGGCGGATGCACGTTGCGCGGATGTGCAGCGGATGCCAAGTGGATATAGCGGATGCGTAACGGATGTGTAACGGATGCCTAGAGGATGCGTAGTGGATGCGTAACGGATGAACTGGATACATTTTCCGTGCAAAAGTTTTAGGCAGCCCAAAACTTTTGGAGCAGATGAAACGTCCATAAACGGATGCTGGGCGGATAGAGAGGAAGCCAAACGGAGGCAGTGAGTACAGAACGGATACATCACGTTAACCAACGGATGGCAAGGTTTTTTGTCTGTTTTACATCCTCTTTGCATCCGTTCGTTCAGTGTGACATGAGCTTTAGTTAATTCTTTAACTATACATTGGTTCCACTCATATCCTGATTTCTTCAAACCATAAAGACTATTTTTCAATTTCCAGCAATCATTATCAGTATTATCATTTTTGAGACCCAAAGGTTTCTTTAAATATATAGTGTGTTGCAATGGTGCATGCAGATAAGCTGTCTCTACATCCAAATGATTTACAATATATTTCTCCTTAGCTGCCCACACTAATGCTGCCCTTAATGTAGTAGCCTTCAGACTGCACCTCATCGTAGTCATTTGCTGTCTGATTGAACCCTTGTGCTACTAACCTGGCTTTATGGGTAACAGTCCCATTTACACCTGTCTTCAGTTTATATATCCATTTACATCCCGTGGCATGTTTACCTGGTGGTAACTTAACATTTTCGTATACCTCCAGTCTTTTTAATGATTCCAGTTCCTTATCCATTGCTTTCTGCCAAGCAGCCTGATCTTTAGCAGGATACAGTTTAATTCATTATAATTACTTGGAACTGTATTCACTCGGCATACAACAATAACCTGATATCTATCAAGTGGTCGTGTTATTCGGGTTGAACGTCTTGGTAATACAGGGCTTGCTGGTGGACTTTCCTGTGCCACCTGCTCCTGTTCTTCTATTTCTTCCTGTGCTTGTTCTACTATTTCCTCCTGTTCTTCCTCTTCCTCTTTAATGGCTATTTGGGGTGTACTGATTTTATCTTTAGGGACTATTTGGGTGTCAATTATAATATCATTGCTGGATTCCTGTTCCAGTTTATCCCACCCAACGTGCTCAAGAAATTTTGCACTAGCACTACAATTAACATGAGCTGTGCCTTGGTCCCAAAATCTAAATGATCTGTGGTTGGCCTCTTAACCCACAAAAATAACTTCTTAGCTCTATGCTGCCCTTTCAGTCTTACTTGTGAGGGAATATGCACCCATGCTGGAGCTCCAAATGTGTGTAAATAACTTAAATTTGGTTTTCTGCCATGCAACAAGTGAATGGCAATTCTCCAGTTGTTGTATTTACTACATTATTTAAAACATGGTAACTACACATTATGGCTTCACCCCACAGTGTTTCAGGTAAACCTGAATCAGATAACATAGTGCGAGTCATGGCTTATAATGTTTGCCCTCTTCATTCTATAAATGAGTTATGTTGCGTTCTGTAAGGTGCAGAATGTTTATGCTCCACATCAGCCAATTTCAGCATATTTTGGAATCTTTTGTAAACAAATTCAGTCCCATTATCAGTTACTAAAGTAATTACTTTACTTTTCATTTTTCTCTCAGCAAATCTTAGTCAATTAAACAAATGTTGGAATGTTTCTGTTTTGTTTTTCATAAGATAGCAGAGACCGTATCTTGAGTAATGGTCCATAATACTCAAAATATAACAGGCACCTCCTAAACTTGGTTTCTTAGGACCAATTATGTCAGCAAACACAACCTCTAAAGGTTATTTGGTCTTAAACCCATTCAATCTGTTTGCTGGAGTAACCTTACTCTTTTCTTGACTACAAGCATTACAGTGTAAATACTTGCTACAAGGTTTCAGTTTTACTCCCTCTGACAATTGAACAGTTTGTTTGAGCATTTTGAAATTAATGTGCCATAAACATCTATGTAGTAAATGTATACATTCATTATGTGGCTTAACATTATTATAAACTGAGTTAGCCATCTTCCACTGATCATCATGTATTACATATAAATCATTTTTTAAAGTAGCAGTAACACTTTTACCCTCTTTCTCTATTATACAGTTATCTCCCCTAAAGGTTACTACATAACCAAGATTAACTAAAGCCCTTACTGATAGCAAATTAAATTTCAGTTTAGGTACATATAACATGGTTAAATGTTCATTTATACAAGAACAGTATTGTAATAATCAATAACCAATAACATTGGTTACTGATTTCCAGGATCAATATACCGGCAAGGGGCTAATTGACACACAAGGAAAGTGGTCAAATAAATAGCCTGAGCATAAATCTTGGCAGGTTCTATAGATTATTGGAAGCATTTTAGACTGGATTAGAGCTTGCCAAGATTGATCCTTGTTTACCCTGGTTGCCACTTTTAAAACCGCCGTCCATAATTGCTCATTTTGGAAGGAAGTACTTCAAGAGAAATGCTCATGGCTTATTTGTTTTTCTTCAATATCACTATTTGTCTTAAAAAACCCTTGAGAGGAAGAATCCAGTAACTATTTGGAGGATATCCAACACCAAAGCCTTTCCCCACCCTATTCACATGACTCAAATTATCCAGCTGAAAATGCAAAGTGATGCAGCATTTCATATCTCACTAGGAAAAATGCAGTCCTGATTAGTATTTCTCCTATAATCACCTTTTCTTCTGATCTGGGTGTTTCTGAGATATTGTGAATTTAGGTCCCAACGTCTGACATAAGTGTTCACATTTTCATTAAGAGTGATATTTAATAATTTACTTTACTGGGAATATCATGTAATTCATGGTGATTTGTCTCATTTCCAACTCACCAAAAAACAACAGAGGGGATTTTCTAAACTGTGCCGTGACTCTTTATGGCTGTAATGCAAGACAGGAACCTCCCAGCCATCAGATCTTTGAATAACACCTTTCAAAAATGGTCCTCTGTGTTTTCTCTTGGAAGGCAAGGGAGGGAGAGAGAGAAGAAAGGATCGGTACTTCCCTTCCTGAAGGCCTGAAGTCTGGATTGGAGCTCTGTGAAATATGCAGCCCTTCAAAAACAGGTTCCAGGATTGGTGACCCAAATCTGAACTTCTCTAGTGGCTTTCAAAAGCATGCTCCTCATGTGTTTGAACGTGCAAATCCTACAGGTTGAGAGGCATACCTTGGCCTCCCCACTGGGCTCTTATTTGTGTACGGGTTCAAACTAACTGGAAACAGATTGTGAGAGTCAATAGTCGCATGAGTTATGGATTTCTACACAATGGGGCCGTTTTCCTTGGAACCATTATGTGAACACAGGTGCCTTTTGTTTGGCCAAACTACATTCAACCCCAGTCCATAAGTTGTAGGGTTTTTATTCATCTGGGCCTGACCTGGGTGGATTCGGTCAGTTTCCCCTCATTCATCAGGATGGGGGTAAACACTGTTCATATGTTCCTGCAGCTTCTTGGGCCACCTATTACCAGTCTTTGCTTTTAGTTGTTTCCAGAGATGAACAAGACAATTGGCTGAGGATTAAGAGCTCAAAAGAGAAACTAGGCAGATAAAGCTCTTCTCTTGTTTTATGGAATATTTGTAGGGAGAGTACAAAGAGGCAGTAGTGTGGAGTGTAATTTTTCCCATAAGAAATAACGTAGTGAGTCACAAGGCAGTTGACACCAACAAGTTCTAGTTTGTGCGTTGAGTACCTAACAAACAATGAGTACGGGGACAAAATTTGCATGTCAAAAAAATGTGTTGAGTATAAAATTTGATGAATTTTGAAACAGTTGGGTACCAAGGTTCCACTGAATGTCTATGGAAATTCTTGATCATCTGGGTCACAGTTGTCCTGCTGACATAGAATCTCGGAGACAGTAGGTTCTAGCTCTGCCTTAGGCATGAAAGCCAGCTAGGTGACTTTGGACCTAGAGTCCCTCATGTACACCCAACAATTGATGAAAAAAAACTATAGATGTACAATAAAACAATCACACCCAACAATTAACAATGCCTGGAGAATATAAAATAAAACAGCATAAGCATTCTGGAAACTTGCTATGTAAAAGAACCAGCATAAGGGAAATGTGCTGAAAATAAATCACACTAAGCATATGATGATGTGATTTTTAAAAAGGGGCCCCTGAGTATTTTTAAGCACATGTCATTTTCAATGAGAGTGTTCAACATCAAGGGAAAAAACTCTTGTGAGTAAGGATTCTACATGGTTTTTGAAAGCTTCTATGTGTTCATCAATTTGTTTAACTATTTTATTGGAGGAAATTGCTAGTGTTAACTAAAATTATTTTATCCCCAACTTCTTTCTGCCTTCTGGGATTTAGAAAAATTTCAGAGGGAACATTCCCATAACCAGCCATAGACCGCCAGTTATCCTGTGCAAAGTTTCATGAAGACAATAGATTTGTACAAAGATGGTAGATCTGTTGGGTGGAGTTTTTTTTTTTGACCCCAGGGAACAAACATCTATCTCAGTTTGGTGTATCTATGGAGTTATCTTTATAGAAATGTTTTCCATCCTCAATTCACTTGGAGGAGATGTTTAAAATACAGTGGTAGCTTGGTATCTAACTGTTCTGAAATGTTCTTTGAAAAGAAAGATGGCTCTTAATGCTTGGTGGTGGATTACAGAAATTTGAATGCCATTTCCGTGGAAAACGTGTACCCCCTGCCTTTGATGAAGGACATGTTAGCCAAGGGGAAGATTTTCACGAAGTTGGATTTGAGAGAAGCATACTACCGAATTCGAATTAAGGAAGGGGATGAGTGGAAGACCACTTTTAATTGCCCAATGGGTTGCTTTCAATTCAATGTTCTTCCTTTTGGTTTAAAAGGGGCCCCAGCTGTATTCATGCAGATGATCAATCAGGTGTTACATGAACATCTATACAGGGGAGTTCTGGTTTACCTTGAGACATCCTTATCTACATGGAAACTCTGGATGAACATGTGAAACTGGTGCGGTCGGTTCTACAGAAACTGTGTGCCGCTAAGTTGTATGCTAAACTATCCAAGTGTGAATTCCATCAAGAGAAAATTGACTATTTGGGATATCGCATTTCATCTGAGGGCATAGAAATGGATCCAGAGAAAGTGCGTGCCGTATTGGAATGGGCTCCACCACGTACCAGAAAACAACTTCAAAGCTTCTTGGGATTTGCAAATTTTTACCGGCAATTTATCCCGACTTTTGCTAAGATAGCAATGCCCATCATACATCTCTTAAAAACAAAAGGGGAGGTGAAGCCAAGGCCAAGTAAGCCGTTGGAGTGGTCCATGGAGTGCCAAGCAGCTTTTGAAAAGCTAAAATGACTGTTTGCTGCAGAACCAGTACTAAAGCACCTGGATATGGAGGCTCCTTTCGTGATCCAAGCCGATGCAAGTGATGTGGCCATTGGAGCGGTGTTACTTCAAATCAACGAGAAAGGGACCTTACAGCCTTGTGCGTATACCTCCTGTAAACTGTCCGAAACTGAGAGAAGGTGGGCCGTCTGGGAAAAAGAAACTTTTGCAGTTCATTACTGACCTGGAGATATTTCCTGGAAGGAGCAAAACATCAATTTGAGGTATGGACTGATCATAAAAATTTGGAAGCCTTAAAAATGCCTCGGAAGCTGTCCCCTAAACAAGTTCGCTGGGCCCAGTATTTCAAGCGGTTCAATTTCTCACTGAAGTACATTTCAGGGGGGAAGAACTTCATGGCGGATGCTCTCTCTAGACTACCCCAATATAATAGTATTCGCCAGGAGGTGATAAGTCCAATTGTTTCGACCAAACATCTAGCCGCCCCAATGATCACCAGAACCCAAAAGAAGAAATTCATTTATCAAATGACCTCACCAAACAACTAAAAGAAGCTTTAAAACTTGATGATTGGTTCTTGGCTCATTCAAAAGACTATACAGTTAGAGATAGTTTGGCTTGGGTGGGGACCAAGTTGTATGTGCCACAAGTGCTGAGGGGCCAAATACTACAACAAGCTCATAATTCTAAAGCAGCTAGTCACTTTGGATTTGTGAAAACCTTACACCTGGTTAAGCGGCAATTCTGGTGGCCTACTTTGAAGAAGGACATTGAAGCTTATGTAGCTAGCTGCCCAATTTGTGCTTCGGTAAAGAGACCTCCTGGTAAGCCGGCAGGGTTGTTACAAAATGTAGCTAGACCAACAACCCCCTGGAAGGAAATCTCTATGGACTTTATAGTAGAATTACCTGAAAGCAGTGGAAACACGGTTATTTGGATGGTAACCGATTTGTTTTCCAAACAGGTACATTGCATACCTTGTTCCAAAATTCCATTTGCAAAGACGTTGGCTAAACTGTTTATTTCATGTATCTATAGGTTACATGGCGTTCCGGAACGCATAATCTCTGACAGAGGGGTCCAATTTACTTCAAATTTTTGGAAAGAGTTCCTGAAATTGATAGGCTCTATCCAGGACTTAAGCTCCGCCCACCACCTCCAAACCAATGGGGCCTGTGAGAGCACTAATGCAGTGTTAAAACAGTATCTTAGATGTTATATAAATTGTCAACAAGATAACTGGTCTGACTTACTACCATTTGCTGAAGTGGCATATAACAACTCCGTACATAGTAGTACTGGATTCACTCCATTTAAAGTGGCTTCGGGACAAGATTTTGTACCCATACCTGAACTTCCTCATGAAAGGCCTAACATCCATTCGTTGGATGAATGGATAACTCAACTCCAACTTAACTGGCCAGTAACATGTAAAGCATTAGATGAGGCCCATCAAGCTCATAAGAAGTTTGCAGACAAGAAAAGATCTCCACAAAAATTATATAAAGTTGGTGACAAAGTTTTCCTGTCCACCAGATACCTGCAAACCACTCAAAAGTCAAAGAAGCTTGGTCCTAAATATGTTGGTCCGTTCACGATTGAACGGATTATAAATCCTGTAACAGTCCAGCTGAACTTACCGAAAACTCTTCGATGAATTCACCCGGTTTTCCATGTTAGTTTGTTAAAACCTGAATATACTTCTGATTTAAGACCCATCCAGGCTGACCCTCCCATACCAATACTGATTGAAGGTGAACAACATTTTGAAGTTAAAGAAATTCTGGACTCTCGCAAATGGAGGGGTCGGCTCCAGTATCTTGTAGCCTGGAAACATTTCCCTTCTTCACAAGCCAAGTGGGTTAACGAAAATGATGTTAAAGCCCCTAAGTTGATCAAAGCATTTCATTCCAAGTATCCTGATAAGCCCTAGGAGTGTATTCCTTTGTAATTGTCTAATGATTAATTATTGTCTTTATATTTTCTCCTCTCTCTCTTCTAGGACTGACGGTTTTCCTTTTTCTAGGAGGGCCGAATGTCAGCCTTCAAGATCTTCTACTATCGCTTTGCATCTTTCGGCTGTCATAAGAAATGGGGGGGGAGGGGAGGATGGGATGAGTCTGGGAAGTGAGCTGGAGGTGTTACATTTTTCTGTTGTGTAAATGAGGGAGGGAAAAGCATACATCAGAGTTAGGTTTCTATTTCTCACTTAGCTTTCTTTTCTCTGCGCAACTGCAACCCGTTATCAAAATATGCCCAGGTCAATGGACAGAGAGGCCTCATCATCACCTGAAGATGCCCACATGATCATATTCACAATTTCTAATTGGAAGTTTCATCTGAACTATTGGGGGTGGGAACACTTCCGTCACTTTGTACATGTGATTTACGTGCCTAATTTCTCAGATTCAGAATTCTCTGGTTGCTACCACTTCACTTTCAGTAAAAGATAACTTTTCTCTAAATTAAAGAGTCTTAGTATTTCTTTCTTGGATTTTGAATGGAGCACTGCCTGACAGTGAGGTCAAAAGTGAAGATTGAATCATACAACCATATTTAAGAAAAAAAAACACAGAGAGAGGGTGATGGTGGTAAGAATTCAACTGAATAAATGTAGCTACTGCCATCTTAACTTCTTTGGCCCTGCCTACAATCTTGCAGTGGGACACACACAACCACATGCAGTGGGAACAAATTATTTTTCTTCTAAATCTTAAATAAGCTGTTTGATCTGCTACCTATCTCCTTCCTATTCATATCACCCAGCATGCTTCTGTTCCATTGTCCATACAAATTTTGCCTGCTATTCTTGCAATTCAAAATCCAGATGCCAAGGAAAATAAAAAGGATAGTCCAAAAAAGTGGGGGGAATTATCATGAGTTTTCTCTTTTGATACAGATATTTTAACAGAACCGAGTTTTTGTTTTTTAAAGAAGCAGATACCTCGCGATGCTGAATTGCAGAAGTACATATTGAAATTTCATTTTCTGATCTCCCTGCCTAGAAATATATTTAAAAAGGAATTCTTTCAATGGATCATTTATTTTAAGGGCTCCTGTTCTGCTGTGAGTATTTAGGCATGTTTCCATCATAATCCTTTGCTGCTGTTTAGCCGGGAATTATGGTGTCTGAGAGTAACGGAAGCTTTGTAATGGAGCTACCCGAACAGCAGGCAAGATTTCTTTCCTTTCGCTGAATCCATTAATATTTCTCTTTGGACCTGAGGAGTCTTGATACTCAGATGGTTTGCTTTTGGCAGTTTCTCAAGAAGCAAAGGATGGAAACTAACCAACCTGGAATTAAGGAGAAACTTCCTAACAGTGAGGACAATTAACGAGTGGAATGGCTTGCCTCCAGAAATTGTAAATGCTCCAACACTGGAGGTTTTTAAGAAGAGACCGGACAGTCATTTGTCTGAAATGGTATAGTGTTGCATTGTGGGAAAGGAGAAGCGAGACCCAGTTGATTTTTTTCTCTTTTTATTTTCTCTACAGGAACTGAGCTTCACAGAACTGCAGCAGCCTTTCTATAGCTGGCTTCTCAGAGCTTGCGGCCAATGACGGCTTGTCAAAATTCCCACCATCCAGACCAACCTATCTGAGGTGAGTATGCAAATATATAACACCCCTCCCCATGTGGTCCAGTCCAACCAATCAGGTCTCAACTATGTTACGTAGTCATGTAAATAGGTGGGGCTTTTATGGTTTCGACTGGACCTGCGCAATTCAGTCGTGGGTTCGTCTCCGGACTGTTCAGACAGAATTGCTGCTTCTCCCGTCCTCTTCCATGGAGCCTCCTGGAAGGTAGAGTCAGCCATGCCGCTCCCACCAGGCCTTTCCTGGCTGGTTGAGTCGGCTTGGCCGCTCCCGCCAGGAGTGGCTTCTTGATGGTTTTCCGAAGCCTGCTCCAGTCTCCCCACGTTGTCTTCTTCTACTCTGGTTCCAGGTACGTGTTTGCGAATTCCGATTGGGGCTAGTGTTAGTATTAGTTGTTGTATCATTGTTAGGGTTTTTTTTGTTATTTCTCTTATTTGAGGAGGGTCTTCCCCTCCCCTCTCGTTTGTGTTTGAGGGGTCTCTGATTTGGTCTTTTTATGGTATTCCATGACACCATTGATAAGTATGAGCCTGGGTCCACCTCCATCTCGCATGATTGACCTTCTATGGTGACTTGCACATGTACCGTATATACTCGCATATAAGCCGACTTTAAAACGCATTTTTTTTTCAAATTTGGGGGTCGGCTAATACGCGCATAAATCTGATCTCACACAAACGACATGACACCATGACGCCACTTCTCAGATCATGCAATATCATCGATATTACCATTCAGTCATACATACCTACAACACATTTTTTTTTACTCTGGGAGCCTCCATTTTGCTTTTTCTACCACCGGATCATAACACGCTCTGATTGGTTAGTCATTCACGTGACTGCTTTCATGTTTGCAATCGTCACATTCAACTTTATGTCCAGTTTCTTTGCATTTGTAGTCGTAAAATTCATTAAAATATACCCATGCCTGATATTAAAAGATTTGGGGGTCGGCTTATATATGAGTTTTTGCAAAATTCCTAATTTTGGGGCAGTTTTTTAAGGGTCGGCTTATATGCGAGATCGGCTTATATGCGAGTATATACGGTACCTTTTTTGCATTGATTGAGTTCGAGTGCCCAATAGTTATTGTTTGATGTGTTTCCTCTTTTCTATTGGTTTCTCTCCACCACTTGTTTCTGCTTTCTTGATTCCAACAGCTCTCTGTTTGTTTTTCCCTCTCTCTGGGAGGAGTATTCCATCTTTGTCTAGGGCTATAGTTATTTCTGTTCCAGCATGCCCTAGCTATGTGTCCCCACCATTCACAGTACCTGCAAATAGCATCAAAAAAACACCACTCGGAATGTGGATGGTCTCCTCCACACCCAGCACAATGGAATTCTGATTTCCTTCCTTTCCGCTCCCATCTACTTTTTTCCGACCGGAGTTTATTTACCTCTTCTTCTTCCTCTTCATCTTCTGAGAGGGGTTTGATGTCCTCGTGGTGTGTTGTGGTGGTGAGTTTTTGAATTTGCTCTGATATCTTATTGTGTGTTTGATTAGTGTCTTTTGGGGTTTCCTTTATTGCTTTATTCATTTGTCACATGGTGTCTGCCAATTTTTGTTGTTGCTTCCACTGCATTGGCTTCTTCTATTGCCTCTGCTAATGTTATTTTAGGTTTTATCAGCAGTCAACCCTGTAATGTAAGGTCCTTTAGTCTGAGGACCACGCGGTCCCTCATGGCCTCATCCAGGTTTAGGAATTTGCATGCTCCGCCAATGTCTCTTAGTGCTGCGACAAAAACTCCAATGCTCTTGTCTTCCTTCTGGTCACTCTTATAAAATTCGTGTCTTTTGATGAGGCATGAAAAAGTCTATGAGCCCATAATGGGCTCGCAGTAATTTATCTAAGTCCGTCCATGCCATTTTCTTCACATCGTGGGGTGATGCCAATGCCTTTGCCATTCTGAATACTGTGGGACTGCAGTGGGTGAGGAAAACGGCTCTCTTCCTATGTTCAGAGCTTCCTTGGAGATAGCTCCCTTCTAGAAACATGAGGAATCGGTCGATGTAGGATTCCCAGTCTTCAGTAGCTGGGTTGAATGGTGTGGGTGGCGAGTTGTTCCTGGCCATTTTGTCTCACTCAGTCCTTGTTGCCATGTGCACAACTGGCTCCTTTGTCTTAGTATCCCATCCTCGTCACCAGTGTTGTGTTGTGGAAAAGGAGACGCGAGACCCAGTTGATTTTTTCTCTTTTTATTTTCTCTACAGGAACTGGGCTTCGCGGAACCGCAGTAGCCTTTCTATAGCTGGCTGCTCGCAGCTCATGGCCAATGACAGCTCATCAAAATTCCCACCGTCCGGACCAGCCTATCTGAGGTGAGTATGCAAACATATAACATATAGGGTCTCTTGCTTGAGTAGGGGGCTGGACTAGAAGATCTCCTAGGTCCCTTCCTGCTCTATTCTGATTTTGATTCTTTATATACTTCTCCCATATCAACACTTCCACATGCACACTGAGCCCAGTTTTGATTACTTCTTCATATCTTTTTTCTTTGGCTCCCAAGTCATTTCTGAGAGGCTCTAGCAATAGATAAAACTGTGTTCAAGGGGGAGAAAATGACAAATTCTTAGGCAAGCATCCACTCAGGTGATCCTGAGGATGCAGATAAACCTCCAGGTGGCCTCAATGACTCTCGAAGCAAAACGTTTTCAGAAGAAGAAACAAGGAAGTCCAGTTGCCTCCTGAAAAAAAAAGCACCTTTGGGAGCGTTCATTGTTGACCTCACAGTATGCTATCCAGTCTCTTATAACAATTTTTAGTTTGAACAATTTATTTAACGATTTGCTTGACAAATAAAATTGCTGACATTCCTGACAGCACCTGCCAGGAGGTGATCTGACACAAGTCGGCTATTTTTCAAGGTAAATGTGATGATAATCTGTTTAAGTACAAAACATTTAACAATCATAGATGGTTTCCAACTTCACAGGCCATTTGAAATAAACTGTGACCATGGCTGGAGCAATAAATTTTTTTTTGTCCATATCAGATTTTCATTTGTTACTTCTACAGTTCAGTTTTCAAATAAGATTCATGCACTCTAATGTACCAGGTTTGGTATGCCTAGAATTACAGAGTTGTCCAACATATATAGTAATATTGGCTGGAAAAGGAAATATTTTAGCTTCTGGCCAATCAAAAGAAAATCTGCAGCTAATGTCTGGCCTTGTCTGTTCAATCTGTGCTATTTTTTTCTTCTGATATATTTATTGTTCTTGCCATTTAAGCGTGCATATTGTGTCATTAAACATAAAACATAACCCAAGCAACATAAATACAAAATTTCAATTCATTTCAATAAATTAGCATATAAAAACTATAGAAGCTGTCTCTGGGGGAGAAAAAGGATCAGGAAAAAACAGAAATTTCAAATTCTGTTTTGATTACCTTCCCCTCCCTAATGTGAATCTATTCTTGTGAGTTCTGGGGTGTGGTGTGTGTATACATGCTGTGTATCTGTGAGTGTGAGTATCTGTATCTCAGATACAATCTCTGCCAATCAGAAAAGAAAACATCACAAAGTCTAGAAATAAGTGTGGGTCAACAGTATACTTTACAGAACACTACATTTATCTAAAAAAAATCACAATGTGTATCCGCATTGGAAAACCAGATGTAGGATAAAAATAAGAACTTTTAAAGTCAGGCTTGAATTATATGCCTAAAAGGTGAGGAGGAAAGGGAATCAGTCAAAGTTTTTTTTTTGTTTTTTTTTGTTTCTTTGCATGCCCTGCATTTCAGATTCAGGTTTCTAATTAAAACAGTCAGGAAAATAAAATGGGATGGAAATTCCTGGTGTGTTTCAAGTAAGCCTTAATATCTTTCATTTGGTATCAGTGTAAGTGTAAAAAGATAGATCTGCACACTTGCTTTGAGAACTTTGAAACTGCATGAAAGTGCAAGGACACACTGCTTGCCACAAGAGGCCTTCTTGAAATGTTCTTTCTTATGAAATAATATCTTTGAAACATCTTTTGCTGAATCAGAACTAGTGGGAAAGGAAGGAAGGAAGGAAGGAAGGAAGGAAGGAAGGAAGGAAGGAAGGAAGGAAGGAAGGAAGGAAGGAAGGAAGGAATTAATTTAGCCAGTGAATCAGGATTCTGAAGTGTTTTAATATTGTTGTTGTTGTTGGTTGTGAAGTCATGTCATCACGACCCCATGGACAACATTCCTCCAGGCCTTCTTGTCCTCTACTATCTTCTAGAGTCCACTTAAGCTCACGCAGACTGCTTCAGAGACTCTATCCAACCCCCTCCTTCTCTGCCATCCTCTTCTTCTTCTTTTGCCCTCAATCATTCCCAGCATTCAGCTCTTCTTCAGTGAGTCCTTCCTTCTCATGAGGTGACCTCTGAACACAGATTTACCTCCATTCTGGAGAAAAGAAGTCCAATGGGATTTGTTGGATTTTAAAGAAACAGGGTAGCAAGGTTATTGAAGTTTTGAATTTTGGTGATGGAGAAGACTTCTCAGAATACCATGGACAGTTAAGAAAACAAACTAATGGATAATCCTAATACAAATCAATCCAGAGTTCTCACCTGAGGTACAAATGACCAGGCTCAATTTAGCCTACTTTGGATACATTACGCAAAGATGGAGCTCCCTGGAGAAGAAAGCTCTAATGCTGGAAAAGGTGGAAGGAATGAGGATGGCCAGAGCAGGAAAGAGGATGGACTGAGTTACCGTGGGGATGGGTGCACCCTTGGAAGGCCCAAAGACCAGATGAGGGATAGATCATCATGGAAAAAAAATCTACCTATGTGGTCATTAAAAATTGATACTTACTTGATGGCATATAATCAATCAATCAACCATCAATCAGAAAATAAGTGATATCTCCAAGAATCAGTTGACACTGGGGGCAAGTCATTCTCATTTCAAGGTACTTTTTACACTTTTTACCCCAACCCTCAAAGTAGATTCCTCCTTTCTGGATGGAGTGCCATTTTTTATACAAGAAAAGTCTCGAGGGAGGTGACTTTTCTTGGTATGTTCACCATTCAGAGACCGGTAAAGCTTTGCTTGGTTTGAGGAGGAGTTTCCTTCAAGTCTTGACAAAGGCAAGAGAAGGATTTGCAGGCCCGATCTAGCTTTGTGAGCCAGAGAATTCCTAGTCCTCCCATAATTCAACAGTTGCACTAGATCTTCAAAGGGAACAGATGTGCAGTTATTTTTAGACTATGAAAAGTGTAATAAGACATCGTGAAGTGGATGAAGGATAGGATCAATTAGATGCAGAGGAAGAGGTTGTTTCAGAAATACCACCGAATGAAAGAGCCTAAACGTGATAAGCCCTTCTGTCTCTTGGCTAGAATGTTGATAAGGATTTTGGAAATCAAAACACAGCTGGGTAAACTTGATGCCTATCTTTGTCTGGCTCAAAAACTGAAGAACTTGACTGCCTACAACACACTTCAGCAACCACAAAATGTGATGACTCTGGAAAAACAAAAGAAGCATCCTCAGATCATGGAAGTATGGGTGTGAAAACAAGCAACAGAAACCATTTCACTAATCTGGTGAAAAGAAGGGGTGGCAGGATTGCAGCCTATCTAACAATATCTTAGGAGCTGCCACAAAGAAGATGGGGTCAACCTAGTCTCCAAAACACCTGGAGGCAGAAAAAGAAACAACAGATGGAAGCTAATCAAAGAGAACCTAGAACCAAGGAAAAAATTTCCCAAAAATGAGAACAATTAACAGTGGAACAAATTGTCTCCAGAAGCTCTGGGTGCTCCATCACTGGAGGTTTTCACAAAAAGACTGGACAGCCATTTGTCTGGAATAGGGCAGGGGTCTTCAAACTTGACAGCTTTAAGACTTGTGGACTTCAACTCCCAGAATTCCTCCTTCAGTCATGTTAGCTCAGGAATTCTGGGACTTGAAGTCCATCAAGTCTTAAACTTTCCAAGTTTGAAGACCCTTGGTATTGGGTCTCCCACCTGAACAAGGGGGTTCGACTAGAAGACCTCCAAGGTCCCTTCCAACTGTTATTCTGTGTTCTGTGTTCTAACCTTCATTCTTTTGGATTCAAATCTCCTTCTTCCCAATCATGTTCTCATGTTCTGCATCATTCCTTTGAAATATTAGAGTGGCTTATGTCAGTCTCCCCCTTCTTTTCAAGTCAAGTTTTAACAAATCATAATGTTAGAAGTTCAAACCTTAAGTTGGAAGAAACTGAAACGCCATTCCAAATAAAATTGGTTTTGCTACATTACTTTTGCATTCGTTTATTACTTTTATTTATTTTCCAGATCCTGAGTGCTGTTCCAGTCATAAGAATCTGGGCAGTTCAAAGTAAAACAAGGTAATTTATATGCACATAACTGATCTAGTAACTAATCAGTTACTAGTAAACACCCAGAACTGAGTGTTGGAGTATTGTCAAGGCCTGTGACAATAAAATGTCTCCTTTGTATTTTGATTGAATTTGGTAACATCCTCTTCTTTTTATTTCCTAAAATTAAAAGCAGAAACTTTTACAGCATAGTCATATTTCTGAAATACTTGCACCCCAATTGTGGTCATTATGGACTGGACTTTGGGCTTCTTAAGCATCTCTCTGTGTGGTCACTAAACTCTGCTAGACAATTCGTTCTAGTATTAAATTGAACTTATAAATCAGGTACTTAAATGAGTTTATTTTATTACTCTGACAGAAGGACAAAACTTGGACAGCTCTCTGCCAGGCTCTTCTTTCCAGGTCTTTCCTTGTTGTGTCTGATGTGCATCTGGTAGATATTAGCCTCCTGTTGTTTTGCCAATCTGATTAAGAGAAGTGTTGACTTAGGGAAAGGACAGTATGGGCTTAATAGATGAATGCAGCATGCTTGCATGCAGTCCAACTCATGCCCAAATAGAGGAAAGTAACTCTCATCAGTGCAAAATCAGTCTTCTCTTTGTGCAGCTGTAGAAGCCTCTGTCTTTTGAAGGCCATGGAGATGTTCTTGATAATATTGTAAAATTGGGGGTATTTTCCTACAATTTTCATTGTTCTTTTTAAAGCAACAGAGATCTATTTGCCTGCTAAGGGCTTAACAAATTTATATATTAATGTATAGAATCATGGCACTGAAGATATTTGGGCTCCATTGCTATTGTTTGGACCTGCAGAAACCAACATTCACAGAAGCAGCAGGTCATTCTCCAATATTATAATTTTGCAGAAGATACCTCCAAATTTGAGAGGTGATGAGCCCAAAACATCACAATGCTTGTCATTTTTTCATCCATTTCAAGAGTTCCCTAACCTTTCCAGAGTGAATATGAACATCTGTAAGAAGTCCAAGAAGTTTGGTGAATGTGTTGATGATTTATAGCACATTTGTTTATTACATGTATTAGATCTGAAACCCGGGGCTTCCAAAGGTCATCCTTTTCATGCAGCTGGACCTAGCCAGGTCCAAGGACAGTTCTATTATAGAGATTTGCAACCCTTCTGAGATGCCTTATATGTCCAATTAAATACATTAAGAGAAGTAAATTGTACAATTCAATATTTTAGAGAGAGAGACAAAGAGGGGGAAAAGCTTAGGACTCAACCCCGAGACTTATTTTTGTGTGTTTACAGTCTGAAGCAGAAGAATCCATTTTTCACAGGAACTTGCATAGATTTCAGCTATCTTGGGGAAAACCCAGGGTAGAGAAGATACCCTTGTTTTCCACATCATACGAAAGATCTTTGCATCACTCATGAAAAAATAACACAGTTGCCTTGCCATGTCATTTCTGGCAGTGGTTCCTTCCTACCATTCATTACCTTTTTACCCAACATTGGGTCATTGGGAAGGGAAGGGCAACCATGTGAAGGTGTCAGGAGGAGGAACTAAGTGGAAAGATACAAGACAGCCAGCCAATGAAAAGCCTGTCCTATCCCACAGCTCCATAGGAAGCGCTACAATCCAATCCCCATTATATGGATCAACTCCTTTCAGCCTGTAATGGCCACAGTGAAATTGGGATGCTAGGAGGCATTGCCAATCACAAACTGGCACAAACCTAGGTTAGAGAAGGCCCAATCCACCAAGTTGGAATGAAGTCATGTGACCTTTTATTTTAGGAAATAGATGAATTGCTTTTCCAAGCCTTTTTGATGCCATCAGGGAGATCCCGTTCTTCACCTAGCTATGTAGGTTTCATCTCTTACTATAAACATAAAACACAAAGTCCAAAATTAAAGGGATTATAACAATCTTTTGGGTCCTCCTTTTCAAAGCAGAGAGATGCCCCTTTATTTTTTTTTAAAGACAATATGACAGAGAAAGAAGGGAGATGTATTGTTATTTTGCTTCAGGTCTGGAGTGAGAGCTCTTGTGAATTCAGCATGCTTGCATCAGGCAAATTGATTCATCTGATCACAGGTTTTTCTCTCTATATACTGTCTTATTCAAGCGAAGTTTTGATGTTGCAAATATTAGATTTTTTTGGGGGTGGGGGGAAGACATAGCTAGGCAATGCTGCTGCTTCATTTCTGCTTAAGTATCGATGCATTTATTTGCTTTTTTCCTCCCTTCTTTCTAAAAACCAGATTTTATAACCACAGTCTCACATAACTTCTCATATTTGTTCTAGCATTAGGTCATCCCTGGAATGTGCGTGATAAAATAAATCCATTTAGAAGGACTCCTTGGAAAAACAATAGTCCAATGCTAAAGACAGCTGTCATTTTTGGGGCCCTTTGTCTCAGGGGTACCCAAGGTTGGAAGGTCTCCTTAGAATTTATTTTATGCTTCTATGTTTGTCAGTCACCTGACCCATGTCTGCTAACTCTGCAGACCATATGGTATCCCAGCTTCGATGGCTCTTCCCCTTTGAGCAGCGGTTGCTTAATTGCAATCATATTAACTGTTTTCCCTGTTTAATGTTGGTAATCTTTCACAATAAACAAAGCTGACTGATGATGCAACCTTTAAGAAAATGGAAGGCGTAATGAGATTCCTGCAATTCAGCTCTTCTGCAACCATTTACAAATTACGTCTTTAGGAATGTTAGGAGTGTAATAAATGTTAGCAGAATTCCACTGCAACCCTTAATTCTCAGTGGAATGCCAAGGAATGAAAAATTCAGCCTACAAACCAGGGCTGTTCTCTGTGGTAAAATAGTAGGAATTGCTTACACAGTGATGGAAGAACAGGGGATGGCTGGCATCAGATCAAATCCCTTGAATTTAAACTGCATTGATTTCACTGGCACTAAACAGAGCTAACTAGATGAGCAAACCTCACTCGAAGATGTTTTAGCTGAAAGTGATTAGGAGGAGGTAGAAATTGGCCCTTCTATTTAATGGCTGTCCCTTGAGATTTGTCAGAAGGGCGACCATCAAAGCTGCCCTCGTAGTCAAAATATGTCACTGAAGAAGCAAAAAGCCCAACCAAATGAAAAAGCAAAGATGGCTGGGTTGGAGAAGATAATCATGAGCTATGCAACAGCCAAGTGTTCTCTAGATGAAGATCTCACCCACAGTTCCAGGACAGAATTAGTTCAGACTAGAAGAGTAATTCAAACTGATTTACAGTCCTTTGAATCTAGTGGGAGATGCCACCCTTTTAATATTCTCCAAGCCTTTTCATGCCAGTTCGAAATTACAGAGCTTGGACTGAAGACAATTTCAGACAATGCAATGCCATCCCAAATGCACTCCAGTTAGCTGGATGTAAATCTTTATTTAGTTCTCCCTTGTTGATAATGATGCCAATTTTTTTTTAAAAAAACAACAACTCTGATATATCCAAAAGTGGAAACTGTTTAAAGTCGAACTTAATTAAAACAAAACTGAATTATAATCAATGCAATATAATTAACTCCAAACTAATTTTATTTTTTTTATTCGTATTTTAGTTTGCATCTGTTTCATAAGAACATTACAATTCAGCAACAACATTTGGAGAAAATGTTGCAACTACATTCCAGTTTCTGTTCCTGTGACTTTAGATTTAGACTTCAAAGCAAATTAGACCCAGTTAATATTTGAATGGGAAATTAAGCAAGAATTCCAGTAGTAGGAAGCAAAACTGCACCAGTCATCAGGAACTGAACTTGATTTATGGAAGACTTTATTTTTAGATAATTTTGTTGTTTGAAAAAAGAGTGAAAAGAATGGAGGGTCTTCTGTATCAATCAATGAAAATGTAACTGAACTGAAACTTTTCAGATGAGCTACCTTCTCTGCCTGTTAAGAGGAGCAATGAAATTCATTCAAGGACTAAACTCAAGAAGAATTGAAATGTGTCCAACATGTGCAACAGAGTGGATTCTCTCTGATTTAATTTGAGGTTGCATTTAATTCTGTTCAGGGGTTTGATGAATGTCTGGCAAGGCTGTGCTAAGCAAGAGGAATGGGGGGAAAATCTAGTTGAATTTCTTTAAAAATATACAAAAAGGCACTGAGGGGTTCATTTGAACTACGTTAGTCTCCCCAAATGCACAAAAATAAACCTATAGAAAATTTATAATTTTTGAACGCAACACCTTTTTTCATTTCTTTATTTAAATAAACAAGATTTCAGGGTTGCCTTTACAGTTTTAACTTGTAATGTGTGTTTTTACTAAGCACACTGAAAAAACAGAAAGCCAAAATGTGATCTGGCTAAGATATACCTCTCTGGTTCAAAATCTCTTTTGAGATTTTTTTTCCCCATCTTTGCATGGAACACACCTTGCTGATCTTGGTCAAAATAATTTCTGTGAAAGGGTGAGGTTGAACAGAGACTCCTGCCCCACAAATATACTTAACAATAAATTTAAAACAACAGCAGCAAAATGTTCATCATGATAGTGGTTAAATGAATGCTCTGTTTTGCAGGAAACTCAATGCACTGTGTTTCCACATAATCTAGGTGAAATCTTACTAAATATATATATATATATATATATATATATATATA
>BLBF01000037.1:20242213-20287959 GCA_015471245.1 Laticauda colubrina
ATGTGTATTTTCGAATACATGTGTCATCTGAAGGAGAAATCATGATAATTAAGCATTATCTGTAGAATGGCACTTGTAAGTAAAACTTTTCTTCCAGAAAATAATCCAAGAATGGTAACCAGAATTGATTAAATTCAGAGCTCTATTGTTGTGTGTTATTTTCCTCATGCTAGACATTTCTCACTTTGAAAGACAAGAGTTTTTCTAGAATAATGCAATATTTGGAGACTTGCCTGGTCAAGGGGCAGGACGGTTTCTTTCCCATTATACCTGTTGAAGATGCTGCAGCTGGGCCAGTTGGCAGCTCATCTCAGGCACCTGGGGATTTTTTACCTTTGCATCACCTGCCTTAAAAGCTGCCTCCAAAGGAGTTCCCAGGACCTGAAATTCCAGTCAATTACAAGGTCATGCTACAAGAATGCTAGAAATTGATCAGAAGCAGGTTGATTGGAAGAGGAATAAAAATAGGCATTGCTATGTTTTTTTGAAGAAGAACATGGCAGGTGTACTCTTAGAGTTGCCAGCAATCAAATCATTCCTGAGTGAGACTAATGTACATATGAACAAGTTCCCAAGAATTGAACATTGTAGAAATAGCAATAGCTATTAGATTTTTAGCCCACTTCATTTACAGTATATACCATTTCATAGTGCTTTGATTTATATCCTGCTTCACAATCCTTTATAGCCCTCTCTAAGTAGTTTACGGAGTCAGCATGTTGCCCCCAATAATCTGGGTCCTCATTTTACCGACTTTGGAATGCCAGAAGTCTGAGTCAACCTGGAGTCAACTGCTGGCATTTGGCAGAATTAGCCTGCAATACCACATTCTGACCACTGCGCCTAACATAACTGATATAATTTGATGAAATACAGAGAATGGCGTACCAAGTTCATTCAAGATTTGTTGTATCATGGCTGACAATCCAGAAATTGCTGATTAGGAATGATCTACCCAAGCATTTGACTTGGAGCAACCAACCAGGGTAACAAGGAATAGTAGCTACACATTCATTATCCCTGTGCATGAGAAGAACATGTGGATCAAGTCAAATGTGGAGAACATAATCAAGAAATGCCAGTACAACAAAGCTGCATTGTTGTAAATCTCCCTATTTCCCTGAATATTGCCATGCCGTCCTGTTCAAATTCTCCCTCTTAACCGCCCCAAATAAATAAATAAACTGTGCAAAGGGAAAGGTTTGAACAAAAATGTGTTCAAGTTAAGGATGTTATACATGCCCCCACCCTTTTAAAGAAAAGTACAAATTATGAAGAAATATGGTGTTCATGAAGCAAATGTTGGATATCATTTTGTACATTCCTATATCTTGACGCTGCTTAGAAATTGTTTTTCAAAATTAGTAAATCCCTTAAGAGAACTACTATCTTTGTGTACATGTGTTACATTGCCAGGTACACATTACAAGTACTGTGTAATTCTTGATGGCCAAAATTGCTGCTACAGCAAGTGGGTAGTGAAAAACATGTTCAACTTTGTGCAGTTGGTATCAATTTAACATCTTTGGGTGGGTTGCTGCCTAATTCACCCAAATTTTCTATTAGCAAAAAAAAGTTGTCAAAAACAAAATAAAACATAAAGTGTGGGATCTGGAATTATCCCAAAAGGAGTTTTGCAACACCTATTTTGGAAAATAATATGGGCACCATCAGGTTTGATGATAATTTTGATAAGATTAGATTATAAATTAACTAGAGACATGATTTTTTTTCCTTGAGTTTGAAATGAGAATTATAGGTTGTATTTGATGCATATCAAGCTAAAGAGTAATGGGATTAATGAATAGGATTGGATTGGATTGGATTCAAGTGTTTCTCTGTGCTCAGAAACCAGTTTAAGTGATCCATAGCCAGGGATGGTTTCAGTAGGGTTGGGCACGCACTACCTTAACACGGCAATGCTTGGGGACTGCTAACATTACCCCACTTCCTAAGCCCCTGAAGGTAGAACAAGCAATGGATGCAAGAATCAAGAAGAGAAGCAATCTAGGAGAAAATTCCGAACAGTGGGAACAATTAATCGGTGGAAGGACTTGCCTCTGGAAGTTGTGGATGCTCCAACACTGGAGGTTTCTAAGAAGAGACTGGACAGCCACTTGTCTGAAATGGTAGAGGGTCTGCTGCTTGAGCAAGGTGTTTGGACTAGAAGACCTCCAAGGTCCCTTCCAACTCTGTTATTCTGTTAAATCATTCTAAAAGTGCAAATCTTTGGATTGGCAGGAGGTGGCACACCATTATGGTTGCAATAACTCAAAAAGTTGAAACCAAATCATTGACTTCTGAATGCATTCCCATCAGACCCAGATTAACGTTCAGACATCCAGCAGAAGTCTCTACAGGCTGTGCATCTTGAACATCTATTGCCACGATTAATCAAACAGGATGCGAGGATCACATAACACACACCACCGACAACATTGTAGAATTGTACACAACCTCACTTGGAAGTAACGAGCAATTTGAATGCCTCAGAAGCTTCATAAATTTCTTTTCATATTTTTTGAATGCACCTCGTGCCCTTCCATTTTTATAAAGTTGGGTTCTTCCGTTTTTTAACCCCATTCTATTTAAAACATCTTTTGGGTTCAGAATGGGCACTTGCTAGCAGTTCAATGTTTTTCCTAATTTCTCAGGAATGTGGTTTTTGCTGCCCGCCTCTGTTTTCTGTTGCTGGAAATACACATTGTTTGAAAAGCAATTCCAAGTTTTTCACATGGAGCAAGAAAGCAGAAATGAAACCAGGGAGCAATTCTCCTTTCGTTTTGAAGAGCGAATATTTGAAAAGTCATTACAGTTCTCTGATAAAGTGATTTCACACAAAATGGACCTGCAGCTGTAACTGATCTAGCCCAGGCATTTGTTAAATCTGGTATTCTTTGAAATTGTTGCAATACCTACTTAGAATCTTTATTGTGATCCTCTTCTGGCAAACTGAGTTGGCTTGTTACATTTTCTTTCCCATCTGTTTTTCTTCATTTGCATTAAAGGAAAGAAGATTGTATTGTTAGATATTGGCCAATTACAGCATTAGATATGTCTCTAGATAATTAGAATTCATGGTAAAGATTTCTAATTCCTGCATTACAACAATATATCTTCTCAAGAACAGAATGCTTATGTAAGAATTTTGAAAATGAAAAGCATATTTCTGAATTTTTCCAGTGGTATCAGCTTTTCTTTCCTCCATACCCAAATTAGGCTATCCAAATTTGTAATGAGAAAGTGAAAGGTTTGCCAGCAGATTAAATATATTAAAAAGAAAAGAATGCTGTAATAGCAGGGAAAAAAAACTCACAAGGTTTTTGATAGACTTTTTTAGACTGTGATACAGTCTAACGTCCACAATACAGAATTATTTAATAAAACTGTGAATTTAGAGGACTGGGAAAAGAGAATCTAATGCAATGCAAATCTTATAGTTCATGGTTAAAGATTAAAATCTGACAATAACGTAAGTACATTTTAAATGTTAGAAATTTTTATTATGGACAAAGAGCAGATATGACCTTTTCTTAAAAAAAAAGTAACTTATCGTACCTAGGAAAATTTGTTTCATTTCAAGCATAACGATTGGTTCATTTGTAAACCTCAACTTGTATATATCATCATTGCCAAAAGATCTAACAAACAAGTATCATTTCTGTCAACAAATGTGATTGATGTTTATGATGGAAAACTATTTCTTCTGCCTTCACTAAGGAACACATCTGAACACATTACTGCAGAAATTAAGGAAAGCTCAACCTTGGAGGTCTTCTAGCCCTGCTCAAGCAGGAGACCCTACCCTATTTCAGACAAGTGGTTGTCCAATCTCTTCTTAAAAACTTCCAGTGTTGGAGAATTCACAACTTCTGGAGGCAAAGCTGTTCCCCTTGTTGACTCTCTTCACTGTCAGGAAATTCCTCCTAATGCTAGGTTGCATCTCTCCTTGACAGGTTTCCATCCACTGTTTTTTCTCCTGCGTTCTGATGTTTTAGAGAATAGGTTGACTCTCCCTCTTCTTTGAGGCAGCCCCCCAAACATTGGAAGACAGCTATCCTGGGGCCCCCAGTCCTTCTTTACTCAGTCACTACACTGTATTTGAGGATTGACAAAAAGCAGGACCTCACATTAAATGCCCACATTATACACATGTGCAAGATAGCGAAAGAGAAACGTATCGGGCTGTTGTGACATTAAAGAAGCAAAACCTAAGATAGATTTTTGAGTTATCTTCTGACACTGCAGCACTGGAAAAAATATAAACCTGTTGCTTAGTGCATCAGTGCCAAGGAATGACCTCGACTTCTGCCGGTAAGAATTCATAAATTGTGGTCAATGACAGCCGCTTGGCTACCGCTCATAAAAAGTAACAAAGCCAAATTCAACATGCAGAAGACCACAAATCTCCATGCTCGCCCCTCCTAAGGAATCAAAGGTACAGAAGTTCCCAATGAGGCAGATAGAAGGAAATGATCCATCCTGCACTATTAAAAAGTAAACAAAAAACTCTTAATGGCAGCTACTGTAGGGTTTGAAGAGAAAGAGCCAGTACCTTTCTTTTGGGGGGTTAAAGTAGTTCTAAAACATCACCAGCTTATTATAATCTTTCCCCTTTTCCTTTCCTTTTGCAAAGAGCAATAAGACTGTAGCATGCGGGAAGGGAAGGGAAAAAGAAGGGAAGGGGAGGAAGGAGAAGGGAAGGGAAGGGAAAAAGGAGGGAAGAGGAGGAAGCAGAAGGGAAGGGAAGGGAAAAAGAAGGGAAAGGAAGGGAAGGGAAAAAGAAGGGAAAGGAAAGGAAAGGAGAAAGAAGGGAAGGAGGAAAGGAAAGGAATGGTATAATGACTGCAAGAAGAGAATTATATTAGAAGACAGATCAATCTCTCAACAGAATGAATAACAAGTACACATAAGGAAAAAAGATACGGAAAGTGTTTGGAAGTGAAAAGAATTAAGTTACTAAGTGCCAGAGATGGGCGTGAAATTATGCCAATAGGAAGTCTGAAGGACTCTTGGTGGCCTCAGGAAGTGTAAAGGCCATGGATGGGGAGGGGTGGAATGCATATCAGAGAATGACTAAAATGAGGGAGAGAGAAAAACAATATTTACTTCATAAGAAAGCAATAGTTAAAGAGAATAAAGTCAAATCGACTCTTTATTACTGTCCTACACCAGCATTACAAAGTCAAACGGAGCAAAGAACAGCGCACAGATGCTGCTTCCTGGTTTGGAAATGAAATCAGAAGAAATTTTGCCCTTTTTGAGGTTTAAACAGAACCCTGAATATGTTGGGCCACTTTAATGAATAGCAGAGTTTTGGCCATGTACGATCCAAAACACGTCTTTGGAATGGTTTTTCAAGGCATTCATAGCCATAATAAATACTAGGCTTAAAAATAGGTGATCTTCCTCCCAGTCCTTCCTGAAAGGAACTTGGTTATTTCATGTGAATTTTCAGAAAAACGTATCATATATCTGCCTCCTCAATCTTGGTTTGGCACCAAAGGAGCCCAAGGGGAAAACCAAAAATGACTTTGAGGGCAGGAAAAAGTGGGAGGCCCAGCACTTTAATTATTATTAGATGATGATCTTTCTCTGCAAGGATTATGAGCATTTATTAAAACTTCATGGCAAGAGAACAGCGGAAAAGATGTTCAAGGATGACCAAGATTGATGAGGAGATGAGAGCCATGTTCAGATGATTGAAGGGCTGTCATAGAGAAGAGAGTAGATTTATTCTCTGTAGCACCCATGGGAAATAGAGAGAGATCCAAATTCAAAATAAGAAAGAACTTCCTGACTGTGAGAGCTATTAATGTGGAACGCTCACAGATGCTCCATCACTAAGTTTTCAAACAAAGGTTGGACAGCCAGTTGTCTTCTCATAGGATTCTTGCCCTTGGATTGATTACTCCTTCTCCTCCTCCTCCTTCTGCTCCTCCTCCTCCCAGGATAATTCTTGCAAGACCCCTGATTATATTTCTCAATTTGGATGATAACACCAGATAAAAAAAGAAAATGTGTCTGTTTGTTAAATTTTGGCTGAAAAGTAGCAATACGTGAGGATTTTTATGATAGATTTAAAAGTAGCATATCACTTCCTTTTGGTCTCATTTTCCCCCTTCTCTAAAAACTCAGCTTCTTTTATAATTATTTAAAGCTTTGGGAGGCTTTAAGAAGGAGCCAGGCTTCAGTATTTGGGCTGCATCCTTTACATGGTTTGGCTGATCTTTAAGATGCTGAATACCCCTTAATTGCTGAGTTCTTGACATCTGGGCCCAGATTCAAATTCCATTATTGAGGCTTTCACTAACTCAAACTCATTCAGAACAGAGAGTTTTTTAAAGACTTAACTATCACATGCCAAACTAACAGTTGAAATTAGCCTGATATTAAGAATCGAGCTTTCCCGCAAATATTTATTTTAACAAGGAAATCCCAAATCATATAAGGAAATCCCTTTTAAACATAATGAGGAATCAGAAAACATGGAACAGATCTAAAGATACAATTGGAATTCTATTACATTCAAATCCAAGAGAGATTATCTTTCCCACTTTATATATTAAAACTGATGAAGGAACGCCAGATACAGAAAAAGGAAAAACTCTTGAGTCTTTACCAAGTTATTTTGAATCTCAGCATATGACAATACCTAATTGATTTTGGCTGATGTCAGAAAGCTAAGCAGAGGTGGTAAATTAGACTGGAAAGTTGGAAAAATTTCTTAAAGAAAGCAGCAATAAACCATTTACACATTCCTATCAAGAACACTACATAGATATAATCCATTAAAACACCAAGAGTTGAGATAGATCTGCTTACCTGTTGAATCGTGACCTGTTCTAAATCTTCTTTAAGTTTTGCTCAATTTCTAGTCAATTTGGGGGGCATTTCACTGCAACACTAGATCAGTGCTCAAAAGAAATATGAAATATCGACCCTGTTAGAGTTGCTCTGAATTACAACACTACACAGATTCGTGCCAAAATCAACCCAAGGCCTATCTCTCATAGCCCCAACCTAGAACTAAGAATTTCCTGACGGTGAGAACAATCAATTGGTGGCTTCCCTCCAGAAATGGTGGGAGCTCCATCACTGGAGGCTTTTAAGAAGAGGTAGGATGACCATTTGTCTGAAATGGTGCAAGGTCTCCTTCTTGAGAAAAGGTTGAATTAGAAGACTTCCAAGGTCTCTTCCAATTTTGTTATTGTGTGATTTTGCATCTTATTTCAAATGGCCTATCAAACTTATTTTTCGTCATCTATTTTGGATGTCTCAGAGAATGGTATATAAGGGCTTATTGCAATTCACTCACCATTAGAGATCAGGCTTTTCACCAGAAATCAACTCTGACATGCAAAATAGTTGTGTGTTACATGCCAAGGAACAAATATAATTTTAAGAACCAACCCTGAGTTTTGAAGAACTTGTACAATCTTTCAAACAAATGTGATCTGGGCAGGAAAAAGTGCTCTATTAAGCAACATAAATGGAGGATAAATCTTCATCAAGAAATATTGTATGCATTATTAAAAAGAGAATTAAGTTTATAAATTAAAATAAAAAGGATAAAAACACTGTTCAGTGATAACTGGACTAAGCTACTGAATAAAAGAATGGAGAGAATATATTTTTGAAGATTGGTGTCCATTGCTAACTGGATCTTCTCGATGAGAAGTCTCCAAATATGGCAACTTTAAGCCTTGTGAACTTCAACTCCCAGATTTCCTCAGCCAGCCATGCTGCTTCAGCTGATCTTAATGTTGCCAAGTTTGGAGATCCCTATTCTGACCCAGTTATATTCACAGTAGGAAATGTTCTCTTGAGTCACATTCCTATTTAGCTATTTGTTCTTTGTAGTGTGTTATTTTATAGAAAACACCATACGACTAGCTTATTGGGGCCTAGTTTTGAAAGAACATCTTTGTGTAGATGTTTCAGTACCTGGTGACTTCATGGAGCCTCTCTGTTGGTTCCTCGGCCACGGTGTCCAATTGGCTTGCAACTGCCTTCTTTGGGGATGCCTTTTCTCCAACCTTTGACCCTCAATAGCCTTAGGATCTTCTGATGGTCTCCTGTGAGGCATTAAACTTGACCCTGTTCCACTTTCTCTAAGTGGAAGCTGTCTAGGTCAGTCACCTGAGCTGCAGATCCGTAATTGTGAACAGTGAACTCCATGACCTGTTGGCAATGACATGGGCTGGCTGCTGGGATTCATAATGCCTTTTTTTCTTTCAAGATGCTTGTGGGAAGTCTGATATTTTGATAGTTGCTGGAATCCAGCTCAAAAATCTGGGAACATTTCTGCCCTGGGAAACTCAGTTCTGTGGTGCCATCAGCTTGTTCCAACATATATGCCAAGTTGAAAAGTGGTTGGTTGCTTGTAGGCAGAACTTTCAATAGTTGTGGCTGAACCACACAAGGAAGTGTGTGTGTGTGTGTGTGCGTGCACCCACCTTGTGAAAGTCTACAAATGTACAAGTCTGGCCAAGAGCTGGGATTTTGGCATGAATGTTGAGCCTTCTAAAAAAAGAACTGAAAGAAGACCCAGAGGGGACCACAAAAACCAGAAGTTGACATCATGGCGTTGTTAATTGGTGTCAGGATTGGTTTTATATGGAAAGCAAGACATGACACACAAAGGAAGGAAGGGAAGTTATTATAGGAGAGGGTCCCGTTCTAAGCCAGCGCTTTCCAAAGGACCCTCTGAGATTCCATGACTTTTGTTTCCTACCCATTAAAATTAATACCACCAGTCCTAGCCCAGCTCTGTATACTTGAGGAATGCAAGCACCATTTATGTGTCAGAGTGATTGATCCAGTGGGGAAATGGAGGACCTGTGAAAGATTTTTTTTCATTTAAAAAAATGGGAGAAAGAGAGAAAGACAGAGAGGCAAGGAGGGAGGGAGGGAGACCTGCACAATTACGAGCATAAGAGAAGACCTCATGGTCTGGAAAAAGGCTTTACAGGCCTTTTTTCATGTTATGAATGCACAGTTGCTTTACCTATTGATCCCTATTGGTGTAACTCTTTTTCCTCTTCTGTCTAATCACTCCTTTCCTGACAGAAATTGTAATTCCTGACACCTCACTCCTTTCTGGAACTGCAGCTAAGGGAGGCGCAAGGCTTTCTGATCACATTTTATTTATTTAGTAGTAAATATGGTGTGTGACCAAAAGGTAAAAGAAAAAGAAATGCAAATAAAGGGTAAAAGGGTAAAATAAAACACAGACATGATGCAAACAAAGATAGAAATACAATAAAAGCCCAAATAGGGAAAAAAAAGTGTATAAAATTAGGGAGTAAAAGACAACTGGCAACAAACAAATCAACAGCATTGAGATAGAAATAGTATTTTTTTTTTCTGAGACAGGAGTTAATAAGAACTTAGTGAATGCATCCATAATTCTCATCCTGCAAGAGGAGAGGCAGACCAGTGTTTTTCAACCTCAGGGACTTTCAGAGGTGCAGACTTCAACTCCCAGAATTCTAGTCTCTTGGCTGAGGATGTCTGGAAGTTGAAGTCCCTGTGATGAAGAAATGTTGGCATGGAGTATATCCAGCTCAAGATGGGATGGAATTCTAAAGATGTTGGATGGCAAGTGTCCTAGAAGGCTAATGGAAGAAATTATGGCCAGGATTTCAGGGTCCCTCATATCACAGAGATGGACTCTGTACCAAAGGGATTTTCTGGTATGGCTGTGGGAAAAATTTTGATACATAGCCAAGGTGAGATTCATTAGGTATAAATGTCTATGGAGCTTCTCAATCATCCATGTCATGGTTGTCCCAAAGATGCTTTTTCTGAACTGAACTGAACTGAAGAAATGTCTTGGATGAGAAGCAAAATGTCTTCAAGGAAAATCAAAGTCCGGTTGCTTTTTGAAAAACTTTGAGACAACTATGACCTGGATGACAGAGAAGCTCCATAGACAAGGAGAATTAGAGCTTCCTGTATCTCTTTCATGCCACTCAAAGGTTGTCCAAACTTTTCTCCACCAGATACGGGTCCTTTAATGCTTGGAATATGTAAGAACTTGGGAACTAAAAGCATTGATGGAAATGTTGAAAAAAATCATTCCTCTTTTGTATGGAGAGGTTGCTTAGTGAGCTAAGTGCAACAAAGGTCTTCTTGGAATCAGCAACTTGAGTCTGATGGGACACCTTACTCCTTGTTATTCTGGATCTCAGCCCTCTTGAAGAACTGATTAAGTATCTTCTTGGCTTTTGATTAAGGTGACCCACTCACTCCACATGTCTCTAGATTAGCCTCATCTCATTCACTCCTGGACCTCTGCATAGTCATTACAGAAACGTAAAGAACATATGTATTTATTAGCTTTAGAACAAGTACAATCTTCTGTGCTATGTTTAGCCAACTTTGGCTGATCTCAACAAACCAAGCAAAGTTGGATTTAATTAGTTCTTGGATCTGGGACCACAAGGAGACCCTGCATGCCAAGACATATTGCAAAAATATAAGTCCCAAAAACTGAAGAAAAGCTCTTTTTAGTCAAGTGTAAATCCTTGTAAATCAATCACTTACTCAAATGTACGAACAACAGTTTAGGGTCTTTAACTTGTTATGAAGATTCTCCACATTTCAACGCTTTTTTTTAAAGTTTGATGGCAATTATTGGGATAGGAAAAAGTTTCCAAAATAATGCAAAATACAGATGTGTTTGCTACTGGTGCTTGTAAAACCAGTCCGTCAATATAAAGATGTCGTAATTCTTACTGCAAGCAAGCTCCCTTTTTGGCAGCATTAAGTCAAAGCAGCATGTTGGAAGCCACCAGCAAATCAATTCTCTCTCATTTCAAGAAAACTACCTCGACAGACTCCCAACAAAGGCAACCAGGGGTTGAGCCTGTCCTGAAAGAGGCTTTACTTTTTAATATGAGCTCAGAATTATTCTTGTAGGTTTGGGAGTGTCCTGGGAGGGTGCCCAAATCTGCCTGATAAAAGATGTAGGGCTGTGTAATTAAAAAAACCCTCAAAAAACCCTCAAAAATTTTGAACACAATATAAGATGGTGATGAGTGGATGCATAAGTAAGTAAGTTAAGGCCGTGTCACACTGCCCAACGGATGCAAAAAGGACACAACAGAAGAGAAAAATGTTACATCCGTTGTATCCACGCTCAAAAGGGGTGAAAATTTGCATAATTGGAGCAGACAACACGGACGCGGGGAGGACGCAGGGAGGATGCAAAGCGGATGCGGAACGGAAGCACAGCGGATGGAAGCGAATGGCGCGTCCGCTAGGCTTCCGGGGGGCCTCAGCGAAGCGGACACGGAACGGAAAAAGCAGATGCAGAATGGATGTACAGCGAAAGAAGCGGATGCAGAGCGGAAGCCTAGCGGATGCCTGGTGTTAATTGCGCATGCAGGGGGGATGCATTGCGCAAGCCCCCCGGATATAAAGGGAAGCAGCTCGCACGTCTAGCATTCCGGGGAAAGACCTGCTGCTGGACACTTCGAGTTCCTTGCCTGCATGTCTGCCTGCAAGCCTTGCTACCAGCCTGCCTCCAAGCCTGCCTCCCAGCCTCCTGGACAGCCTCCCTGCCAGCCTTGCTGCCAGCCTGCCTTCCAGCCTCCCTTCCAGCCTTGCTGGCAGCCTGCCTTCCAGCCTCCCTTCCAGCCTTGCTGGCAGCCTGCCTTCCAGCCTCCCTGCCAGCATTGCTGCCAGCCTGCCTTCCAGACTCCCTGTCAGCCAGTCTGTCTGCCAGCCTTGGTGCCTGCCTTCCTGCCTTCCTTCCTGCCAGCCTTCCTGCCAGCCTTCCTGCCAGCCTTGCTTCCAGCCTTCCTGCCAGCCTTGGTGTCTGAAAGCCTTCCTGCCAGCCTCCCTTCCAGCCAGCAACCCCACAACCATGGGGAAGAAGCGAAAGTCTCAGCAACCTGCCGCCATCCCTGGCAAGAGGGACAGGGCCACCCTCCCGCCCCATGCCCCTGACTCTGCTTCTGCTGGGGCTTCTGCTGCTTGGGCTCGCTCTTCTGTTGCTGGAGCTTCTGCTGTAGCTGCTCCTGGCAGTAGTGCTTCTGCTGCGTACTCTGCTGAAGCTGCTCCTGGTCCTGCTCGTCCTGCTCGTCCTGCTCGTGCTCCTGGTCTTGCTGACCCTGCTGATGGTGCTTACTCTGCTGCTGCTTATCCTGGTCTTGCTGCTGCTACTGCTGCTGCTGCTGCTGCTGCTTATGATCCTGCTGGTGATTATGCTGATGATGCTGATGATGGTGATGCTGATTATGATCCTGCTGGTGATGATACTGATGAAGATGCTGCTGCTGCTGCTGGTGCTGTTGGTGTGGAGGAGCAGCCCCTACAACCTGGAAGCCCCTCTGATGAGGGCCCATCTGGTCCTGCCAAAGGGAGGAAGAGGCATATGCAACAACAGGAGAGGAGGCAGTATTACATTGAGGAAGCGGATGAGGATGAGGTGCTGAAGTAGCTGAGAGAGAACGACTATCTGTGGCGGAAGGGATACCGGCTGTACAGGGACACCAAGCGGAAGCAGGCTGCTTGGAGAGAGAGGGCGGAGAGTATGGGCTACACTTCGGAGGTGCTCCTCGGCTGGTGGAAGCACATGCACACCTGGTACAGGAAGCTGCACCGCAAAAAATCTGGCCAGGCCAGGTTTAAGCTGACGGACAGAGAGAACAAGTCATGGCCAAGTGCAGCTTCCTGGAGGGTGAGGTCTCCCACCGAGGAGCACCAGGAGCCCAAATCTCTACCCTCTCTCTCTGGCAGCCTGCTGGGAGCCAGTCCTCTGGTGGCCGAGAGTCAGTTCCTGTCTCCATGCAGGTTTCTGTGGAGCGTGCCACGGCGGAGAACCCCCGGGCAGGTGTTGAAAGCATGGTGGAGAGCGATGAGGACTCCCTGGTGTGGTGGGAGAAAGGAGACATAGAGTCCACCACTGCCGAAGCTGCATCCACCCATACCTCCGCCACCACAGTAAGGCAGAGAACTGGACCGCAGGAGGGGCAGAGCCACAAGGTCCTGGGGGAGATCAGGGACACCATCCTCACCAGCATAGGTCTTCTCTCTCAGCTGGTCCCCATCGAATCCTCCTCCTCCAACCACAAGCCCTTCCTCAATTATGTGAACCAGACCCTCAAGGAGATGGCGGATCCCCAGTACCAGGTGCTGAAGGAGAGGATCACCACGCTGCTTAACAACCCTCCAGAACCAGAGGCACCTGCTCCCACCCAGTCCAGGTCTGCTTCTTCACCCCAGGTGATGTCCCTCCCTTAGCAAGGCTTCCCACACCCCCTCACCTACCAGGGCTACAGCTACCCTGAGGTCCAGCAGCACAGACAGCAGCCCTTACAGATGCAGGCACAGAGTCATCGGGCGACACCGCTGCCACCGGTTCCAATGATGCCACCGATGCCAACCTCGACAGTCTTCACCCTGCTGCAGAGCAGGCAGCCCCACTACACTGCTCCTTCCTCCATCCCACAGCCAAGCCTGGCCTCAGTACATCTGTCCTCAGTACTGGGGCTGACACCCCATGGCATGGAGGAAGGACCTCTCAGCATCACGGGGCTGAGCCAGCTGTCCGACACCTTCCTCAACACACCGTCCCCTGTTGTCCTCTTGGGGCTAGACATTCCAATAACACCTCAGACCAGCACTGCAGCAGCACCCACCTCCACAACACCTGCTCCCTAAAATCTTAGCCTGGGCACACACCTCCGAGTTACCAAGAGGAGTGCCAGAGACTGGCTGCCTGGATATTTGTGGACTTTATTTGGACACTTGACTTGGGTCATTTGTATTTTACAGCTTGTTGTTCAATAAAGTTTATCGTTGTTTCACACACTTGCTTCATTAATTTTTTTCGATAAAGTCTGGGTGGAAACTTTTAGAAATGGTTTGGCCTTTGCATGCTTGTGGGATGGGTTAAGATAGCAGTGGGATGGGCAGTGATACCTTTGGGATGGGTTAAGATAGCTGTGAGATGGGAAGGGATACCTGTGGGATGGGCAGGGATACCTACGGGATGGGTAATAGTGGTGGGATAGATAAACCTCCAGTGCAGGCATAGTGGGACTGTATGGTCCACCCTCCCAGGTGCCACCCCTATGGCCCTTCATTATCAATTACAATGTAAGCATTGATCCACACATGTCAACATAAACACAACTCTTTATTAAATGCCCTGTTCATTGTAGGCACACCCAACAGACATGGCCCAATCTCATCCGTGTGATGAGACAGGCTGAAGGAAGCATCAATTAACCATCTACCATCCTGTCTTGCCACTCCACCGCTCCAGCTGGGGAGTTGCACAAGTGTCTCAGGAGGTTGCACTGCTTCTTCACCTCACATGAGGCTCTGTTGGGCCCTTGCACATCCTCAGTGTCGATCAGGTTTTGCCCTTGCCTCCATTCCCCAGGCTCCATGTCCCCATTGCCTTGTTGGAGGTCCACGAGCCTGTTCTGCAAGACTGGGTAGCGGGTGCACATGAGATTGTGCAGGATGCAGCAAGCTTCCACGATCCTCCTCATGGTCCCTGGGTGATGCTGCATGTTGGTGAGAAGTATCTGGAACCTGTTGGCCAGGATGCCAAAGGCGTTCTTCACCATCCGCCTTGCCCTGGACAGCCTGTAGTTGAAGATCCTCTCTTCACGGGTGAGGCATCTGGAGGTGTAGGGCTTCATGAGGTAGGTTGTGAGGGAGAAGGTGTCATCCCCCACGATGAAGTAGGGCACATCTTGCATGTCGTTGGGCAGCGGGTCTGGATCTGGGAAGCCCACCATGAGGTTGCTTTCCAACCCCTCCTTGAGGTGACTGTCATTGTATACCTGGGCATCTGAAGATTAGCCGTTGCCTGAAACATCGATGTACATGAACTTGTAGTCAGCATCGACCATGGCGAAGAGGATGATGCTGAAGAAACCCTTATAGTTCTGATAAGTGGACCCCGACTTGGCTGGAGCTTTGCAGGCCACATACTTGCCATCGATGGTTCCAACGGTGTGGGGGAAGTTCCACTTCTGATACCACTGCTATGCAACTTTCTTCCATCCTTCTTCAGTGGAGGGGGAATTGGAGGAGCTCCTCCTTGTATTCTTCGATGATGGCCTGCACCACTTCTCTGACAACAAAGCTGATGGTTCTGGGTGGCACCCTCCAGCCGTACTGCATGCTCCTGTAGGTGGTCCCTGAGGCCAGGTGGTGCAGAGTGAGTGCCACCTTGAGCCCAGGTTCCAGGCTGGGTGGGAAGTTGGTGTTTGTCTTGGTCAATCTGGGTGTCAGGCGCTGCACAACTTCATCAAACATGGCTGGAAGCATCCTCATGAAGTTCTGGAACGCCCGAGGGTCTTCGCTCCTGAGCTCCACCATCAGCTTGTCGTAAAGTACGTACTGCACTCTTCTGGCGAACCATCTTTGGACCCCAGACTTTTTTTGGGTGCCTCCTTTTCTTCCCGTAGTACTGTTCACAGAGACTGTAGATGGTTTCGCAGAGTTGCAGAAGGATGTTGGCTACCGAAAGGATTTTGTCGCAATCCACGGTGGACATGACTGGATGCTGTGGAAGAGGAAGAGGCAGATGAAGGCTGCAGAGGTCTGCGCTGCTGGGCTGCTGGTCTGAAAGTGGGAAGCAGGCGAATTGCTCCCCCTTTTTATAGGCAGTATAGGTTTTCCGCTAGGCATCCTCTAGGCATCCTCTAGGCATCCTCTAGACATCCTTAATATCTGAGATAGATCCCCTCTGCGAACGTTTTTTCCGCTTTAAACGCTTTGTTTCCGTTCTGCATCCATTCTGCATCCGTTCTGCATCCATTCTGCATCCGTTCCATGTCCGTTCCACTTCCTCCCTGCGTCCGGGCGGATGCGAGTTGTGTGGATGCACAGCGGACGCCAAGCGGATATAGTGGATGCGTAGCGGATGCGTAATGGATGCGTAGCGGATGCGTAGCAGATGCAGAACGGACGAACTGGATACATTTTCTGCGCAAAAGTTTTAAGCAGCCTAAAACTTTTGGAGCAGATGAAACATCCATAAACAGATGCTGGACGGATAGAGAGGAAGCAAAACGGAGGCAGTGAGTACATCGCGTTTTCGAACGGATGGCAAGCTTTTTTTTTCCGTTTTACTTCCTCTTTGCATCCGTTGGTGCAGTGTGACAGGGGCTTTAGTAAAGTAAGTAAGTAATTAAGTAAGTAAAGAACCCAATAAAAGGCACAAACCCATCTTTTTAAAATTAATTGGGTCTAACTTGTAGAGTTATTTCTCTAAATGTGGATTACAAGGCGTTGGCTGAAGCAACATATCTCTCTCCAAATACATTCTTAACTTCGCCCATGAGCTAGCATTGGTCACAGGGTAGTTTTTAGGTTACTATGCCAATTTTTCACTTTCTGAACCATTCTTCGGATTGATTTATTAGTAACAAAACAGCTCTGCTAACTCTTCATGAGGCTGACTGGGCAAGAGAAGAATCTATGGCAGAGGCGGTTGGTGGCTCTAGAAGTGGCACCTGGCCGTGTTGCCTTGGTTTTGCTTCCTTGTAAGGTTTTCTTCATGGCTGTGGGAAGAAGAAGACAAATACCTCATTGTGCCTCCTCCATCCTTCAAACTCCCTCTGAGGCTTCCTGGAGAAGGACCACATGGACAGCTCTCCTACCTTCCAGATATTTTGTGAGTCATGGCCAAGCTTTTTAAGTTTTCCTCAAAAAGCTTGCATATTTTGGCAGGACAGGAGACTAATAAAATATTTTGACTTTTTAACTTGAGGCAAAAAGGGCCAGGCTGGATACTTTTGAAGTATTTCATAAATTGTGTGTCATCAGAAACCTTTTTGCTGCCTTCAACATTTCTCAGATGTTTTACTTAAGTATGTGTGGAGGGAGGTATCAGGCTTTGAAACACTTCTTCAGCCAGACCTGACTTGTACTTGAACAAGTAACCACCAGAAAATCACTGGCTGAAGACTAGACTAGGAAGATCAATCAGAGTAAAGCTGGAAGGGACCTTGGAGGTCTTCTAGTCCAACCCCCTCTCAGGCAGGAGACCCTATACCATTTCAGACAAATAGTAAGAAGAGACTTCTTCTCTTTTAAGAAAATACAAATCTCTTCTTAAAAACCTCCAGTGTTGGAGCATTTACAACTTCCAAAGGCAAATTATTCCACTGGTGAATTGTCCTCCCTTTCAAGAAGTCTCTCCTTAGTTCCAGTTGCTTCGCTCCTTGATTGATTTCCATCTGTTGTTGGATGAAACACAGAACATTTTCAGAAGAAGACAATAGTCACCAGGTAAATTTCCTTGTTCACTGCCATTCGAATGGTCCTTGAATGAGGAGTCACTAAACAAAAACTACCTGCACTTAATTTTACATATTCAGTCTTGAGTTTGTATAACAAAGATTCCTCCCTGGTTAATAAAATCTGCATAACGCAGCAAATACTTATGCCACCTTCTTTATTCTATTGTACTTGCAGGGAAAGTCTTTCGTAGTACTTTGTGCAGTGTGTCACAGAAATATTTGCAAACTAAACTGGTATCATTTCAGGGCTGGGGGGATGCATGCCTCCTGCTCCTGTCCTTCACAAAAGCCTACTTTTAAAATTCACAAAGACAACTGGAACTTATTAGTCCCAAACGTAACTCTTATCACTGTCAAAGAATCCCAAAAGCTGCTTTTTTCAGCCAGAAACTATTGTGAAATCATTAACGGGTCTTTGTTCTGCACAAGTGCAAAGGAAGCCCACCCTATTCTCATTTGGCATTTTCTGGGTACAATTCAGGAGCTCTTGAAGTCCCTGGTTCCTGGTGGAAGCTGAGTAAAAGTGCATGGGTGATATAATTGTTCCCATCTCTGTTTGCTTCGGGACAACTCAGATTGTGACTTGAGCCATTTGCTGACTGCAAAATAAATTCAATTCTGGCTGATGTGTTCAGACAGGATATGCAAATTGCCGAGGCAACTGACTGCAGACATGGCAAAAAATATTAATTTGATACTTAGCCACTGGCAGCTCCTCTATAAATTAGGGGTTTAATAACATGAAGACATAATATGAAACCATTATTTTTTGTGTGTCACCATTAAAAACATGAGTGTGTAGCATTACTATAGCCAAGAACAGGCATCCTTTCTAGAAAAGAACTCAACTTCTCCATGCTGTATCCTGAATTTTACATTCTTTGTAAAATTGCTTCAGCCTTACAGATCCTCATTTATATAGCTGGGAGTTAAAATTGTAAAAGCTATAAGACCCAAAGGTGCTTTTTTCAAAAGGTAAGTGGACATTCTTAATTTTGCTGGAAGGTGTGCCACTTCTCATCCAAGAAGCTTCTTCAGTTCTGGTTGTCAGAACTCAAGACTTCAATCAGAACTGAAGAAGCTTCTTGGATGAGAAGCAAAACTTCTTCAAGCAAAGCAAAGAAAGTCCAGATTCCTCTTGAAAAAGCAGCTTTGGGACAACCATGACCTGGATGACTGAGAACCTCCAGAGACATAAAGCTACCAGAAGAGTTAAGATGCAAGGAGGGAAGGTAAGTTCAGCCCTTCAGCATGGGACATTTCCACACAAGAAAGGCATGTTAGTTCAGAAGTGGTTTCAACAGTTCTGAGACTTCAGCATCCCCTAACCTCCTGATCCATCAAAGAATAGAGCTGGAAGAGACCTTTAGAGGTCTTCTCCCTTCTCAAGCAGAAGACCCTTTCCCATTTCAGAGAGATAGCTATCCAGTCTCTTCTTAAAAACCTCCAGTGTTGGAGCATCTATAACTTCTGGAGGGAAGCCATTCCACTGGTTAATTGTCCTGCCTGTTGGGAAGTTTCTCCTCAATTCCAGATTGCTTCTCTCCTTGGTTAGTTTCCATCCATTTTGCACCTCCACAGATGGCTGGCTGCCTAGGGAATTCTGGGCATTGAAGTCAACACATCTTCATGTTGCCAAGGTTGAAAACTGCTGGCTCAGAATTCTTTATAGATGTAGAAAAATGGAAAGGAGATGCAAGCAGAGATTTAGACATCTCAGGCGTGGAAATCATCGTCTCTTCTTTAGCCACCCTCTTTCCAAGGAGTGGCTGCTAAAAAAATGATTTTCAGAAAGATCTGAGCCCTACTGGTTCTCTCACTTCTGTGTTGCAACGAAGCAAGAACAGAAGGGCAGTAAAAGGAGGATCTCAGTCTCTAGACTGATTCCCAGGAAATGTCTACTGATGATCAGATGCACCATCTGAGAATGCAGAGCCTTCTTGCCTTGTTGTTCTGACTGATTCAAAGATCAACCTTATCCTGCTTTATTGGGAGAGAAAATTACAACCTCCCAATGGTACAATTTGTGGTGCATCAACAGCCCATTTGCCAAAGTAGCTGTGAGTGCAACGGAAGTGGCTGAATCTCTCTGGTTCCCAATTGGAATTCTTTCATTCTCCTTTCAAACTGACCTTGAAACGACAAAACTTTCTGCTTTAATTGTTGCATTTTGTCAAGCTGCTTTCAAAATGCTTTCATTCCTCTACGGCTTAAAATAGCAGATTCGGAAGAAATTGTGGTGATAGTACATTGAAAAGGAAAGTTTTCAATCTCACAAACCATCAGATTTGTGAGAAGACATTTTCCCAAATGGACTTTTAATGCTTTTGTGGCTTAATAAACTATTTTATATTTCTTTTTAAAAACCGATTGCGGGTCTTTACCTGAGTGGAAAAGTGGCCAGAACAATTAAAATCACTTTTTTGACCCCAATACCTCAGGGACAACAAGGTTTACCAGCCTTCCACGTGTCATGGAAGTGAGGAGGCAATGAACAACCCTTGATGGTTGTAACCAGTTCCATTACTTAAATGAAGGAATAAAATTAACAGAAGTTGAGTAGTAAAAAGTTGGTGTTTACTGCAGGGGTTGAGTTAAATATTTTTAAATACACTGTAGTTTGTAGAAAATATAAATTCCAGAATGACGCTGTGGTTCAGGATTTAAACAATGATTTTGTCCCAATTGTACTTTTTGGTGGTCTTGGCTTCTATAAATGAAATTGGCAATGAATGATTGTCCATATGTAACTCAAGGTTGACCTCCTTGAAAAGTAATATGATTTTTTTTCCCCTGAAGATCCATGTACAATACTTTTGTGTATTATGAGCAACATGCTTGCTTTCATAAATGTGAATTCTACCACAAACCCTTAGCCACTTCAGAGTTTTGAAGATGCTTAATTACAAGGAAAGTAAAAGTCATTTTGGCTTCTGTATTTCTGTGGTTATTGCTGTCCATATAATTATCCTCACTTCACTCAAAGAATAGCTAGCTGATCAAATCTGAAGAGCATCTTCAAACCCAATGGAATGTGAGGTTGAAGGAGTTCCTAGTTTCCATACAGGGTAGAGATCCTTGGCTACTTGCATTTAGGTTACATATCCTTCGGTATAGTTTGTACGTCAATATCCATTGTATTCAGTTTCATTTAAATACAGTGTTACCTAACTCCTCATCATTAATTGCTTCCAGGAGGTGCAACAAGTACCAAACATGATGAGTGCCAAACATTTTTCCCATAAGGAACAATATAGTGAGTCACAAGGCAAACTGATACTGACAAAATCTAGCTTGTGTGTTGAGTACCAAACAATAAGTAGTAGGGCAAAATTTTCATATCAAAATGTGTTGAGTACCAAATTCTATGTGTTTCCTAGGAGTTGAGTACCAAGATACCACTGTATGTTGCCCACGAGTTAGAAGCCAATAGGTGAAACATTTGATTTCCCCTCCAGGTGCTCAGGTAAGTTATACTGGGATAAAAATATTGAGCTTCCTCTGAGCAGAATTGGGTGTTTATGAGTCCTGCTCAGGGGATGACCCCATCAGCTTCTCGTGGGCAGATTCCGTGGTCTGGAAAGGGTAAGGACACAATAGAGATGCTGACCATTGTCCAGAGCCAAAATAAGCAAAGACTTTTGCCCACTGAGTGTCACAAATCAATGTTTTGATAAAAATAGAAATCTAAATTCATGGGCTGAGGAATGTTACTTTTTTTTTCTCTCTCCACCAGTTCAACTCACAATATTTTGAATGGAAAAGGATCTTTAAGAGATTCCAAGTCAGCATTTTAGAATGAGCCACAGTTATAATTTTACTTTACAATGGCATAGGAATAAATGCCTGACACTTAATTCAGATATCAGGAAAGCAGTTAATATGATTTGAAATATTTTTACAGAGTACAAAATTCTGTGCATCACAAGCATGTTTTAGAAGCCATGAGAATGTCAAACACATCATGGGGTCCCTGGGTAAAAGGTGTAATTTACAAATGATAAAAGATGTAATTTATGTAAAATGGGACCAAGGCAAATAACAAAAGCCATATTATTTGTAAGATCATGTCATGTCATGTCATGTCATGTCATGCACGTCATCACTTGCTCCCCTGGGAATAATCCATGAAATGTATGTTTTCTCAGAGTAATGTCCACATTTTCAAACAGAATTATATCCAGAGATGGAGGTAATTTCAAAGGACAATTTATATTCCTAACAATCCTACCTTCCTCTCTATTTAACTGGGAACTTAAGATAAAGGAATTAGGTTGAAGATTAAGCATAAAATACAGTTGAAGCCTCAAGATTCATGGAGGAAGCAAAATCAAGAAGACTAGCATGACTGACTATTTGATGAATCCGTGGCTTCAGCTGAGATGTAAGATACATATTTCCATACTTTTCCTTTCAGAAAGTTCTATCTCAAAACCAAAGAGTATAGTTGAAATTAGAAACCTGAAGGTTCAGCTGGAATCTCAGATTATTAGTTGGTTCACCTGCATTTTCTTTCATTGTGGTTTATTCGATAAAACATCATCAAAAGGATCATCATATTTTACTAAGGTACAAACTATGGTTTTCAAACCCCAGTGCCTGTATTAATAGACTATATCAAGCCAATAGCATGATTTATCATAATGAATTCATTCATCCTTATTCAGAATTCTCTCAACCTAACAAATCTGAGGATACAGGGAGTGAGGAAGCAGTTCCTCATTGGTCATGGTTAATGTTGAAAATTGTATCAGGATCAGTCCTGGTTAATACCTGGATAGAACACCAGCATTCACCAGGGCTATCGGCTAGTCTTGCAGAAAATTGGGTAACATCCCCCCCCCAAAGGCTATGACAAACCAGTTCTACTTTGTTGCCTTAAATCTTTTGAGCCTGAACATAAAAAGACCAGAAATTGAGCTAAACTTTTAGAGAGATTTAAAGGCTTGCCAGTTCCTTGAAAGGAAGACAAGCTAAGATTAGGTTCTTATCACCTTGCAAACTTTTGTGCCTCTTTGGCTAGATTTAACTGATATGGGATGGATATCATTAGATTTAATCAAAGGTGAAAAAAAGGCTTTTGTTCTTAAGGCTAAATCACATCGAAATCAAAAATAAACTTGGAAGTGCTTGGACAGCTGAGTCCATGCTCTTGTGGCAATTTTGAGGGAAGAATAATAACTACTCAGAGATGGCCTATGATGGAGAATTATTAGCTGGTTTTCCAACAGGAATGTCCGCCTGAGTTTATATCCTAAACCCACAATTTCCAGTGTTAGAGAGCCAAGCAGTATCCTGGCCTCCTCAGCTGTTTCTAATTTCCATGGCATCCAACTTTATTAATTTCATATTCAAGCTACAGAAGGTTCCATCACCGATTTGGAGAGTGCAAATCTGCTAATTCCAAAAGTTTGCTTGGTCTGTTATACTGAGAACATAAACAAACAAGCAGAAGCATGACGGTATGACAAAAATTTCAGGCTTCAGGGGAAGCATGAAAAGAGAACAATTGGTTAGGAAGAACAATTCCATTGGGAGAGCTTTTTTCCATATTTAAGGGCTGCCATACCAAATTTTACTTTCCTTTGCAGGTTTGAAAAATACTGGATTGCTTCTGAGTTCTTGTGTTCTAGTTCCCCATTCTTTAAATATTAATAACAAGAAAGTGAACAATTATGACAATTTCCATTAATAATACAAACATGTTTACCAGAAAGTACTTCTGATCTAGTTTTGTATAGTGTACTGATTTGTATTAAAATGTGACTTGAAGACAAGACTATGTGGATTCAACTTGGGTTGAACCAATTCAGAAAAAAAACAGATCAATTCACTTTAACAGTTCAGTTTAAACCAATGAATTGGGCATATTAGGTTTTTCACATCTGATTCAGGAAAAAAAGGGGTTGGTTTGATTGATTTGTTTTGATTCATCCATTCAATGCATTTTTCCAGCATGATATGACAATACTATTCAATTTGACTTTTTTTGATATATCAGTTTGAGTCAGAGACTCTAACCAAAGCCCCAGGTTAACAAACTGACCAACGCCATTTAAAAGTTAGGTATATCTAAATAAGAATAAGATCAACCCCCAAGAGAAATTGTTTGATCGTGGGAAAAGAGGCTCGAGACCAGTGTGACTTTTCAACTCTTTATTTAGTTGCTTGAAATCTGCTCTGGCCGCAGAACCACGGCAGCCTCTTTTATAGCAGCTGCTAGCGGCTCGCAGCCAATGACGGCTCTTTGAATCCCCTGCCGATCCAGCAGCCAATCACAGGGTAGTAATGCGAACCAATCAGGATCACGTTTCTGGACCAATCAGCAAGTAGTATTTCTGGTCCAATCAGAAGAGGGTATTTCAAGTATATTAATACAGAACAGAAATAACTACTAACAACTCTCTACTGAAATTATATAACTGTATATAATTAATTTAAATCAATTAGAGATTAAAAGCCCCAGATTGTTAGGGGCAACAGGCTGACTCTGCAAACCGCTGAGAGAGGGCTGAAAAGCACTGTGAAGTGGTATGTAAGTCTAAGGGCTAGCTAGAACTGGGGAGGAAGGGCATGAGGGAGGGAGGAAGGACGAATAAACCCTGTTCTGTATAAAATGGTATACTCCAAACTATGCAATCTGATTGGCTAAAAGACTAAGCATTGGATTGGTTCATTAGGAACCAATCCAAAAGAGCCGCTTAAAGGCGGCAAAGTTAAATAGCTGCCATTGGCTACAAGCCGGCAGGCAAGCCTGTATAAAAAGGCTGCCGCGGCTTCAGCCAAACCGTTCCGTTACTGTTCTTACTTGAATAAAGACTTTGTTTGTTGGAACCCTGTCTACCTTGCATTTTTCCAGACGGAACAAACCCTGATGGTTAGAATGCAGGATTGCAAGGTAACTTTGTCTACAGCCAGGGGTTTGATTTTGACTGGCTTAAGGTTGACTCAGCCTTCTAAATGCGAAGTCTAGTTAGACAACTTTATTTTATTGTGCTTTCAATAATTCCTAGGTTATCTTGGTTATCTTTTATAATAAATAAATGATACACTAGATAAAAAGTAGAACTAACCACATTTTATTTGGTTGTCATTTCACATATATGAAAATAGTCAACTGAGTCACTTTTTACAGACGGGAGGGGTGGCATGTATTTTAATAAGTAAATAAGTTTGCAAATTTGAATAGGTGGGAACTTTATCTATACTGTGCATAGTTAAATTCTGAAAAAAAAATGCACCTGGGATATTTAATTGATGGTTTACAGGGGACTCCATTTGGACCGTGAAGATATTTTTCATATTCTTATGAAAGAAAATGATTCAATGGATTATTTTAAAAGAGAAAAAATGCATTGCAATAATGTTGTAGGTCTTCACTCTAAGCCGACTGTCTGGTTGCTAAAATGAATCGATTGCTAAAAACCGGGACCTCCTAGGAAAAGCTGAGAGGTCCTTCTCCTTTCCTGACTCTCGGCACAGCAGGGAAGTTAGGAGATGCTGAGAACGCTTCAAGCCGCTTTCTGCAGCCCTGATTTATGACGGGGTTTCTCTCCGCTTCAGATGTGACTGGAGCAATTCCCTCTGTGAGTGATTGATTTAAGCCAGCATTTATGTGAATCCTTGCGGTTCAGGGCTATTATTGCTGTTCCACCTCCTGCCAGAGAAGAATCTGACACTTTCCTTTTTTTTCTTTTCTTTTTACTAATATTTCTTTCTTTGGCCCGGAGCTGAGCTTGATGGGGTCTTCAGATCTCTGCTGTTTCCTGCAGGGCATTTGAATGTTGCGATATCCCCCCCCCTCTCTTTCTCCCTCACTCCCTCCTTCCCCCCCTCTCCTTTTGCATTGCCTTGCGTATGTCCAGGCTGCAGATGGGAGGCCAAGTATTTAACTGGTGAGCTGTAAATTAAAACTTGAAACATCCTCTTCAATATTGAACATAAGAAACTTCCCTGAATGATAAATGACAATGGAGTCTTGTAGACAAAGGCAGGGGGGGCATCCGCTTGATGATCACATGGGATTGTGACCTGTGGCAGCAATTATGAGCAAATGTTATGTTCCCTGGGACCTAGCAGTACTCTGTGGTAAAACTGTTTCAAAGGGGGGGGGGGGGGAGGGAGGAAGGAAGGGAGGGAGGGAGGAAGGGAGGGAGGGAGGAAGGGAGGGAGGGAGGGAGGAAAGAAAAAAAGAAAGAAAGAAAGAAAGAAAGAAAGAAAGAAAGAAAGAAAGAAAGAAAAGAAAGAAAGAAGAAATCCTTGAGGGGAGAATGGAGGAGACTCTTCTCTCACTAGTTAGGCGAGAGTACCATTTCAACAGTGTTTCTTAAATAGGACACCATTTAAAAAAATAATAGAGTTGGAAGGTATCTTGGAGGTCTTCTAGTCCAGCCCTCTCTCAAGCAGGGGGACCCAGGGGTGGGATTCTACCAGTTTGCACCTATTTGCTAGAACCGGTTGCTAACATTCTAAGCAGTTCAGAGAACCGGTTGTTAGAAGAAATTACTGGCCTAATCCTGTAGGGAAGGCAGGAAGGAAACATTCTGGTGTTGCTTACAGAAACTGCCTCTCCATTAACCCTTATTACATTCTTGGCAGGACTAGACTTCCTATCTCAGGAACTTCTCTGGAGTTTTTCCCCCCTCCTTTGCTGGTACTTTGCTTGTGTGGAGTGACCATTCAAAGTTACAATGGCACTGAAAAAAGTGACTTGTGACCATTTTTCACACTTACAACTGTTGCAGCATCCCCACAGTCACAAGAGGCCAGGTGAGGAGATGTGTGCCTCGATGTGAGTGATATTGAGTTGGCCACATCCAGCCAATAACATGACCACCAAGCCATGTCCACCCAGTCACGACTACAAAGCCATGCCCACCACCTAAGCCACACCCACAGAACCGATTGATAAAAATTTGAATCCCACCCTGAGGAGACCCTCTGCCATTCAAGACAAATTTAAATTCATAAGTAGTACATTACAAATAATATATTATATTATTTCAATGATAATTGCAGTGCTGGTGGATGTTCTCTGCACAGAAAGTTTTTACCAAATGGCACAAATGATTTTTCTTGTGTCCATAGTAGAGACAGAATAATACTCTCTAGTTTCTCCAAAGATTTATCTTAGGAGACTTATGCTTCCTTTTAGTTAAGCTAATGTCTTTCCTTTTTTAATATTCACTTGCATAATGGAGCCCCACATATATTAAAGTAAGAATACATCAGAAAATAACTGTGGTTAAATATGAGTAAGTTTGGAGAACAATTATTGTCTTTAAATGATTAAAGAATAATTTGGCAAATTCTCAACACAGTCCTTTTTTTGAGATGATGAAGGAAATGCAACTTTAAATCCATCACCAGCTTAAGAAGAAAATATATAATAGTAGCCAATAGATCCAGGGGTGGGATTCAAATTTTTTAACAACCGGTTCTGTGTGCCTGGCTAGGTGGGCGTGGCCATGTGACAGGGTGGTTGTGGCTTCTTTTTGCAGCACACACACACACATCATTTTTTGTTTTTTGTTTTGCCTCCTGAGCCTCAGGCAACCTCCTGAGTGAAGCAGTAAGACACTGAGGGGGATCTCAGCACAGCTGATCATTGGGAAACAGCTAATCATCAGGAGGGGGGAAAATACCTTAAGGAATGACCTGGCGGGGAAGAACACAGTCAGTGATGTTGGGCACATGCACAATGTTGCACATGCATAATAAGGGCTGACTGGAGGTGAGGGGAAGGGCGGGCAGAGAGGGGCGGGGTGGAGCCAGCCAGGAGCACAATTTGCCGGTTCTCCGAACTGCGCAGAATCATAACAACCAGTTCTATAGAACTAGTCTGAACCGGTGGAATCTCACTCCTGTATAGATCCCCCAGGGGAAAAATGTGATTCTTTAATTAATTAAGAAAAAATGTATTTAGGTCTATTTTTAGACAAGAAATAATACTGTTGTCATTTTCAATGCAATATAGCAGCAGGGTAAAATAAATTACAAACGTAAATGAAATAAATAGCTGACAACCTAACTAATCCAGACTATTAAGAAGCTTGATTATGTGTTATATTCTTCTTCAGGCAGAGGACAAAGAGGACTTGGGTAGGAACATATGAGGTGTGACATCATCCGGCTGATTATATGAAATTTCTTAGTGAGCATTTATTCACTACGGAGTCTGTTAACAGTTGATGCTTTTGTTTAATGATAAAATATTGCTTTTATCATTCCTGTGCTTTCCTTTTCTGATGGTCCTGGTAATGCTGGCATTTTAATGAAAAGAAAACACTCTTAGTAAGAGTTGAGCAGCTTGAGAATATATACAATCATGTAGCTTTTAAAAACTCTCTGAATGACTGGCAATTTTGTTCCACCAGCTCAAAGTCTCCCCGCAGAGCTGCCAGAAAATAAGATTCGGACTTCCCACCATTACAACCAATTGACAAAATGAAGTTGGCTCGCCTTTCTATGCAAAGGATGGGCCGTGTTTGCAGCTGGATGGGTTATTATTGTTAGATTGCTCCAAACAGCTTAGGGGGCACACAAGGATGGTGTAATGTGACCTTTGGGAACTTTGCAAAATTGTAAAATGGGGCTAAGGGATTATATTTGCTTCATGGATTTCACTAATCTGATTCATCCAGTTAAATGATGAGAAGTAGAAGAGATTAAATGGCTATTGCATTAAGTACAAAAATAAATGTGCATTGTTCCACACACATATTGAAGCTTGAAGGGAAGATCTGAATCGAGATTTGTACCATGACATTGGCCCAGAATTGGAGAAAGATCTTCCCACATCATGTTTTGCAACATACAACAGAATGACAGAGTTGGAAGGGACCCTGGAGGTCCCCTGACCAAGCAGGAAACCTTATGTCATTTCAGATAAATGGCTGTCCAGCCTCTTCTTAAAAGTCTCCAATGTTGGAGCAGCTACAACTTCTGGGATCAAGTTGTTCCACTTGTTGTTTGTTCTCACTGTCTAACGTATCACTAGACATTATCAGGTAGAATGGAAGAAAAGTAGGACTGACAACCAGATGGATGGGTAGGTATTTTTAGTTCTAGAATCTTCTCTAGTAATTTTGATATATTTCTGAGATTACGATACAAATGAAAGTTTCCATGCCTGATTTCTCTTTCCTTTCATGGAAGGTAAGAGGCATCTCCCTGGTTTTTCAAGTTCTGATAACAAGGAAACAACAAAGCCACTTACAATGTGTGTGGGTGGATGGGTGTGGGTGTGGTTATGAACATGGCAGTTTAGAGAATAGGAAGGGAAGACAGCATCCTTATCAGTGACCAGCTGAGGTCCTTTTCTTTTGTTTTTTCAGCAACATGCCTCACTAGGTCAACCTCATGAATGGGCCTCTAATCAAGAAGGAGAAGTGAGTAAACAAAGAACTGGGACAGGTTACAGCTCCAGCTGTGAATTGTTCCAATTCTTCAATCCAGAATTTTGAAACCATAAAGCAATATGGAGAGAAATCAGAATAAAAGACTATCCTGTTGCCGTAATCTTTGTCCCATCCAATGTTTCTCTGAGCAGTTTAAACCCCCCCTCCAAAAAAAGGGCGGGGGGGGGGTGACTCTGATCTAAATATTTACTCCAACATGACAAAATTGTATGTTAAGCCCAGAAGACTTTCCTTTGCTTGGAATTAGTTGGAGAAACAAAGACGATCAACAGAGGCATAAATAATTCCTGATGCAGATTTGTTTCTAATTTTTGCTGATCTATGAGGTTTCATTGTCTAACGTTTTCTTCGTTTCCCTCAACACTAATATTGTCAGTGAGCTGCAGAAATTGCTATTTTTTTCCTATTTTGTTATTATTCTCTTTTGTGAAGGAAAAAAAAAATCACACTTTTTTTCCTCAATCGGATTTGTCTGAACTCCTTGGATGGTGCAGCACCAGGAAAGAAGTTATTAGGATCATCCTATAAAACTAACATATGGCATGGCATGTTGTATCCTTCTGTTCCTTACACAACAATGGTTGGCTGTAAATTGAGGCAATGACATGCATATAGAGTGGGCTGAGTTGCATCTCATCAGGGTTTGATAAAACTTGCTTCTTAGCTCCAGTCTTCTATAATTTCTGTACCAAAATATCAGCAAAACCAGAATCTGTTGCAATATTCCCATGTCCACTAGATGGCAGCAAAGGGATAGAGAGGCCTCTTTGCTGCTGCCTGGGTATCCTTGCAGTTGAGATCCTGAATTCTTGTGCAATACCTTAAGGCCCTGTCCAACTGGCTGATGGACGCAAAACGTATGCATAAAGGACACAGCGCATGAGCAAAATTTCGGGGGTGGCTCCATCCATTGTCATCCGCTACAAAAAGTGGTGAAAATTTGCATAAATAGAATGGAAAAGAATGGAAAAGAACGGACGTGGGTAGTATGTAGTGGGGATGTTAAACAGATGTTCATAGGAAGCCTAGCGGATGTATATCGGATGCAAACCATTCACTGCGCATCCTTTCTATTTCCGTGCTACTAACGCTGTGTAGACGTTCCGTGTATCTTTTGTTTCCTCCCTCTATCCATTTTCAGCTGCAGCGGATGTGAGTTGCGAGGATGCCCAGAGGATGCAGAGAGGATACAGTGGACGTTTAATGGATGATAAATGGACATAGAACGTTTGTTGCTCAGATGTCACGGATTTACATTGTACACAGCAGAAAGTTCATCCGTTCACAAAGTTTTGTGCAGCTCAATCTTGGGCGGATGAAATCTCAGTGGACGGATGCTCGAGGGATAGAGCAGATGAAACACGTATGCAGTGAGTACACAACGGATGCATCGCGTTTTCCAACAGAAAAATCGTCTTACAAAGAGAATTACATCCTCTTTGCAACCATTGGTGCAGTGGGACATGGGCTTTAGAAAATAGAAGATTATTTCTATTTCTTTGGAAAATTCATTGTTGTAGACAATTATCATCATTTTACAGCTAGTCTGATGGGATAATTTGCTGGCAGAGTATTGTTATACTACTCTATGTCCACTGCTTTCAACCACCTCTATTTTCAGTCAGCTCAAGACAGGAAAAACATAGTTTCTTCTGATTTTTGCCTTAAATGTCCCAGAAATGAGAAAATAGACTATCCTAATGTTCCTTCTCAATATGTTACTGAATTACAATTATGGCTTTTGAATTTATTTTTCCAGATGTTGCTGATCTACAACTACTCTAAATGTAATTGTGAAAGTGTGACCTGGAATGTTAGAGACAGGAGGGAACTTCAGGCACCTGCCAGTGAAAAGTTGGAGAGAAAGTCTTCTCCTGAAGAAGCAGCCAGAGGTGAAGATCTGCTAGAACTTCAGGCCATTCTCCATCCCCCACCTCCATCATCCTGGAGATTATAGAAAGGAACACTTGAGAGAGAGCTTGTAAGCACAAGACTGCTCAGGTTAATAACATCTTGAGAACATCTGGCAGAATTAATCAAATTCATTCTAATTGTTGCTTGTAGCTGAAGACATGATAAGTGTACTGTAAATAATCTGCTACTCTGGAATGCCATGTCTCAAAAAATCTAGGTCCATCTCTCTCTCTCTCTCTCTCTCTCTCTCTCTCTCTCTCTCTCTCTCTCTCTCTCTCTCTCTCCCTCTCTCCCTCCCTCCCTCCCTCCCTCTCTCTCTCTCTCTCTCTCTTTGATGGAAAATTTCAGGCATCTGATTTGTTTTCCCCTTTTCAAATTCAATATATTTCCCATGTCCCTAAGGTAGTCATTTTCCAAGCCCTTCCCTGTGCTTCTGAGATGAATTGGGAAGGGAGCCCTTTTCTTATCTGATATCAGCGGAATGTGTCATAAAATCTGAAGCTCAGAATGAGTTGAGGCTTGAAAAATATAACAACAGCTACATGAGCAACATGCTAGAAATAGAAGGATTATATAGGCCCCTCTGGGGGGAGATGGTGATTTAATCATGGCTAATGGTGAGAAGACAGAAGTTTTTAAACTCCTGTTTGGCATCTGTCTTCTTTCAGAAGGGAAAAATGTCCCCTAGTTGGCATCTGTGAAGGAGGAGGGGGAGGAGGAGGAGGAAGAGGAGGAGGAGGAGGAGACTCTAGCTTAGAAGAGACAGGCAAATAATAACTTGGCTCATTTAAAGACATTTTCATGCCAGGTTTTCTGGCAGTCAAGAAAAAGGGTCAATTTTTGATAGGTGGCCTGAGTCTCCGAAACTTCACTGGAAGCTTCCACATTAAGGCATTCAGACATCCCTCCAGAAGACAGGTTCCTTCAAATATGCCAGGTTGAGTCAGTCAGCTAATTGGACAGTACCATTTGGTACACTCAGCATAACTGTAACTTTGTGGCTTGTATCTTTACGATCCATATTGACTGTTTCCTAGTATGATTTGAATGCTTTTTGTACCCTATGACTATCATTAAGTGTTGCACCTGATGATTCTCAATGAATGTATCTTTTCTTTTATGTACATTGAGAGCATTTGCACCAAGACAAATTCCTTGTGTGTCCAATCACCCTTGGCCAATGAAGAATTCTGTTCTATTCTATTCACACTAACAAGTGTTAACATCACAAATGAGCCCCTCAAAATCATCAGCATCCATCAGAGGAGTCAAAAAAGTGAAGATGGCAGCTGTACAGGGAGTCCTTGACTTACAAGAGTTCATTTAGTGACTGTTCAAGGTTCAGTGTTCAAGCACTGAGAATAATGACTTATGACCATTTTTCATACTTACGACCTCTGAAGCATTCCGATAATCACGTGATCAAAACTCAGACCTTTGTCAGGTGATTCATACTCATGACGGTTTGCTGTGTCACATGACCCCCTTTTGCAATCTCCTGACAAGTAAAGTCAACAGGAAAGCCAGATTCATTCAACAACCCTGTTACTCACTTAACAATGGCAGTGATTCACTTAATGACTGTGGCAAGAAAAGTTGTAATATGGGGCAAGATTCACTCAACCAACTCCTTACTTAGCCACATGAATTTGGGGTTCAACTGTGCCCGTAGGTGGTTCTATGGCTAAAGTGCCTTGTTCAAAGTCAAGACCATCCTGACTTCATCTGCTCTTCTGTTCAGAATCCCCTATCACTGTGATGGCAACCGATGGCACACATGGCATGCAGAGCCATTTGTGCCAGCAGGCGAGCCACAGGCAAACTTACCTCACTGGGCATGCGTGAGCCTCACAGCTGATTTTTCAGCTGATTTGAGGCCTTTTTCAGCCTCCCTGAGGCTTGAAAAAAGCCTCTGCAGGCTTTGTAGGCCAAATAATAGGCCCGTTTCATCACCTCCTGTATTTCCAGAAACACCAGAAGTGACAAAAACGGGTGTATTATTTGTCCTGAAAAGCCTGCAGAGGCTTTTTTCAAGCCTCTGGGAGACCGAAAAAGGCCTCAAACCAACCAAAAAGTCAGCTGTGCAGGTGAGGGGATGGTGATGGTGGTGGGAATTGTACACACACGTGCAGGGGGCAGGAGGGGTGTATTGCCTTCTGGGTCCCGGCACGTGAATTTTTGGCACAGGAGCCCAAAAAGATTAGCTACCATTGCCCTATCAGGTTCTAAGATTTTAGACATTTCCCCACATTAAAACGATTAATACATTCAATTCCGGCTTTCTTTTCCTTTTCTGTCCCTTCTTTCAGTGTTCTTTATCATCTCCAAGCATTCAGAAAAGGACCCCTGTGCTTACAAGGCAAGAGAATCTGCTAATCCAATGGCTCTTCTGGTGGGACTAGACTGTAAAACGGGACATTTGCAGGCTAATTAACCTTTGGTCACCATTGGCATCCTGCATAATTATTTGTACTGAGATGGGTGTGGGGAGAACTGGACCAGGGGAAACATTCAATTAATATTGTCAGGCTGAAAACTCCTCAGCATCTGGAAGAGCCTTTGTGGATTCCAGCATCAAAGGGTGTCAAAGGAACAGCCGGGAAGTGTCACCTAACTACTCTGGAGATACTCTCCATTTCGTGAGAGTTTTACTAAGCCGATTATGACTGAAAGCAGAAGAGCAATTCCGGCACCCTGTAAAGCCCCCTTTGGACTTGCCTGTTTGTGGGAGATTCAGATCTAGATGCTTCCATACAACCGGCTCCCAGCTCAACTCTTAATCAGAAAAAAGAAAAATATGAACTTTCTGGCAGAGAACCTTTCAGTCCTGCAGATAAAATAGTTTGCATACTTTATTTTAAAGTTAAACTGTGGCTAAAGGAGCCCTGGTGGACCAGTTGTTAGAATGCAGCATTGAAGGCTAATTCTGCCCTCTACCAGCAGTTCGATCTTGACCGGCTCGAGGTTGACTCCGCCTTCTGTCTTCCGAGGTGGGTAAAACGAGGACCCAGGGGGCCAGAGGCTGACTCTGTAAACTGCTCAGAGAGGACTGGAAAACACTGTGAGGCAGTGTATAAGTCTAAGGGCTATTGCTAATAGGTTCCCCTTGGGCGATGCCTTTAAAAATATGTATTTGCATTTATTTGAATTTTGCTTGGTATAAAATTGGGGAAATCCTTAGCTTCTGGTTCACCTGGCATTTAATTATGCAAAATTTAAAATATTTATTCTAATGGAAATTTCCAGACACCATGAAAATAATTAAATGTTTCTTAGCTGGCATTTCATCTTTAAGCCCATGTCACACTGCACCAACGGATGGAAAGAGGATGTAAAATGGAGAGAAACACTTGCCATCCATTGGTTAACGTGATGCTTCCGTTCGGTACTCACTGCATCCATTTTTCATCCTCTCCATCCGTCCAGCATCCGTTGACTGAGGTTCCATCCGCTCAAAAGGTTTTGAGCTGCTCAAAACTTTTTGAGCGGAAAATGTATCCAACGTGTCCGTTCTACATCCGCAACGCATACGGGGAACATCCGTTCTACATCCGTCGTCATCTGTTACGCATCTGCTATATCCTCTAGGCATCCGCTGCGCATCCGCGCAACTCACATCCGGTCCAGCGGAAAACGGACACAGGGAGGAAGCGAAACGGATGCTGAACGGACACGCAGCGTTAGTAGCATGGAAGGAGAAAGGATGAAAGCGGATGCAGCTTGCATACAAAGCATTAAAATGGAAAAAATGTTCGCAGAGGGGACGTATCTCCAATATTTAGGATGTCTGCAGGATGCCTAGAGGATGCAAAAGGACACCGAGCGAAAAAAAGGTATTGCCTATAAAAAGGGGGAGGAACTCACTTGGATCTCACTTTCAGTCCAGTAGCCCTGCTGTGCAGACCTCTTCAGCCTTCCTCTGGCTCTTGCTCTTCCACAGCATCCAGTCATCTCCACCATGGATCGTAAAACACTCCTTTTGGTAGCCACCATGGTAGCCACCGTTCTGCAACAGTGCGAAGCCATCTACAGGCTCTTTCACCTGTTCTACGGGAAGAAAAGGAGGCGGCCAAGAAGTGTCTGGGTGCAAAGATGGATCAGGAGAAGAGCAGAGTACAGACTGTACAACAAGCTGATGGTGGAGCTGAGGAACGAAGACCCTCATGCATTCCAGAACTTCATGAGGATGCCTCCAGCCATGTTTGACGAAGTTGTGGAGCGGCTGAGACCCAGGTTGACCAAGCAGAGCACCAACTTCCGGCCCAGCCTGGACCCTGGGCTGAAAGTGGCACTGATTCTATGCCACCTGGCCTCCAGGACCACGTACAGAAGCATGCAGTACGGCTGGAGGGTGCCACACAACACTATCAGCATTGTGGTCAGAGAAGTGGTGCAGGCCATCATCGAAGAATACCTGGAGGAGCTTCTCCAGTGCCCCTCCACTGAAGAAGGCTGGAAAAAAGTTGCAGAGCAGTGGTATCAGAAGTGGAACTTCCCCCACACCGTTGGAGCCATAGATGGCAAGCACGTGGCCTGCAAAGCTCCAGCCAAATCAGGGTCCACTTATTTCAACTACAAGGACTTCTTCAGCATCATCCTCTTTGCCATGGTCGATGCTGAATGTACATGTACATCGATGCTTCAGACAATGGCTCATCTTCAGAGCCAGTCACCTCAAGGAGGGGCTGGAACGCAACCTCATCATGGTCTTCCCAGATCCAGACCCCCTGCCCACCGACACACAAGATGTGCCCTGCTTCATTGTGGGGGATGACGCCTTCTCCCTCAAAACCTACCTCATGAAGCCCTACACCTCCAGATGCCTCACCCGTGAAGAGAGGATCTTCAACTACAGTCTGTCCAGGGCAAGGTGGGTGGTGGAGAATGCCTTTGGCATCCTGGCCAATAGGTTCCAGGTACTTCTCACCACCATGCAGCATCACCCATAGACCGTGAGGAGGATCGTGGAAGCTTGCTGCATCCTGCACAATCTCATGCGCACCCGCTACCCAGTCTTGCAGAACAGGCCTGTGGACCTCCAACAAGGCAATGGGGACATGGAGCCTGGGGAATGGAGGCAAGGGCAAAACCTGATAGACACTGAGGATGTGCAAGGCCCCAACAGAGCCTTCCCAGAGAAGGGAAGAAGCAGCGCAACCTCCTGAGACACTGGTGCAACTCCCCAGCTGGAGCAGTGGAGTGGCAAGACAAGATGATAGATGTTTAATGGATGCTTCCTTCAGCCTGTCTCATCACACTGATGAGATTGGGCCATGTATGTTGGGTGCGCCTACAATGAACAGGGCATTTAATAAAGAGTTGTGTTTATGTTGAAATGTGTGGATCAATGCTTACATTGTTATTGATAATGAAGGGCCAAAGGTGTGGCACCTGGGAGGGTGGACCATACAGTCCCACTATGCTTGCACTGGAGGTTTATCTAGCCAACACCTATTACTCATCCCAAAGGTATCCCTGCCCATCCCACAGCTATTACCCATCCCAAAGGTATCCCTGCCCATCCCACTGCTATCTTAACCCATCCCACAAGCATGCAAAGGCTTAAACCATTTCTAAAAGTTTCCACCAAGACTTTATTTACAAAAATAAATGAAGCAAGTGTGTGAAGCAAAGATAATCTTTGTTAATAACAAGTTGTAAAAGCAAAATGACCCAAGTCAAGTGTCCAAAGCAAAAATAAAGTCAACAGGTAGCCACCCAGTCTCTCGCACTCTTCTTGGTCACTCTGAGGCGTGCCCAGTCTCAGGGGTGAAGGGTCCAGATGCTGTGGAGGTGGCTGCTGCTGGAGTGCTGGTCTGAGGCACCATTGGGGTGCCTGGCCCCGAGAGGACAACAGGGGACGGTGTGTGGAGGAAGCTCTCAGAGAGCTGGTTCAGTCCCGTGATGTTGAGAGCCCCTTCCTCCATGACATAGGGTATCAGCCCCAAAGCCGATGACAGATGTTCTGAAGCTGGGCTTGGCTGTGGGGTGGAGTAAGGAGCAGTGTAGTGGGGATGTCTGGTCTGCAGCTGAGCGAGGTGAGGCGTCTGTGGCATCTGTGGCATGGCTGGCATCAGTGGCGTGGGTGGCATCGGTGGCGTGGGTGGCATCAGTGGCACCGGTGGCATCCGATGTCCCTGTGCCTGGACTGGAAAGGGCTGCCTGTGCTGCTGGACCTCCTGGTAGCCGTAGCCTTGGTAGGTGAGGGCCTGTGGAAAGCCTTGGAAGGGCAGTGTCATCACCTGGGGTGGAGGAGCAGGCCTGGACTGGGTGGGAGCAGGTTCAGCTGGGTCTGGAGGGTTGTGAAGATCGGTGATCCTGTCCTTCACCACCTGGTACTGTGTTTCCGACATGTTTATGAGGGTCTGGTTGACGTAGGTGAGGAAGGGCTTGCGGTTGGAGGATGGGACGTCGGTGTGTACCAGCTGAGAGAGGAGATCTCCGCTGCTTCTGATGGTGTCCCTGATCTCCAGCAGGACAGTGTGGCTCTGCCCCTCCGGTCTGCCTCTCTGCCTTTCGGTGGAGGTGGAGCTGGGGGTGGATGCGGGTTGGGCTGTGGTGGAAGTGCCCTCTCCTTGCTCCCACTGTGTCAGAGGGTCCTCCACATGCTCCGCCATGGGTAGTACAGCTGTTAGGGGGATCTCCGTCGTGGCACGCTCCACAGATACCTGCCTGGACACAGGAGCTGACTCTTTTCCAGAAGAGGACTGGCTCTCAGCAGGCTGCCTGAGAGAGAGGGTTGTGAGAGGGGCTGCTCCTCGATGGCGGATCTCACCCTCCAAGAAGCTGCACTTGGCCATCACGTCGGTCTTTCTGTCCATCAGCTTGACCCCGGCCTGGCCAGATTTCTTGAGGTGCAGCTTCCTGTACCAGGTGTGCATGTGCTTCCACCAGCCGAGGAGCACCTCCGAAGTGTAGTCCAGGCTCTCCGCCTTCTCTCTCCAAGCAGCCTGCTTCCTCTTGGTGTCTCGATAGAGCCTGTGTCCCTTCCGCCAAAGATATTCATTCTCCCTCAGCCACTCCAGCACCTCCTCCTCATGTTCCTCTTCTATGGTGTATTGCCTCCTCTCCCGTTCACGCGTCTTCCTCTTCCTCTCTCTGGCAGGGCCATATGGGCCCTCATCAGAGGGGCTTCGATGTTGTAGGGGCTGCTCCTCCACACCACCACCAGCAGCAGCAGCAGCAACAACAACAGTAGCAGCAAAAGCAGGACCAGCAGGACCACCAGCACCAGCAGGACCAGCAGGACCAGGAGCACCAACAGCACCAGCAGCACCAGCAGGACCAGGAGCACCAGCAGGACCAGCAGGACCAGCAGGACCAGGAGCACCAGCAGGACCAGGAGCACCAGCAGCACCAGCAGCACCAGGAGCACCTAGAGTACCAGCAGGACCAGCAGGACCAGGAGCAGCACCAGCAGAGTAAGCACCAGCAGAAGCCCCAGCACCAGGAGCAATGCCAGCAGAGTAAGCACCAGCAGAAGCCCTAGCACCAGGAGCAGAACCAGCAGAAGCTCCAGCACCAGAAGACTGAGCCCGAGCAGCAGAAGCCCCAGGAGAAGCAGAGTTAGGGCCAGGGGCTGGGATGGTGGCCCTGTCCCTCTTGCCAGGGCTGGCAGCAAATGGCTGAGGCTTTCCCTTCTTCCCCATGGTCGTTGGGTTGTTGGCTTGCTGGCTGTCTGGCTGGCTGGGTGGAGAGCTGTGTCTGGAAGCAGGTCTTTCCTCTGAATGGTGACCTGCTTGGGAGCTGCTTCCCTTTATATCCGTGGGGCTGACGCAATGCATTCTTCGTGCATGTGCAGTGAACTCTGTGCATCCGCTAGGCATCCACTAGGCTTCTGCTCTGCATCCGCTTCATCTGCTCGGCATCCGCTCTGCATCCGATCTTTCCGCTGCGTGTCCACTTCGCTGTGCTCCCCCGGAAGCCCTGCGGATGTGTCATCCGCTCCCATCTGCTTCCATCCGCTAGGCTTCTATGGAGCATCCGCTTTCTATCCCCTCTACGTCCTCCCCCGTCCGTTCCTTTCCGTTGTTGTTCGCTCTGCTTATGCAAATTCGGGGCACTTTTGAGAGCGGATAACAATGGATGGAACATTTTTCTCGTCCGCTGTGTCCTTTTTACAAACGTTTTGCATCCGTCGGCCAATGTTACAGGGCCTTTAGCTTCTCCATTTCTTCAGGCTGTTTTAAATTCCATTGTTCATTTGATGTTTGATATAATAAATTGTTAATAATGGTTAATTGATTGTTTAATGAATTATTTTACTCCATAGTGCGGATGGCATCAAAAAGTTAAGACATGGGCTACAACTACATGTTCAGAGCTATTATCTGGCTGTTGTCTTCCTTCTGGGTGCCTTGTTCTTCCTTGTTTTTTTCCTAGTCTGTGTTTAATCAAAATCAACCCTCTAATTTAACAGTTTTAGTTTGATTTTTTTTAGCCAGATTTAGCTTCTTGTTTCCTCTGTATGCTTAACAATGGAACATCCTTCTCTCAGGCAACAAACTTTTCCTTTGCTGTTGCATCATTCTCTTCCATAATATTTGTAATCAGAAGCACTGGACTTGATGGAAATACAGATTTCAGTAAAATTTAGGTTAGAAAGTAGCTTTCTGCATCACTGTCATGGAGATGACACACATACTACAACAAACCGGATGGGATTTAAAACAAAATCAGGGTTTAGTTATGGATGACCTCATAAGGTTCTCTTCAGTTGAGACCAATTAAGTCTAATTAACCACTCAAACTCCATTTTAATTTGGATAAAATTAGGATCAGCATGGTTCAGTGAGCTTTTAATTATGTCCCTTATAGCTACTCATCAGTGAACAGATACAACGTAGCTTCATCGTTGTTGTGAGTATTTTCTCTGGAGTGCAGTCTTAAACAATTTGATATTGATTCTGTTTTCTTATTCTCTTTCCTAGTATATACACAATGTCTACTATGGGAACCAAAGGGCTGGGAACACAGGGCCACTGTTCTGATGCAAAATGTTGTGTAGATATTGTGGCCACCATAGGACCTTCATTAATCCACTCCTTTTGCTTCTAAATGTACTTTTGCAACGGTTGACGTTCTTCAATGAAATCAGAAAAGGTGCTATCGGATTCCTTCTGTTAACTGTTTTTGTTGTTGCCACCATAAATTAACATGAGACGTTTTTAAGAAGAGACAAGCCAGCCATTTGTCTGGAATGGTATAGGGTTTCCTGCCTGAGCTAGGGGTTGGACTAGAAGACCTCCAAGGTCTCTTTCAACTCTGTGATTCTATTCAATGCTATTTTCTATTCTATGTCATTCCTCCTACCAAACATGTCCTATTTCTCAAGCGCCAACCTTGCTTTTTTCTTTACAACTCTTGGGATGATGCTAACATCACCCTGTCTTCTGTTGCATTTATTATTATTATTATTATTATTATTATTATTATTATTATTATTATTATTGTTGTTGTTGTTGTTGTTGTTGTTGTTATTATTATTGTTATTGTTATCATTATCATTATTGTCATTATTATTATTGGCATTCCTTGACTTACAACAGTTCATTTAGTGACTTCAAAGTTACAACAGCACTGAAAAAAGTGACTTGTGACCATTTTTCACACTTACGACTGTTGAACATCTACATACTCATGTGAGCATAATTCAGACATTTGTCCACTGACTAGTATTTATGATGATTGCAATGTTCCGGGGTCATGTAATCCCCTTTTGTGACCTTCTTACAATTTAATTCAATGGGGAAACTGAATTCACTTAACAGCCATGTTACTAATTTAGCAATTGCAGTGATTCACTTAACAACAGTGGCAAGAAAGGTCAAAAAACAGGGCAAGACTCACTTAACAATTGTCTTGCTTAGCAACAGAAGTTTTGGGCTCAATTATGGTCGTAAGTCAAAGACTACCTATGTTCTTCATAATTCTTTATGAAGAATTAACCCATATCTAAGATATCTTAAAGTTGGGATGAGCCCAGGTTTTTTGAGCTAATGGCAAGGCTGGGAGCATCACACAAGCCCCCCCCCCTTACCCCCCTTGGGGAGATGTTTCCTCATGGCAATAATTTTAACCAGGTTTTAGTTACCTGATCTAATGGAGCCCAATAGACAAGTCCAAGTTGTAGAAAGCAACATTCTTGAAAAAAGAACCTATTTGTTCTTTAACATGGTCATGGTACAAAATGTACATTTGTGATGGATGACAGATGAAATAATAACAGAAGGAGAACGTCTGTAGCAAAAGAAAGATAGTCCCAATAGTCACAGGTGCCTTGGAGGAAATCTCAACAAATCTGGAACACCATCAGCATCAACAAATTTGCCATCAGTTTGCCATCAATTGATTTGCCATCAGTTTGCCATCAATTGCAAAAGGCAGCTTTACTTGGAATGGCTGATATCCTGCGACAATATCTGTAACACCATTAAACAACAATACCCGCCTATCCAAGATTCTTGTGAAGGACTCAACAGGCTGATAAAAATGCTAAATCCATGCTAAACCTCTGGCTGGCTGTGCAACTAACCGTAGCAGTAATAGCAATAATTCCACCATAACTGGCAACTGAACAATTTCAACTTTAAATTCTTCTACTTGCTATTTTACAAAACAACAAAACAAAAAACAAAAAAAAACTCATAACAAAATTATGAGTCTCGTTTTCCATCTTCATTCTTTCATCGGGGTGATTAAAATGCATTGATGCTCGGATGCCATCTGAGAAAATTATGTGTTGAGGATTGTGGAAGTGTAGGCTACAGCTAACAAACGCCATTTTGGGGGGAAGCTCACAAATGAATATTTTAAAAAATTAGCCCACAAGTCTGCAGATGCGTTAAAATCTTCCAATGCAGTGATGGCATTCAGCTGGTTCGCACCAGTTCAAGTGAACCAGTAGCAAGGATTTGGCATGGGTCACCGAACTGGTAGTAACTTCTGGCTGTCAACACCCACAACCGGTCGCCCAGTTGCCACTTGCTTTCCCGGCCCACCCGATGCTCGCCTGCCCAGTCACTCCTTAAGAGACTTCTTCTTTTTTTAACCTCCCTATGAACAGCTGTACCAGGATTCCCCTCGCTTCTTACTGCTTTGCCCAGGAGGCTTCCCTGAGGCCCAGGAAGACAAAAATGGAGGGAAGGTGTGCAGCCCCCCCCCCCTTTTTTTTTTGCCTTCCTGAGCTCCAGGGAAGTTTCCTGGGAGCAAAAAAACCCTCCTAGAGGCTCCTCTAAGTCCAGGAAGGCCCCAAAATGAAGCGTGGAGGGGTGTTGCATGCCCCTTCCATGTGCTTTCTTTTTTCTTCCTGAGCCCAAGGGGGGCCTTCTTGGAGCAAAAGCGCCCCCCCCCCCAGAAGGCTCTCCAGAGGCCAGGAAGGCCTCCCAAAAAGGGTGAGGCTGGTGCTGCAAAAAAAGCCACGTCCACCCAATCACATGGCCATGCCCACCTAGCCACACCCACCTAGTTATGCCCACAGAACCGGTAGTAAAACTTTTTGAATCCCACTACTGATCCAATGACATTTGCAACTCAGCAATGGGCTTTGAATCTTTTTCTCTTTTTCTCTGGCTGGGTATTCCAGGAGTCCTGTTTACTCCCCCCCCCCCTCTCTTCACTGTCTCTGTGCTGCTGGTTCCTCCCTGTCTGAGCCCAAAATGCTGTAATTAAAGGTTCACATTCCTCTCTACTGTTTTTAGTTTGTTGACAATAAACTGTAAGCGGTCCAGGTCCAGAATTCTGGGGAGCCTATATTTTTTTTTAAAACCCAGCGGAAGGAAGAAACTCAGCTGATAAGAACTGCTGGCTTGCAGTTGCTATTCTTATGGTCAGAGAAGAATGTAACTTACTGACCTTTCAAATGAAATTAAATTGTTTGTCCTTTTCCAAGCACAGCAGGGATAACATGGATATTGCAAAGTTATTGTATTCTGCCACCACAACTAATCTGCCTCGCAGGCACTCCGGGTGGAGGATGACATCACCAGGCACTAGATTGAGTGTGGTTGGGCTGAAACAACCGCAGTGTTCTTCTCTTTTGCTGATCCTGTTAAGATCCAAGAGGTGCACCCTAGACAGTTTCTCGATTGTTGGTTTTTGCACACTCCCTTTGTTCATGCAGTGTTTACTTCTAAACCTGGAAATAACGATAAACTTTCTGACAGTGCGAACAATCAGCCTGTGGAACAGAAGTTGCCCTCAGAAGTTGTGGGAGCTCCATCACTGGAAGCTTTCAAGAAGAGACTGGACTCCTATTTTGTGTATGGCCTCCCACTTGGGCAGGGGGTTGGACTACATGACCTACAAGGTCTCTTCCAACTCTGATTACCTGTTATCTGTAAACACATGCTTGGCTCCCAAGCCTCTGTTGGATCAGGGCAAGAGCCATACAATGCAAAATTCAGTTTGCCCGACTTTAACTGAAATCTGTAAACAGCAAGCAAAGATCCTTTTCTAACCAGAATTGTTGTTTATGAGAAAATTTAAGTCATCTTTGTAATTGCTTAAATGAGTGTTTTTCATGCCATCTTCAAGATGTGAAGACTTCGACTGCCAGAGTTCTCCAACCAGCATACACTTCACACATTTCAAAATTGCAGTAGCCTTGGTCCTAATCCACATGCAAACTAACCAGGTTTTGGTGTGGCTTAATGCTGCCTCAATTCTCTGGCAACTCTGAGGATGCAGGGCAGAATACACACTTTGTTTATCTACAAATGCAAGTCACAAGTAACACTTTTTTTGTGGTGTTGAAGTGATATTGAAGCCCTCTGCTCAAAAAGAAGTCAGGCTACAAACTCTGAGGAGACCGCAGCTGAACAAATGGAATAGCTATGCACTTCTCCCAGGAGGCAACTGGACTTCCTGGTTTTTTCTTTGAAGACATTTTGCTTCTCATCCAAGGAGCTTTTTCTGCTCTGATAAGGATAGTGAAGAACCTGTCAGAGCTGAAGAAGCTTCTTGGAGGAGAAACAAAACGTCTTCAAAAGAAAAAACAAAGAAGTCCAGATGCCTCCTGAAAAAGCACCTTTGGGACAACCAGGACCCGAGAATCTGTACACACATTCAGTTAGGGTGAAGTTTTATTTATTTATTTATAACGTGAGCCTTCAGCATCCAACATGGAGCATCCTGCTTTCTGCCTAAGATGCCAACCCACATGGAGAAGAAGAGGGGCAGCTGGGGAGGCCTGGTTCTAATTCCTCCTGACAGTTTTCTCCATGTCCCTCTCCTTTTTCTTCCAAATAGGCCCTTCGAGGGATTAAGCTGCAGGAAATATGCTCCTGTAATTCTTATTATTGTCCCTTGCTTCCCGATAACTTCCTTGGCTCCTTTGGACACTGTCAGAAGAGTTCACCAAAAATTCAAGATGTCCACCATAACCATGCAGCTGAAGCCCCACCCCCTATGCGATGCATGCAATAAGAGCGGGGCTACAGTCACATGGTTCTGGCAGCCATATTAACTTTTTTGACCCCTTCTCTGAGCTCACTGTTGGATGTTACCATCATCAGAGTGATCCATATTCGGTAGCATGAATTAAATTCCTGGGGAGCATCTGGAAGGGGGGAAAAGTTTATACTTTTAAAAAATGTACATGTGACAAACTGTTTCCATATTACTGCCAAGAAAACGGCAGAAGTTCAAATCAACAAAAACTGTACTTTTCCCTCCTTCTGATAACTTTTTACATATTGATGTGTTTATTTGCATTCTTCAAAAGATTGCCCTTTGGGGGGGTCAAAAATCCCATTTTCTTTATTATTATTTTGTAAATTATTTATCTGCAAGAAAAACAAAAGCAATATTTTCACCCTTTTGCTGTCAACTTTTGTTAAGTTCACACACTGGTTACTATTAACTTTCTTCTCTATTTCATTTTTTTTGTTCTCTCCTCATGAGATTTTTGAAAAGGCTCTCTCTGTCTGTCTTTCTCTGTCAGTCTGTCTCTGTCTCTGTTTCTCTCTGTGTGCGTGTGTGTGTCTCTCTCTCTCCCCCTCTGTTTGTCTCTGTGTGTTTGTCTTTCTCTCTCTGTTGGTCTATCTCTGTCTCTGTCTGTCTGTCTGTCTGTCCCTCTTTCTCTCTGTGTGTCTCCCTGTCTCCCTATCTCTGTCTGTCTGTCTGTCTCTGTGTCTCCCTGTCTCTCTGTCTCTGTCTCTCTGTCTGACTTTCTCTGTCGGTCTGTCGGTCTGTCGATCTGTCTCTCTGTCTCTCTGTCTCTCTCCCTCTCCCTCTCTCTCTTTCTTTGTGTGTCTCCCTGTCTCTGTCTCTGGCTGGCTGGCTGGCTGACTGGCTCTCTCTCTCTCTCTCTCTGTGCCTCCCTGTCTCTGTCCCTCTGTCTGTCTTTCTCTGTTGGTCTGTCTCTTTCTCTGTCTCTGTCTCTGTGTGTCTGTCTTTCTCTGTCTGTCTGTCCCTCTTTCTCTCTGTGTGTCTCCCTGTCTCTCTGCCTCTGTCTGTCTGTCTGTCTTTCTCTGTCAGTCTGTCTCTGTCTCTGTGTGTCTGTCTTTATCTCTCTCTCTCTGTGTCTCTCTCTCTCTGTGTATCTCCCTGTCTCTGTCTGTCTGTCCCTCTTTCTCTCTCTGTGTCTCCCTGTCTCTGTCTCTTTCTCTGTCAGTCTGTCTCTGTCTCTGTCTCTGTCTCTGTCTCTGTCTGTCTGTCTGTCTGTCTGTCTGTCTCTCCCTCTCTCTCTCTCTGTGTCTCCCTGTCTCTGTCTCTCTGTCTGTCTTTCTCTGATGGTCTGTCTCTTTCTCTGTCTCTGTCTCTGTCTCTGTGTGTCTGTCTTTCTCTGTCTGTCTGTCTGTCCCTCTTTCTCTCTGTGTGTCTCCCTGTCACTCTGCCTCTGTCTGTCTGTCTCTCTGTCTCTCTGTCTCTCTGTGTCTCCCTGTCTCTCTGTCTCCGTCTCTCTGTCGGTCTGTCTCTGTCTCTGTGTGTCTGTCTTTCTCTCTCTCACTCTCTGTCTCTCTCTCTCTCTGTATCTCCCTGTCTCTGTCTGTCTGTCCCTCTTTCTCTCTCTGTGTCTCCCTGTCTCTCTGTCTCTGTCCCTCTGTCTTTCTCTGTCAATCTGTCTCTGTCTCTGTGTGTCTATCTCTCTCTCTCTCTGTCTGTCTGTCTCAGTCTCTGTCTGTCTGTCTGT
>BLBF01000037.1:20296196-20334827 GCA_015471245.1 Laticauda colubrina
AAAGACCTCATGGAACTAACAGAACACTGCCTAACCAACACATATTTCATATACAAAGGACAAAGATACAAGCAAATTGAAGGAGCCCCTATGGGATCACCACTGTCACCCGACATTGCAAATCAGTTCATGGAAGAATTAGAATCCAGAGCCCTGGCTAATGCCACCCACAAACCCAAACTGTGGCTAAGATACATCGATGACACATTTGTGATTTGGCCCCATGGAAAAGAAAACCTAAACAATTTCCTAACACACTTAAACAGCACACACCCCAAAATCAAGTTCACCATGGAAACGGAAATTAACAAACAACTACCATTCCTAGATGTACTAATGTACAAAAGAACAGATGGCACACTGGGACACACTGTATACCAGAAGAAAACACACACCAACTGCTACCTCAACACCCAATCCCACCACCACCCAGCACAGATAAATTCCATGGCCAAAACACTAATTACCAGAACCAAATGCCTGGCAGACAAGAAACATATAAAGACTGAACTATGCACCCTGACTGAAGTATTGACAGCCAATGGCTTCCCAAAAAACAAAATCACCAGCTTGATCCACAAAAACACACCAAGACATAACAGAGACCTAGAAGATCAACAGACCTATGGAACAGCTGTCCTGCCCTACATAAGAGGTACTACAGACAAAATCAGTAAAGCCCCTGTCACACTGCACCAACGGATGGAAAGAGGATGTAAAATGGAGAAAAACACTTACCATCCATTGGTTAACACGATGCTTCCATTCTGTACTCACTGCCTCCGTTTTGCTTCCTCTCTATCCGTCCAGCATCCGTCTATTGACGTTTCATCCACTCAGAGGGTTTTGAGCTGCTCAAAACCTTTGCGCGGAAAATGTATCCAATGCGTCCGTTCTGCATCCGTTACGCATCTGCTATATCTGCTAGGCATCCGCTATGCATCAGTGCAACTCGATCCGCTCCAGTGGTAAACGGACGCAGGGAGGAAGCGGAACGGACGCGGAACGGATGCAGAATGGATGGAGAAAGGATGAAAGCGGATGCAGCTCACAAAGAAAGCATTTAAAACAGAAAAAACGTTCGCAGAGGGTATTAAAGATGTCTAGAGGATGCCTAGAGGGTGCAAAGGGACACATAGTGGAAAACCTATACTGCCTATAAAAAGGGGGAGCAACTCATCTGGATCTCACTTTCAGCCCAGCAGCCCAGCTGTGCAGACCACTGCAGCCTTCATCTGACTCTTCCTCTTCCACAGCATCCAGTCATGTCCACCATTGATCGTAACAAAATTTTGGGAGCCACCATCCTTCTGCAACAGTGTGAAGCAATCTACAGGCTCTGTGAACTCTACTACGGGAAGAAAAAGAGGCGGCCAAGAAGCGTCTGGGTCCGAAGATGGATCAGGAGAAGAGCAGAGTACGGACTGTACAACAAGCTGATGGTGGAGCTCAGGAACGAAGACACTCGTGCATTCCAAAACTTCATGAGGATGCCTCCAGCCATGTTTGACGAAGTTGTGCAGCGGCTGACACCCAGGTCGACCAAGGCAAACACCAACTTCCAGCCCAGCCTGGAACCTGGCCTCAAGGTGGCACTCACTCTGCGCCATCTGGCCTCAGGGACCACCTACAGGAGCATGCAGTACGGCTGGAGGGTGCCACACAACACCATCACCATTGTGGTCAGAGAAGTGGTGCAGGCCATCATCGAAGAATACATGGAGGAGCTCTTCCAGTGCCCCACCACTGATGAAGGATGGAAGAAAGTTGCAGAGCAGTGGTATCAGAGGTGGAACTTACCACACACCGTTGGAGCCATAGATGGGAAGCATGTGGCCTGCAAATCACCAGCCAAGTCGGGGTCCACTTATTTCAACTACAAGGACTTCTTCAGCATCGTCCTCTTCGCCATGGTCGATGCTGACTACAAGTTCATGTACATTGATGCTTCAGGCAAAGGCTTATGTTCAGATGCCCAGGTATACAACGCCAGTGACCTCAAGGAGGGGCTGGAACGCAACCTCATCGTGGGCTTTCCAGATCCAGACCCACTGCCCAACGACACACAAGATGTGCCCTACTATATCGTGGGGGATGACGCCTTCTCCCTCAGAACCTATCTCATGAAGCCCTACACCTCCAGACTCCTCACCCATGAAGAGAGGATCTTCAACTACAGGCTGTCCAGGGCAAGGCGGGTGGTGGAGAACGCCTTTGGCATCCTGGCCAACACGTTCCAGGTACTTCTCATCACCATGCAGCATCGCCCACAGACCGTGAGGAGGATCGTGGAAGCTTGCTGCATCCTGCACAATCTCATGCGCACCCACTAACCAGTCTTGCAGAACAGGCTCGTGGACCTCTAACAAGGCAATGGGGACATGGAGCCTGGGGAATGGAGGCAAGGGCAAAACCTGATAGACACTCAGGATGTGCAACGCCCCAACAGAGACTCATGTGAAGGGAAGAAGAAGCGCAACCTCCTGAATCACTGGTGCAACTCCCCAGCTGGAGCGGTGGAGTGGCAAGACAGGATGGTAGGTGCTTAATGGATGCTTCTTTCAGCCTGTCTCATCACACTGATGAGATTGGGTCATGTTTGTTGGGTGGGCCTACAATGAACAGGGCATTTAATAAAGAGTTGTGTTTATGTTGACATGTGTGGATGATTATTACATTATTATTGATAATGAAGGGCCATAGGTGTGGCACCTGGGAGGGTGGACCATACAGTCCCACTTTGTTTGCACTGGAGGTTTATCTATCCCATAGCTATTACCCATCTCAAAGGTATCCCTGCTCATTCTACAGGTATCCCTGCCCATCCCACTGCTATCTTAACCCATCCCACAGATATCCTAACCCATCCCAAAGGTATCCCTGCCCATCCCACTGCTATCTTAACCCATCCCACAGATATCCTAACCCATCCCACAGGTATCCCTGCCCATCCCTCTGCTATCTTAACCCATCCCACAGATATCCTAACCCATCCCAAAGGTATCCCTGCCCATCCCACAGCTATTACCCATCCCAAAGGTATCCCTGCCCACCCCACTGCTATCTTAACCCATCCCATAAGCATGCAAAGGCTTAAACCATTTCTAAAAGTTTCCACCAAGACTTTATTAAAAAAAAGAAATGAAGCAAGTGTGTGAATCAAAGATAGACTTGATTAACAACAAGCTGTAAAACAAAATGACCCAAGTCAAGTGTCCAAATGAACTATACAGGTAGCCAGGTACCCAGTCTCTGGCACTCTTCTTGGTCACTCGGAGGTGTGCCCAGTCTCAGGGGTGCAGGGTCCAGGTGCTGTGGAGTTGGCTGGTGCTGGAGTGCTTGTCTGAAGCGCCATTGGGGTGCCTGGCCCCAAGAGGACAACAGGTGACGGTGTGTTGAGAAAGCTCTCAGACAGCTGGCTCAGACCCGTGATGTTGAGAGCTCCTTCCTCCATGCCATGGGGTGTCAGCCCCAGTACCGACGAGAGATGTACTGAGGCCGGGCTTGGCTGTGGGGTGGAGGAAGGAGCAGTGTAGTGGGGCTGTCTGGTCTGCAGCTGGGTGAGGACTGGCATGGGTGGCATCAGTGGTGTGGGTGGCATCAGTGTCGTGGGTGGCATCGTTGGCGTCAGTGGCAACATTGGTGTGGCTGGCATCGGTGGCATCAGTGGAACCAGTGGCAACGGTTTTGTCCGATGACTCTGTGCCTGGACTGGGAAGGGCTGCTGCCTATGCTGCTGGACCTCTTGGTAGCCATAGTCCTGGTAGGTGAGGGCCTGTGGAAAGCCTTGGAATGGGAGGGATATCACCTGGGGTGGAGGAGCAGACCTGGACTGGGTGGGAACAGGTTCAGCTAGGCCTAGAGGGTTGTGAAGCAGCTCGGTGATCCGGTCCTTTACCACCTGGTACTGGGGTTCCGCCATGTCCGTGAGGGTCTGGTTGACATAGGTGATGAAGGGCTTGCGGTTGGAGGATGAGGATTCGGTGTGGACCAGCTGAGAGAGGAGATCTATGCTGGTCCGGATGGTGTCCCTGATCTCCAGCAGGACAGTGTGGCTCTGCCCCTCTGGTCTGGCTCTCTGCCTTTCTGTGGAGGTGGAGCTGGGGGTGGATCTGGGTAAGGCTGTGGTGGATGTGCCGTCTCCTTTCTCCCACTGCACCAGGGAGTCCTCCATGCACTCCACCACCATTAGTACAGCTGTGGGGGGGGGGGGTTTCTTCGCCATGGCACGCTCCACAGAAACCTGCCTGGAGAGAAGAGCTGACTCTCGCCCGGAAGAGGACTGGCTCTCAGCAGGCTGCCGGAGAGAGATGGTAGTGAGAAGGGCTTCTGGTCCTCCTCGGTGGCAGACCTCACCCTCCAGGAAGCTGCACCTGGCCATGACGTAGGTCTTTCTGTTCATTAGCTTAACCGTGGCCTGGCCAGATTTTTTCAGGTGCAGCTTTCCGTACCAGGTGTGCATGTGCTTCCACCAGCCGAGGAGCACCTCTGAAGTGTAGCCCAGACTCTCCGCCTTCTCTCTCCAAGCAGCATGCTTCCACTTGGTGTCCCTGTAGAGATGGTGTCCCTTCCGCCACAGATAGTCATTCTCTCTCAGCCACTCCAGCACCTCATCCTCGTGTTCCTCCTCAATGGAGTATTGCCTCCTCTCCCGTCCCCACATGTGCCTCTTCCTCCCTTTGGCAGGACCAGATGGGCCCTCATCAGAGGGGCTCCCAGGTAGTAGGGGCTGCTCCCCCACACCACCACCAGCATCAGCATCAGCAGGATCATCATCATCATCATCATCATCATCATCATCATCATCATCACCAGCAGGATCATCATCATCAGCAGCAGCAGCACCAGCAGGACCAGGATCAGCAGCAGCAGAGTAAGCACCAGCAGTGCCAGCAAGACCAGGAGCACGAGCAGGACCAGAAGCACGAGCAGGACGAGCAAGACCAGGAGCACGAGCAGGACGAGCAAGTCCAGGAGTACGAGCAGGACCAGCAGGACCAGCAGGACGAGGAGCAGCTTCAGCAGGGTACGCACCAGCAGAAGCACCACCGCCAGGAGCAGCTTCAGCAGAGTATTCACGAACAGAAGCACCACCGCCAGGAGCAGCCTCAGCAGAGTAAGCACAAGCAGATTCACCACCGCCAGAAGCAGCAGCATCAGCTCCTCCAGAAGCAGAAGCAGCAAAAGCCCCAGCAGAAGCCCCAGCAGAAGCAGAGTCAGGGACCGGGGGCGGGAGGGTGGCCCTATCCCTCTTGCCAGGGATGGCGGCAGGTTGCTGAGGTTTTCTCTTCTTCCCCATGGTTGTGGGGTTGCTGACTGGCAGGGAGGCTGGCAGGAAGGCTGGCAGGAAGGCTGGCAGGCACCAAGGCTGGCAGGCAGGCAGGCACCAAGGCTGGCAGGCAGACTGGCTGGCAGGGAGGCTTGAAGACAGGCTGGGAGGCAGGCTGGCAGCAAGGCTTGCAGCAAAGCTTGCAGGCAGGGCAGGCAAGGCAGTCAATGTGTTCGGCAGCAGGTCTTTCCTCTGAATGGTGACCTGCTTCCGAGCTGCTTCCCTTTATATCCATGGGGCTTACGCAATGCATCCCCCCTGCATGCGCAATTAATCCTCGGCATCCGTTAGGCTTCCGCTGTGCATCCGCTAGGCTTCCGCTCTGCATCCGCTTCATCTGCTGTGCATCTGCTGTGCATCTGCTTCATCCGTTCCGCGTCCGCTTTGCTGAGGTCCCCGGAAGCCTTGCGGATGTGCCTTCTGCTCTCATCCGCTTTCATCCGCTGGGCTTCCATTCCGCATCCGCTTTCCATCCACTCTGCGTCCTCCCCGCGTCCGTTCCTTTCCGTGTTATCTGCTCTCGTTATGCAAATTTTTGCCCCTTTTGAGAGTGGATAACAACGGATGGAACATTTTTCTTGTCCGCTGTGTCCTTTTTACTAACGTTTTGCATCCATTGGGCAGTGTGACAGGGCCTTAAGATACTATACAGGCATCACATCAAGACTGCCTTCAAAAAAAAAATAGCAGCCATCCTTAAAAACCCCAAAGACAAAATTGACCTGGAAAACCAAGGCATATACAAAATTCCCTGTGCATCATGCCCGGCCACATACATTGGACAGAGCAATAGAAGAATAAGTACCCGCCTGGATGAACACAAAAATGCAATAAAAAAGCTGGAACACACCTCCTCACTAGTCCAACACATTAAAACCACAGGTCACAACATCAACTTCAATGGCACTAAAACCCAAGCCACTATAGAAAACCACAGCCACAGAATCATCAGAGAAGCCATAGAGATTGAAAAAAGACCTGAAAGCATGAATAGAAGAGATGATTCCACCAGACTGTCAATCATTTGGAAGCCTGCACTCTCAAATAGAAATATCTCCACACCACAAGCCAGGCAAATACCTGGGCACAAACAGACTCGCTCTGATACCTCCAGCTCAAACACACCTCCACCAGGCACCCAGATGAAACCCAGCTTCCTAAAAATAATAGCCGTCCTTTCACACGAAGCCAAGCTGCACTGAAAGCCTCCAATATAGGAACAGAGTGTTGCCAGCCAATCAAAGCCACAAAATAGACAGAAGAAACCAGAAACACCAATCAAACAAACTCCAGGTCCAATAAACACAGACCAAGACTTCCAACCAATCAGGATGTAGAAAAAAACATCCTGCCACAATAATAGGCTAGCCTCAAATTTAAAACCAACGGCTGTGAGACCCTGACCCACATACAAACTCAATACAGAAGCCTGATGATTGGCAGATGAGATTCTGCTGAAACGTTGCTACAACTTTAAAAGCACTACAATGACGTGGGATAATACCCGAAGGAAGCTGAACAGCACACATGTAAGTACCCGCGAAAACTTAAAAACACACACACACACACACACATATATATATGTGTGTGTGTGTGTGTGTGTGTGTGTATTTATATTACAACTTTAACAGAACTACAATGACGTGGGATAATACCCGAAGGAAGCTAAACAGCACATATATATATATTTATATACACACACACATACATACATACATACAAATATGTGATAACATCAATCATATTATAACATAGAGCTATGGTGGTGCAGTGGTCAGAGTTCAGTACTGCAGGCTACTTCTGCTGCTGCTGGCTGCCTTAATTTGGCAGTTCGAATCTCACCAGGCTCCAGGTTGACTCAGCCTTCCGTCCTTCCATGGAGGGTAAAATGAGAACCCAGATTGTTGCGGGGCAATAAGCTGACTCTGTAAACTGCTTAGAGAAAGCTGCAAAGCACTATAAAGCGGTATATAAGTCAAAGTGCTATGGCTATTGCTATATATTATCTTCCATTAGAGTATCTTATTATATCACCAGATATCTTGTCAGAAATGTTTGCTCATCTGTTTTTCTTTCTCCTATAAACCATATCTTACCTAATTCCACTCCTCTAACCTCAAAGAATAATGTCTGATAAGCTAAGCAGAGAGCAGCTCTTTATTGTTCAAATCCTAGAGCCTCCCTTGTGATGGCATGCATCTAAATCTTTTTAGAGCATCCCTTCCTTCCCTTTCCCAGTCAGTCAATAGTAAGCCTGAAATGCCCAAACCTTTCAACAGGCAATTTGAGAAAAAGAAAACTCACTGATGCTGAAGTGCCCCAGCAGTTAAACTCTCTGTATTTCAGGCTCCATGCAAAGGAAAATAAATGTTCCCAATTCCCTTTGTTCGTGTTGCGTTGTGTGCATTTTGTCTGGTTACTTCTGCTGCTGTTCCCCTTGCGGAAGTCCAAAAGGCCCAATCAGAGCATCTACAGGTGGGATGGCCAATATATCCAAGAACACAGGTGCCATAAACAAAGGTGCCTCCCACCTTGTGCAAATAAACACAACAACATACAAAGGGAGCGGGGACCAACATAAACCCAAAATCAAGTTGAGCTCTGGCCCAACATAGAGCAGGAATTAAAGGCAATTATTTCTTCTTCAAGCTGGCCTGGGAGAGCTTTTGAGTCCTAATCCACGAGGACTTTCCCTCTTTCATCTGTTCCTGGATGCATCCTTACCCATCCTCCTGGGTTGCTGGCTGCAAAGTAGCATTGGCATCACTACAAGCAGCATGAAACCCCAGATGCTCTGCAACCTCAGGAAACCAGATTTTTGTCCCACGTCCTGCTGCCCACCCTTTTGCAGGCAACACACATTCCAGTATGTTTTTTCTCCTTTGTTTTGTTTTGTTTCCATTGGAGAAGTGGATCCACTGATTCCCACTTTCCAGTGTTATGCTTCATTCAGCTGGCAGAGAGTTGCTACATCGTTCTTTATCTTAGCAGTGATTTTATTTTTGAACTACATATTGTAAAATGTTGTCATGCATGTTTTTGTGGTGTTAACCTGTTTTTAGGACTGTACATTTTTATGTTAAACTTCCCAGAGACTTCCTTTTATGGGAAGCTGCACAGAAATGTTCTCAATAAATACATAAAATAAATTATTAAAAGGCAACGGGTACCTGAAATCACCTTTGCGATCTGCTAGTGGCAAAGGCAAAGCAGAGACAAAGGTGGCTGGGTTCATGATGTGTTAGGAACATCTTGCAACATGAACAGCTTGTGATAAAAAAAGGGCCTGTGCAAAGTCAGGAAAAAAACTCTTGAAATCCTGGGTCTTAAATAGTAGGTATATTTAGCATAAAGCCTTTTCTTTGCTCTAGAATTTCTTGGTGCTGAAGTGAAGCCACTTATAGGTCCCAGTTCTTAATCTTAAATATGGAAATAAGGGAAGAAATGGAGAAAAATGGGGAGGGATCTTGATTCTGACTGTGAAGTAAAGAGCTGCCTTGATAATAGGAATATAATTCTGATGGTCTCAATTATGGACATTTATGTGTTAATTTTATTAAAACACTAAAAATTATTGATAGATAATTGTAAATGTTTTGAATTGTAAATGTGAATTGTAATTGTAAATGTGTTTGAATCACATTTATGATTGTAGGCTAAACTGACATTTTCCCCTCTGAATTAATCTAATCTTCCCCGCCTCAAGTTCCAAGCCATTAATGATACTCTTTTGGAGAACTGCATAGGGCTGAAAATTGTGATTTCATGCCAATAATTTGTTTTGATGGCAGGAACAAGCTACAGTCTTGTGAACCAAACACAGCAGGACAGATATAGTAAATATTTATGAAGCATACTATATTTCATATAAGCAGCATTAACCAGCCCACATTCTGTTGATGACTAATGTCGTGTTTATTTTATTAAAGAAAAACTCTTTGCCATGAGATTGAAGTGGAAGGAAATGCTGGTTATAATGACAAAGGAAAGATACAGAAGGGGGAAATGCCACGATTTCAGTCCATCAAATCCAACATGGCAGAGATTGGCATATAAATGCCCCGAATCTGGAAACTGAAGTTCAAAAAAACATCTTAGTGTTGCTGTGGTGACCCAGGGTGGGATACAAAAGCAACAAAGTCACAAAAACAGGTGAAGTCCCTTTAATTCCTTCAACTTGGCTTCAAAGGTCAATTATGATTGACTGGAGAAAAAATCCCCCACAAACAGTTGCAAAAAGGAAGACATTCCATTCAAACTCATAATACATATAAATTATAAATAGAAAAAAAACAACACAAACCACACTGAAGCAATTAAGAACACCAGGCAGGACAAGGGCTTGAAGACATCCACAGATATCAAAATACACACACTGGGAAGGATGCCAGAACTCAGATAAGAATGGACAAACTAGAAATATTTTCATGCTTTACTTCCAGCAACTTTGCCATGCTCAGTTTGTCCTTTTAAACAGTCCTCACAGCTGCAGCCCATGAAGGGGATCAAGGCCCTTTCTTCCTCCATAGAACCGTGCCATTCATGTTTCTCCCTTGTCTGCTCCTCCCTGCGTGCCCTAGGATGAAGAGGGGGTGGGCCTGGGTCTTCCTCTAAATGCCCAGCCAGCCTATGCCCTTCCTCAGTTTCCTCCACAACCTCTGGAGCCACACTCCCACTCCTTGTCGGCTGTTCCTCCTCTCCCTCGGAGTCAGATTCCAACAGAGGCATGACAGTTGCCAAGTTTTAAAAACACCAATCTATATGTTCGTCTGTATCTCTCAAAAGGACACAGACATTTCTGGAGTCACTGAAAACAATACTATGGTGGAGCTACATGGATTGTTACTCTGTGTTGCAATCCTTTTATGTGCCTAATAGCAGCAGAGTAGGGGTGGAAAGTGGGACCCCTGATGGTCTTTCTTCTTCTCTGGACACCATTTTGATGAATGAGGAAGATATATTTTACAACTAGTACCTGTTTGCACTAGGGAGGTTGTCATAGTGTGGCCCAACACTTACCAGCTCACTACTGATAGGATGCTTAGTTGCAGGGGAAACCAAAAGTCCAACTTGGAGAATTGGGCTTAAAATAGGGAAGGGAGTAAGAAAAGATCCTTGCTATCCCTCAAACAATCTTTGTTACACAGTGAGTATTTAACAAGATCGGCAATCTCTCCTTTTTTCTCTCCAAAGTTTTTGCTTTAAAAATAAAACCATTCTCCCTACATAGGTATGGGGTAAAGGAAAATAAGAAAGTTCACATGAATTTAAATGGATGAGAGAAAAGTGATTTAAAAACAACACTAATAGGAATGTTAAGGAAAGGGGGAGATTTCCCCTTCCCCATGTGAAGTGGTTTCAGTCCAGATGGGACCAGAATGTTTACAATTAAGTAAATACAGTCAAAACTAGCATTTGCAGAATGGCAGAGAATTTACAAGTGCCTAGTTAATCTCAGAATGATATACAAAGAATTGCGGTTGATGAATTTATTTGTTTAGTGTCCTGCATGGAGGACGCAATATGCCTTTATTTCAAAATATAAAAAGCTAGAGAGGAGGAGAAAGAACTCACTGTCAACATCTGACACAGGGATAAAATAGCATTTTTAAAAAAAGTTTAAAAGGGGGTTGCTGGGAGCACGCTTGAAATACATTTGTCCCTCTTTCACAAAAATCCCCCAGCCTATAATTCTGGTACCTAAGGGGGAAAAAATGGGAGAATTTTGAACTGGGCCCCTTCTAAAGCCTCCACTGCTATAATGCTACTATTTTATCCTTGTTGTGCAGTGAAGACTATTTTGCATACTCCTCCCAAATAGCCTGAGCACAAATGTTGTGTGGAGCCTAGAGAGGAATGTGTTGTTTTCTAAATTAAATTTGCTGGAAAATCCCTCGAGAAGCAGCAGTGATGACTTTTTGCTATTCCGAGAAAACTGGAGGAGTAGATTTAGTGAACCCCACTTCCCAGGACAACTGATTGGTACAATTGCTGTCTTTGCACAAGGCTTCACATAGTGTTGACCTGTAAGGTTTACAGCTTATTGTTATAATCAGATTTTTTTTGTTTTTTTGAACAGTGTGCAAACACAGGGGAAGAAAGTGCAACCAGACTGATGCAATTCGAGCCCCTCCCGCTGATTGTCCAAGTAGTTTATTCATCTGGAAAGTCCACAATAACTTGGTTGATGTACAATGTTTGCTTATTTTCAGTCAGGTGAAATAGTGCAGCTCGTTTTATTGAGATCTCAATTCATGTCAAAGGGGTGAGATACTCCAAAAAGCATGCTACAAATTGCAGCCCTCATCAACTTCAAGTAATCTAATGATTTCTGAGTCCCTTGCTCATAAACTACAGGATGAATTGCTTATAGGGGGAGAAGGAGAAAGAAAAAGAGGAGGGGGAAAAAGAGGAGAAAGAAAAGAAAAAGAAAAGGAGAAAATAGACAAGGAGGAAAAGATAGGCAGAGTGAAGGAGAAGAAAAAATGGAGGAGGAGATATTTTTAGAAATCTGTATGGTGGCTGTTTCCTGAAATGCACTGGAGAAAACCTGAAAGAGATATTTAGTAATGAAAAAAGGAGAAAAGCCAGGATCCTCAGTTAATCCAGAGTCAGGATTTTAGGACAGGAGAAAGATAAGTGAGAATTTTCTTACCTTGAATTCACTGGCAGTAAAATAGGTGTTTTTTTTTTAGTTTGATTGCATATATGCCCACATCTCTAATATGGAGAATTATCAAGTCACTCCCAGGTGCCTCAGGTTATCAACTGTAAAGATGTTCTGATTTTGGTGACAAATCAATGGGACCAAAATATACTTAGAATGAGTTGTGAATTATTTTGCTAATTGTGGTTTATCTATAATAGTGTCGTACAATTGTATTAAACAGTGTTATGGAAGGACCTTCTGCATGTTTGAAAGACTCACATCCCATTCAAGGTGCATCAAGAGAGGTGTGTTTGGTAAGCAAGAATATCACAGTCATAACTAGCTTGATTTGTAGTGCAAATCATTTGTAGCAATTGTATATTGATAATAAAGGAAAGTTCTGAAACTCAAATATTTGTGTTTTCCATCAACTGAAGGTTAATGTTTCTATTCTAAGGCTTGTTTGATTTGAGAAACTTAACAACAGCAATGGTAATGGTTACATTTATGTTACTCCAGTAAAACACAATTCATGCATTAGAATTATTAATTGGTTAGGATTATATATTAAATGATTTACTTCCAGGAGTTGTTTATTATATCTTTCCAAGCAGCTGCAATAAAACACTTGCTTGAATTTTTTTTAAAAAACACTAAAAAAATTTGCAGCTAAAATGAAATTATTACTACAGCACAACATACTCTGAGTACAGGAGGAGAAAAGTCACTCCCAGGTGCCTCAAGTTATTAATACCACAATTCTGTGTTATTATACTGTATGCTGGTTTATGACCATTATAAATATTTTTATTTGTGTTCTTAGTTTTCAGCTGCAACAACATGTTTGCTATTTCTATGTACAAAGGAATCAATATCCTGCTGGGTTTCCCTTTGTTCTGATTGAAAACAACAATGTGGCTTGGATTCCTATGCATATTTTATGTAAATGTTGTAAAATTAGGAGAAAAAATAAGATGAGAAAAAATGTAGTCATAAATATCTTGAAAAGCCAACAATATCAGAAAGGTTTTCTCTTTATGTTTTGAAAAAGCTTCTTGCATTTAACCTTGTATTGAACACTCTTCATTCCCAAATCAAAGACAATATTCATGCACCAATTATTAAAAGTATTTTTATGCAGCTGAATTTCATGGTGGTTTACAAGTTCAGTAAAACTGGAATTAAAAGCAATTCAGGCTTGATGTAATTTCAGATGTTCAGGACCTTGAAACATTCTAAACAGGTTTAGGCCTGGTTAATACATGGATGAAAGACCACCAAGAAATTTAGGGGTGTATCCTAGATGGAGATATTTCCCCAATCTTGAAATATATAACAAACTCCATAGTTTGAACAAACTTTCGAAAAACTGATCTTTGCAGAGGGAATTGCTGATACTTTGACATTTTTATTTGGATGCAATTTCTAATATTGTGAAGCTTAATGCCAACTGCAGGAAACCAGGAAACCAAGCAGTTCAAATGAATATGTATATACAGGTTCATTGTATGCTGATGCTCTCTACAAGAATCTGAGCTACTAATGGTGGTAGATAAGAGTCAGCGGAATTCATGGTGGGCTGAGCTTAGGTCCCTTGTGGGATTTGAGGCTGATGATGCATTTGACCCCTCCTTCAGGTTCAGCCTAGTCCTTACTTTCAGCTGCAAATTACCTAGCAAAGCACCAATGATCCAACTTTATGGTACAATATATTTACAAATGGTCATTATCTTTTCTACATAGCTCTTCATATTGTGTCATCACCACCGCCAGGGTGTAAAAGGAGCTCTCCTGCCACCTGCATCTTCCTCACAACCATTTGTCAAGAGTCAGTGAGCAATCCATCATTGTCAGCCCTGGTGAAGGCCAAGAGAATTGGCAGGTTTTGTAGCTGTGGAACAAACCTGAGAATTAATGCCACAGATTGCAAGGGGCGCCAGCTTCCATTCCCCTTCCTTCTGGCTGGTGCAATCAAAAAAATGCTATTTTTACAGAAATACCCACCTGCAAAATTCCAGCCAGTTTAATCCTCCCCTGGAGAAACAAGCCACCCATCTTGAAACTTGTCTTAAGTGTGGAGAGTTTAAGCGAGAAAGGAGAGCAATTCACTGCTCCAGAAACCAAGGTCATGTTGATGAAATATTAAGTAGAAATATTAGGGTAGTGCTGTTTTTCATTGCAAGGGTAACACCAACTGCGATCCATTTTTTTCCTGTTGCATTCTTGCTTATTTTTTATCACTCTTTGAGGGGGGGAAAGAAAGAAGTGTAGACAGTTTGCAGTTCCACCCTTCCTCAAATATTTTCCAGCTCTGGCAGTTGTTACTGAGCAGAGCCATTTATGAAAAACAGATAAGTCAGTAGACTCCATCAAGCATTGAATTCCACTGTTTTCTGCAGAGCAACCCTGTCCCAGAGCTTCCAGCGGGGCCGATCCAAATGAAGTTTGATGCAATCTTGGTTCAGGTTTTCAGCCAGAGCTGGGCTGAGTTTACAGTTACGGAACTTCTCTCTGCCAACACTCCCTCACCGGTTTTGGGGGGAATTAGCAGCTCCCACTTATCTCATTCTGATGCCCTTCTGATAACAGTACTGGTAGTCCTCAACTTACAAACTGTTCATTGAGTGACCATTCAAAACATCCTCATGGTCGTGGGATCAAAAGTTGGCAATCAGCATGGATTTAAAATGGCTGCAGTGTCCTGGGATCAGTCGATCATCATTTGTGACCTTCCCGGGCTTACTTCTGACAAGTAAAGTCAGGGAGGGAAGCTGGATTTGTTTCATGACTGCATGATTCATTGCAGAGATTTGCTTAGCAACCACAGCAAAAAAGGTCATAAAATCAGGTGTGCAATTCATTTAGCAGCTGCCTTGCTTAGCCATGGAAATTCTAGCCCCTATTACTGTGGTCAAAGGTCAAGGACTGCCTAAATGTACATCCTCCAATGCACAGTCCTAGAGACGATTGCAAGTTCCTCACCTGGGTTCTTCATCTTATTTATAGGCCCAAATCCTGGAATGTCATTTGTTTGGGGTGGAGAAAATCCCTGTCACTGTTTCTCAAGGAGAGGCTTCACCTGGGCCTCCAGTTCTCTCTTTTTCACTCCGTTGTGATTTTTTCCCCCTACTGAGTTGGTGGCAAACTATTTCAATTCTTCCACATTTCAGAGAAGTGCACACAGTTGCCTGTTTGCTTTCTTGCTTGTTTTCATTCATTATGAAGTTCATATGCTGCCCATCACTCCAAGAGGTGACTCTAGGAAGCTTATAATAAGTAAAAGCAAAGCGTTGCTTCCTCAGGCCCAGCCGGTTAGGTCAGGGGCAATTCAAAACTCTTGGTTTTTCATTCTTTTAACTCGGAGCTAGATACTGCAAGCAAAGAATGTCCAAATGCTTTGCAGGTATATGTTCTCGGTGTGCTTAAAACATGGCTGGGGGGCTCTTCAATTCTTTCATTATCAGGCTGTTGTTTTGCTGTTGTCCAACAGGCAACTCCAGTCTGCCCATCAAAGTGGCACATGGACTATTTTCCTCTGGTGAGATGAGTATAGGAAATCTTTGAGAAATTATTTCAGCTTTCTCTCCTCTCGTGCTTTGACCAAATCAAGTATATGCTGCAAACCCTCTGATTGGGCTTTCGTAGCAGGTGTGCCTGGGTAAATCAACAATTTCACACACATCATGAGGTCATTGTGCAAATGACATGGCCAGAATGACATCGTGTCTTACATGTTGTAATTGCGGTTTGTATCAGACACCCAGGTTACAGGGCACACTGCACCACTGACTAGCCAATTATATTTTTAGCTTAGTATTTTTTTATGAACACGATATGGTTACCTTAAGGTTCTATGTGTTACATGAATTTAAAAAAAACTGGGCTCACTATGTAATATTATGCATGTTATGCAAATATAACTGATGTTCTGTTTGGAAATAAGGTGCGCGAGACCGGGTTCCAACAAACAGCTCTTTATTAAAACAGTATAGTGACTTGTAACAGAACAACTACCCAAGCCATGGCAGCCCTTCTTATAGCAGCTTGCTCACGGCTTGTGGCCAATGACAGTTGTTCAAGTATTCCCACCGTCAGGCAGGCCAATTGGAATGGCGCTTAACTGACCAATCCGAGAATGGCCACCCATCGTTCAATGTCTTTGTCCAGCCCTGGCCACCAGACGTAATTCCTGGCCAAGGCTTTCATTTTGACTATGCCCGGGTGTCCCTCGTGCAACATGCACAACACTTCTTCCTGTAACTTTTTTGGGATTACCACCCAGTCCCCCCACAGTATACAGCCTTTTTCAATAGACAGTTCAGTCTGTTGGTTGCAAAAAGGTTTAAAAGTCTCACCTCTATTCTCATCCGGCCAGCCCTTACCTACCCAATGCAGGATTCGAGCTGTCAGCGGTAGCTTTAGCGACATCTGCTGCGGTTAGTGGCAGATTCGGCCATGACTCGATTTGGAGAGTGGAGACGGTAGCAGCTGGGTCACCTTCTATGTCAGGCAGTGGGGAACAGCTCAAGGCATCCGCATGGGTGATGGTCTTTCCTGGCCGATGGATGAGTGTGTACTTGTATGCAGCGAGGAATTCTGACCACCTCGTCATTCTTGGCGACAGAATGTTCGGGGTTGGTTTGTTTCCTGCTAGGATCCCTAGCAAGGGTTTGTGGTCAGTGATAATTGAAAATGTCCTACCATATAGGTATTCATGGAATCTATTGATGCCTGCAATGATTGCGAGGGCTTCTCGGTCGTGTTGGCTGTAGTTCCTTTCAGATTTTGACAGTATTTTGGAATAGAAGGCGATTGGTGCCTCTCTGCCATCTGGTAGCTTGTGACCCAGGGTGGCGCTGATTCCAAAAGGCAATGCATCACAGGTGACTGTCAATGGCAAAGTGTTGCTGTACTGAATCAAAATGGTGTTAGAAGTTAATAAGTCCTTAATGTTCTGGAATGCTGCTTGTTCCCAGTGGCCTCATTTCCAGACAGTTTTTTTTATCTAACAGTCGATGTAGAGGTTCTGCTACGGTTGCTTTTTTGGGCAGGAAGACATTGTAGAAATTAATGAGACCTAAGAATGCTTGTAAGTCAGTTTTGTTCTTAGGTCTGGGTGCGTCCTTGATTGCCTTTATCTTCTTTTCAGTGGGGTGTATCCCTTGCTCATCTATAAGGTAGCCTAAAAATTCGATCTGATCGGTGGCTAGTTTACATTTTTCTCTTTTGACTTTAAGCCCTGCTTCTCTGAATCTTTGCAAAACTTCTTTTAGTCTATTTTCTAATTGTTGTGCATTTTTTGCTGATACGAATACATCATCAAAATAGGGGATGACTCCTTTGATTCCATTTAGAAGGTGCTCCATGAGGCTTTGGAAGACGCCCAGGGCAATGCTAATGCCAAATTGAAGTCGGTTGCACTTGAATGCCCCTCTGTGCGTGACTATAGTCTGTGCCTCAGCAGTCTTGGGGTCAACTGGTAGCTGTTGATACGCTTGTGCGAGATCAAGTTTTGCAAAAAATTTTCCTCCCCCTAATGAATGCAATAGATGTTGCACTACCGGTACTGGGTACGCGCTTTGTTGGAGTGCATGATTTAGGGCTGCCTTATAGTCTCCACAGATGTGCACTGACCCATCTGGTTTGACAGGAGTCATGATGGGTGTTTCCCACCTGGCATGGTCGATTGGCTCTAACACCCCTTGTGTGATGAGTTTGTTAAGCTGCTCATCTATATTTTTGGCTTTAAGGCAAAGGGAATGTGTCTGGCTTTGAGCCTGATGGGAGCTATCTTTGGGTCTAGGCTGAATGATATTGGGGTCCCCTTGTACTTGCCTAGAGTCCCGCCGAATACATCCCAGAACTCTTCCAGCAGGCTCTCTTCCCAGTTGGCCGCAACGATGCTGTTGATCCTGGTCACTCCAATTCCCAGAGGCACGAATCATTCGATTCCCAGCAGGCTAGGGCAATCATGGTTGACGATTGTCAGAGGCAACACTTCAGTGTGGTTTTTAAATTCTACTAGAAAATGTCCAAGGCCCACTACTGGGATTCGGTTTCCCTGGTAGTCTTTTAATATCAATTTTTGCTGTTTCAGTTCTCTTTGTTTGATGTCTGGTATCAGGTTTCTGATAGTGTTCCAAGATACCATTGACAGGTATGATCCAGAGTCTACTTCCATCTCACAGGGCTTTCCTTCGATTTTCACATTTATCCGGACCTTTTTTTGCATTTGCTGTCCTGGCATTTCCAATGGTTATTATTTGGTGTGTTTCTTCTCTGTCGCTCGTTTGCCAGTTCCTGCTCTCTCGGCTCCATCTGCTTCTGGCTTGTCTCTCTTCATTTCCGGGGTGTGTGTGTGTGTGTGTGTGCCGCCGCATCTTTTTGGACTATAGCTCTTTTTGTTCCAGCAGACCCTTGCAATGTGCCCCCGTTTTTCACAAAATCTGCAAATGGCATCTAAGAATCTGCATTCTGAACGTGGGTGATTTCCTCCACATCCAGAACACTGGAATTCTTGCCTGCTTCTTCCTTTTTCCCACCATTTTCTTTCTGACTGAAACCTATGCATGTCTTCATTGTCATCATCAGTGTCGCTCAGGGAGTCGAGATCTTCATGGTGGGCAGTCGCTGTGGGCTGTTTCTTAGCTGCTTCAGCGGCAGTGGCTTCTGCGATGGCCTCAGCCACTGTGATATTCGGTCTGTTTAGCAGTTTGCTTTGGATTGTAGCATCCTTCAATCCAAGGACCACACAGTCTCTCATGGCCTCGTCCATGTTCTGGAACTCGGAGGCTCCTCCGATATATCTTAGGGCTGCTACGAAATCCCCGATGCTTTCATCTTCCCGTTGGTCTCGTTTATAAAATTCATGCCTTTTGATCAGGTTGGAGACCACAGGCGTGCAATGGGCTTGTATCATTCTGTTCAATTCAGGCCATGCCATCTGCTTAACGTCTCTCGGTTTAGCTAGCGCCTTGGCCATTTTGAAAACGGCTGGCCCACAGTACGTGAGGAATTCAGCTCTCTTTCTCTGGTCAGTTATCTCCTATAGCTCGTTGCTTTCTAAGAACATCAGAAAGCGGTCAATGTACGACTCCCAATCTTTGGCTGGATTGAATGGTGCAGGTGGCGCATTGTTACCAGCCATCTCAGTCGCTCAGTTCTGGTTGCCACGTGCTTCATCTCGCTCTTCTAGGACAATCCCACCTTCATCGCCAGTGTTCCGTTTGGAAATAAGGTGCGCGAGACCGGGTTCCAACAAACAGCTCTTTATTAAAACAGTATAGTGACTTGTAATGGAACATTTACCCAAGCCACGGCAGCCCTTCTTATAGTGGCTTGCTCACGGCTTGTGGCCAATGACAGTTGTTCCAGTGTTCCCGCCATCAGGTGGGCCAATTGGAATGGCGCTTAACTGACCAATCTGAGAACCGCCTATTCGGCCAATCAGTTTAAGATATTTGGAGTCTACCAAGTTCTGTACACAACACCTGATGACCTGGCATCCTGAAGCCACAGGCTTCCCAGCTATCCATGTGAACTTTGGTTCAAGAATTGCTCAGCCAGCATGAAAATTGCTGAAAATTTTGTGGCCCAAACTTCTGAGGAACACTCAAGAGGGCAAAATTTGTGCAGTTGTTAAAGACACTAGACAAGAGATTCTGAATTATAATATTGTTTTAGATTGGGTGACCCTGAGCCAATAATTCCCTCCTGGGCTTTAGGAAGAAGACAAGGCACTTCCAAAAATGTCAGGGGGTAGTCCAGGCAGAGGAGGAGGAGGAGGAGGAGGAAAGTAAGTAAGTATAGGACTAATTCTTCCTCTTCAGTTTAAAGGCAATTGAATTGTCTCAGTTTCAACCCTCCCATTGGTTGGTTTTGTAATAATGGCCAGCATTTGTATGGATGCTACTTATTCATATTTTATTTGTTTCTATTGATTTCCATCTGGCCCGGATGCCCCTTAATCCACAATGGAGACTAGGTTTGATTCACAGGAGCTAGCAATTCAACTAAGGGTGCAGAAGAAGTCAGGTGCTTCTTCTCAACTCTTCTTCAAGGGAAGCCACTTTCAGAGCCATTTCAGAAAGCAGCATGCCAGAGGACTTCAAAAACCCAACACTTGGCTTTTCTCCCGAAGCCTCCTCTGACTGACATGGAGGTGTTTGCTGAGCATAAGCAGAATTCCTCCCAGCATTATTGCAACTCTGATCAAGGCTCCAAAGGGATGGCAATCTGACAAGAATTCGGCCCTCTCTGCAGCTCAGCATAACCCGTAGGATAATTTGAATTATGTCACTCAGACCTGCTGGTTCCTAACCCTTGACATCCTGCCAGGCTATAAAAAAATTCCCCTGAGCCACCTCCTGATAAGGAGGCATGTGGAAGCAGACAAATTCTATTCAGATGCATCTTTCCTGCAAATAAGTAAATGAACACCTGTGGGGTTTTTTAAAAAGCTAAGATGGCTGGGGTTCTTAGCCTTTTCTTTCTTTTACTAGCAAAAATGTGACACTGGAAGCTATGCATTTCTTTCTTCAGAGTCTTATTAATTGCGAATCATGAGAAGGGAGACAGCTAAAATGAGATGAGAGCTCAAAACCAATTGCTGTAAAAATAGATCTCTGCTAGAAACGGAGATATGTATATTTTTAAAGACAGTGTGCCAAATCCTTTCAACCGTTCCTTGAAGGAGGTGGCCAGATAAAGAATTAGGTGTAATTCAAAAGCTGCAATCTTTTTAGGTCAATCTGTTGGGGTGGAAAAAAAGGGACCAATTTAAAAACCCTTTCAATAATTCTGGCAAGTAGTTTGGACTGAAAAATACAAGAATATTTTACTGGCACTGGATAAGGCTGGTGACAGATGCTCCAGTTCGACATTATTATTAAATTAAATTCCACACTGTAATAGATTAGGAAACTCATGGAATAAGCATGCAAATGATCAAAGCAGATAATGTTTCGCACTTCACTCTCCTTTTCAATGCATGAAATCAGCAGGTTTTGTATGCCATGATAGAAATATGCATAAATAAACACACACTCCTTGGCTTAATGAGACTTTCTGCAAAGTCATCTGGTTATAAGAATAACTTTGGAATCATTTCCATAACTTAACCATGAAAAATCAATCTGTGCACCCTGTACATGAAACATTAGTGTCTTCTAAGATATTTCCACAGATATGGAAGATTCCTATTATTTTGCCTGACAATAAAACTCATAACACATGGGCCAGCATTAGCTACAGTATATTCCCAGTGCTTTAAGTACCATGTAGCTTTTCCATGGGTGGAGCATATATGTAGGGTTTAGATCCACCTTCTTTTTTCTTCCCAGAAAGAAAGAAAGAAAGAAAAAACTTATGAACTCTCTTTTAATTTGGGAGGGAATTTGTTTTTCTGGGAATAAAAGACTTGTTATCTTTAGCTAGTATTTCCATGTGGCTTTGCTTTCTCTTAGTGATAGCATCCTAATCTGATTGGCTACCCTGCATGATGATATCATTGTGTTCTCTGTGTGATCCCTGATGCTCACCTTTGTGGAACATCTGGAAAGGAAGCAGAAGCGCATGGAAATCAGAAAGAAAAATGGGAAAACAGCTGCATGGAGAAAGAACCGAAGATTCAAACCCTGTTTTGCAAAGAATGTCCCTAATCAATCTCAATCACTATTTGCAGCTCAGATAGGACTCCTGGGTCATATAATATTTCTGTACATCCAGTGAAAGGTTTGCATTTAAGAAAAATATATAAGCAATCGTGTTAAGCATGCCAGCAACATCCAAAGTTAGGACTTAAAGTTTTCTCATCTAGGGCCATGTGTTTTCCCCACTTCCTAAATGAAGAGTCAAAGTGTAACAAAAACATTGCTTTGCAGAAGCAACAGCTTTAATGCAATCTGACATAGGAGCATTTTTAATGCAGATGTTTGGTCATATTTAATTTCAAATGCTTTTTCACTGGATACATGTAGCATCATGCTAGAAAAGGCTGCCACTCATTAAGTGGACAGAATGAAAAATAGTCTGACTTTAGACTAATCAAGAGAAACTTGACAATGTGCAAAAAATTGTCACTTTACTCCAGCATTCTTATATACTGTTGTCATTGGGCCTTTGCAAGAGCTGGGCCAATAGTTGTGCAAATAGAATGTAAGATGGATGGAGATTTCATCCAACAGGGCATACCTCTTGTAGGTTGATGGATGAGGCCTTTGATTTCCCCCAGCAGGGTATCTACTAAGTTGCTCTCCTTGTTTGAGGATAGCTTTATCCTCTCCTATTTCCCCCAACAACACTTCTCTGTTTTCAAGGATGCTATTCAAAGAGCTACATCTGGGATGGATGGGTATGCATGACTCAATTTCCTAGTAGGGAGATCTTCTTGGAATGGAAATCTTTAGATCCAGAAAATCCAATACTGGAGAACTGAACACTTTTCAAAAATTCAGGGGTTAAAGAAATGTTTAATTTAGAAAGAAACCTTAGGTTTTCTGTCAACATTCATGGATGTGACCAAGGAATAAGGTCAAGAGTAGCCACCATCTCAAGTCAGGCTAATAAATACAAGTTTATAAAAGGTTCCCTAGATTTGGTCACAGCAAATCCAGATGGAGATCACCTTTGTAATCTGGGAGTTTGTGGGAATCTACCATCCAGTGTTCCAGGAAGAAAACACTGAAAAGATCAATCTGCAACTGTGAGGAAGATAAGGCACATATTTTGTAGGGTGGAATGCCATGTTTTGCTCAATTCAGTTCCTGGAAAAGATGAACTATTTCAATGAAAATAGCAATGGCTCTCTATTTCCACTGAATATGTGGGTGGTCTAATTAATTCTTGGCCTTATCCAACCCCACATTTAGCAGAGACATAGGAGACAGACTAATTAAGCACAAATTCATCACTATGTACACCCACAGATTTAAAGTTAAACTTTATAATTAGGAAAATTAGCTCACTCAGAGCCAGGCTGTTATTTCATCACAGATTGCCAAATCTTGGCCATTCTCCTGAGATCTTCATAAACTGAGTTCTCAAAAGAAAATGCTTCATTTTCCATTGGATATACAACATTGCAATCATAGCAGTTAGGCATTGAGGATGATTGTGGGTTGAACCATTTAATAGCAGCTGAGCCTAGTGGGCTTATAAAATGGAGATCTGGAGTAACAGAGGCCATATGGGAAGTGTAATCTTCAAGAGTCTTGGGAAGCGATGCCTAAATGTTTGAATCATTAGATAACTGCTTTCATCTTATGATTATCTATCTATCTGCCAGGTATGGATTTCAGCCAGGTGGGCTACATTCCTTCTACTCTGAGTCCTAAGAGTAGGAGGAGAGGAGGAATGAAGGAGTTGCTAAACCAGGTAGATCATGCAGCAAACACAACCAGATAAGCACATTCTACTTCACTATGTAAGGCTACATTAAGAGAGTCTTACAATTTTGAATGTCTGTCATCTCCTAAAAGGCCCGGTCCCACTGGCCAACGGATGCAAAACGTATGCATAAAGGACACAGCGGACGAGCAAAATTTCAGGGGAGGCTCCATCCATTGTCATCTGCTCCAAAAAGTGGTGAAAATTTGCATAAACAGAACAGAAAAGAATGGAAAAGAACGGACGTGGGTAATATGTAGCAGGGATGTTAAACGGATGTTCATAGGAAGCCTAGCGGATGAAAGCGGATGGAAGAGGATGACACCTCCGAAGGGGATCTGGGGGAGAATTTCAAAGCGGACACATAGCAGAAGGGGTGGATGCATAGCGGATGAAGCAGATGCATCATGGACGCCTATAGGAAACAAAGGGGATGCCGCGCAGATGTATATCAGATGCAAAATGTTCACTGCGCATGCAGGGAGTATTAATTGCATCAGCTCCATGGATAGAAAAGGATGCAGCACGCACACAGTCAGCATACAGGGGAAAGACGTGCTGCCACATACATCTAGCAGGAACACCATGGTTTGTCAGTCAGGCAAGAAGAGGAAGCCTGTGCCTACTTGTTCCAGCCCTGGCAAGAAGGCCAGAACCAGCATCCCACCCCCTGGCACTGACTCTGAAGCTGCTGCTACTGCTGCTGCTGCTGTGGTGGTGGACTAGCCCCAAGGTCCTCAAAGCCCTGCTGCTGAAGTCCCTGCTGCTCAAGCCCCTGCCAGAGGGAGGAAGAGGCAAAGGAAGGGAGAGAGGAAACAGTACACCGTTTCCGAGGAGCATGAGGATGAGGTGCTGGAATGGATGAGGGAGAATGAGTACCTCCAGAAAAAGGGCCAGAGACTGTATCGGGACACCAAGAAGAAGCAGGCAGCTTGGAGAGACAAGGCAGAGAGCCTGGTGAATACTGAAGAAGTACTCCGAGGATGGTGGAAGCACATGCACACCTGGTATGGCAAGCTATACCTCAAGAAATCCGGGCAGGCCACCGTAAAGCTCACTGACTGGGAGAAATATGTCATGGCCAAATGCAGTTTCCTGGAGAGTGAGATCCGCCACCGAGGAGCAGCCCCTCTGAGACCCCTCTCCCTCAGACAGCCCACAGACAGCCAGTCCTCTTCCAGCCAGGAGCCAGCTACCCTGTCCAGGCAGGTGTCTTCAGAGGGTCCCACAGCAGAGATCCCCCCAACAGCTGCACTCCCCATGCCGGCAGACTTGGAGGATCCCATGGAGGATGACGCCCTGTTGTCACAAATGGAGGAAGAAGCAGCAGCCACCAGAGGCCAACCCACCCCCACCCCCAGCTCCAGAGGATGCTGGCAGAGAGGCAGACTGGAGGGTCAGGACCACAGTGTGCTGTTGGAGATCAGGGACAAAATGAAGACCAGCACAGAACTTCTCTATCAGCTGGTCCACAGCAACATACCACCATCAGACCGGAAGCCCTTCATCACCTACGTGAGCCAGACCACGAGGGATCTGCCCGAGGCCCAGTACCAGGTGATGAAGCAGAAGATCACAGCACTTCTGCACAACCCTCAAGGCCCAGCTGAAGCTGCTCCAACCCAGTCCAGGTCTATTTCTCCACCCCAGGCGATGTCACAGCCCTTCCACGGCTTTCAACAGCCCATCACCTACCAAGGCTACAACTACCAGGACTTCCCACAGAAGAAGCAGAACTTCCCAGTCCCGGCCCAGGTTCATCAGACACCACAGACGCCACTCCTCACCCAGCTGCAGACCAGACAGCCCCACTACACTCCTCCCAACCCTTCCTCCACCCCACAGCCAAGCCCATCAACGGACAATTTGTCATCAGTATTGGGCCTGACATCTCAAGTCCTTGATGAAGGGCCTCTCAACCTCACGGGACTGAATCAGCTCTCAGATAGCTTCTTGAACACACCATCCCCTGTTGTACCCTCGGGGCCAACACCCCAATGGTGCCTCAGACCAGCACTCAAGCCACAGCCACCTCCACAGTCCCTGCCCGCTTAACAGCTGAGACCATGGACATGATTCAGAGTGACTGAGAATAGTGTCAGAGACTGAGTTGTTTACTTGTTTAAGTTCATCTTTGCTTAAGACACTTTATTTGGGTCATTTTGCTTTTTTAATAAAGTCATAAAGTTTACCTAAGAAAGTTGATAAAGTTTATCTTTGCTTAAGACACTTAATACAGTTGACTTGGTTCATTTTGCTTATTTAATAAAGTCATAAAGTTTACCAAAGAAAGTTAATAAAGATTATCTTTGCTTAACACACTTGGTTCATTTTTTTTACTTAATAAAGTGTTTTGCAAACCTTTGCATGCTTGTGGGATAGATAAGGATAGTTGTGGGATCGATAAACCTCCAGTGCAAGCATAGTGGGACTGTATGGTCCACCATCCCAGCTGCCACACATATGGACCTTTATTATCAAAAACAATTTATTCATTGATCAACACATTTTAAAATATACAAAGCTCTTTATTAATGCCCTATTCATTGTAGGCCCACCCAACATACATGGCACAATCTCATCAGTGTTATGCAACAGTCTCAAGGAAGCATCCATTAATCATCTATCATCCTTTCTTGCCACTCCACTGCTCCAGCTGGGGAGTTGCACCAGTGTCTCAGGAGGTTGCGCTGCTTCTTCCCTTCACGTGAAGCTTTGTTGGGGCCTTGTACATCCACAGTGTCTGTCAGGTTACGTCCTTGCCTCCATTCTCCAGGCTCCATGTCCCCATTTTCTTGTTGATGGTCAACAAGTCTGTTCTGCAACACTGGGTAGCGGGTGCGCATGAGATTGTGCAGGATGCAGCAAGCTTCCATGATGTTCCTCACAGTCTCTGAGTCATGCTGCATGGTGGTGAGAAGTATCTGGAACCTGTTGGCCAGGATGCCAAAGGCGTTCTCCACCACCCGTCTTGCCCTGGACAGCCTGTAGTTGAAGATCCTCTCTTCACGGGTGAGGTATCTTGAAGTGTACGGCTTCATGAGGTAGGTTCTGAGGGAGAACGCATCATCACCAATGATGAAGTAGGGCACATCTTGTGTGTCATTGGGTCGGGGGTCTGGACCTGGAAAACCCATGATGAGGTTGCATTCCAGCCCATCCTTGAGGTCACTTGCATTGTATACCTGGCCATCTGAAGCTGACCCATTGCCTGAAGCATTGATATAGATGAACTTGTAGTCAGTATCAACCATGGCAAAGAGGATGATACTGAAGGAGCCCTTGTAGTTGTAATAAGTGGACCCTGAGTTGGCTGGAGCTTTGCAGGCCACGTGCTTCCCATCTATGGCTCCAACAGTGTGGGAAAAGTTCCACCTCTGATACCACTCTTCTGCAAGTTTTCTCCAGCCTTGTTCAGTGGTGGAGCACTTGAGGAGCTCCTCCACGTATTCTTCAATGATGGCCTGTACCACTTCTCTGACCACTTTGCTGATGCTGTTGTGTGGCACCCTCCATGCATACTGCATGTTTCTGTATGTGGTTCCAGAGGCCAGGTGTCGCAGAGTCAGTGCCACCTTCAGTCCAGGGTCCAGGTTGGGATGGAAGTTGGTGCTAGGCTTGGTCAACCTGGGTCTCAGACGCTCTACAAGTTCATCAATCATGGCTGGTGGCATCCTCATGAAGTGATGGAATGCACGAGGGTCTTCATTCCTCAGCTCCACCATCAGCTGGTCATACAGTCCAAACTCCATTCTTCTCACGATCCATCCTCTGACCCACACAGCTCTTGGACGTCTCCTTCTTCTCCTTCTGTATAAAAGTTGAAACAATCTGAACAGGTTTTGGTTCTGGTGATGAATGAGCGCAGCTATCATATGGACTGTGTCATCATCCATGGTGGAGAACAATTGATGATGTTGAAGACCAAGACCAAGGGTGAAGAGGTCTGTATACTACGGCTGCTGGACTCATACTGAGATCCAGATGATTTTCTCCCCCTTTTTATAGAAAATATCGGTTGTCCGCTAGGTGTCCTTCTACATACTCTAGACATACTCTAGACATCCTAAATATATGAAATACATCCCAGATACAAACGTTTTGTCCATCTTTAATACTTTATATACGAGATGCATGTGCTTACATCCTTTCTATTTCCATGCTACTAATGCTGTGTCGAGGTTCTGTGTACCTTTTGTTTCCTCCCTCTTTCTATTTTCAGCTGCAGCGGATGTGAGTTGAGGGGATAGCCAGAGGATGCAGAGAGGATACAGCGGACGTTTAACGGATGATAACAGACAGAGAAAGTTTGTTGCCCGTATATGTAACGGATGTACATCATACGTGGTGGAAAGTTCATCCATTCACAAAGTTTTGTGCAGCTCAAAACTTCTTGGGTGGATGAAATCTCAGTGGATGGATTCTCGATGGATAGAGCGTATGAAACACGTATGCAGTGAGTGCACAACAGATGCATAGTGTTTTCCAACGGATGGCAAGCTTTTTTTAACGTTTTACATCCTCTTTGCATCTGTAAGTACAGTGGGACCAGGCCTTTGTCTCTTGATGAGCTTCTCACCCCTTCACTATCCAGCTACAGCTTCTGATCCCCTTTATCAGACATTCCCCAAGTAGGGTCTATGGCAGGGGTCTTCAAATCTGATAGATTTAAGACTTGTGGACTTCAACTCCCAGAATTCCTCCTCCAGTCATGTTAGCTCAGGAATTCTGGGAGTTGAAGTCCATAAGTCTTAAACTTGCCAAGTTTGAAGGCCCTTGGACTATGGAGTTTCTCAGTCAACCAGGTCAGGGGTCTCTGACCTTGACCACTTTAAGACTTGTGGACTTCAATTCCCAGAGTTCCTCAGCCAGCTTTGCTCTTTGTTCTTTCACTTCTCATCCAAGAAGCTTCTTCAGAACTACAGTGTCTCCCAAGGTCATTGCCACACATCATTAAACAAATTCCAAATTACTTCCCAGAGGAATTGAGGATTTTCTTCCGGTTTCTTTTCTTTGCAACCCCTGACCGAATCCAGCACATTTTTGAATCAAATCTTTCTTTTGTTGGCTTGTCCTTCCCACCACCAAATTTGGTCCTGGTCTGCTTAGCAACATGCTGATGATTAGGCCTGACAGCATCCCAAGTTCTTTCCCTCAATTTCCTTCAAATTTTGGTTGGAAAGAATGGTTAAAATTCCAAGAAAAGAGAACAATTTCCATGATTGTTTCTGAAGGAACAATGCATGGGTGTAGCCATGAAGTCATCAAGAGTCAAGCTTGGCTCAAGCACATGGAAGAGACTGAATGTTTTGAAACCTCTATTTAAATGATATATTGGATTTTCTTGGGACAGGCAAAGGATTAGCCTGTAAAAATTGTAGGCTACGCATTTACTGGGCTGAAGGGGGGACACCCCCACCTAAGCAATTAATTGCTTAATGAACGTCAGTTGTCAAGAGCAGTAACTAAACCACTTTGGCAACCCATATGAAATCTTTTGTTCCTGCTATTATGTTGTAAATTAGGGAACAAATCATCCATTCTAGTTGAACAATTTGGATGTATATAAACAACATAAACTGGAGTGAGTCTTTGGCTCTGGACTAAAATGCAGCTTTTCACTTTTGTTTTGGACTGAAATTCTGAAGACTTGTCCACGATAAACAAAGTTGACATGGATGGAATTTTTGTCATGTAAAACCAAAATCCTGAATGATTTTCCTGGGGTCAACTCACAGATAAAGCATTTCCTACCGAGAAAATGAGAGTGAAATATTTCTTCCTGATACAGACAAATTGATGTTACTGGACTTTCATCCTCTTCAAATTAGATGCAGGTGACTCCTTTGCATAGAGAAAATCGAAAGAAGGATTTGAAAGAGGAAATTTCTAGACATGATGTAAAGTAGGCAGGCAGCAGGGAAATTTGAGGTATTTTTAAGGAAATCCTATGCATTCCTCTGTCTCCAAAAAACAAGTATTTATATACCAGGGTAAAGCACTGAGGATTTGAATTTTTAATAAATTTGCAGTGAACTAAACAGTAACAAAGGACAAGAGTAGAATACATCTATGGTTTGAAGGAAAACATATTTACATCTATCTAATAGCTGCATTGTAGTAGATAATATATACAGTATCTCTAGTGTATATACGTCTGTGTCTATAGGTATTATGTTCATATAGACATAGAGATATATAGAGATGGAGACTGAGAGATTGATTTCTGACTGCTACTTGATGTTTATGGATATTCTCTGCTAATCTGTTCTACATAGTGATTGTTACAAGCCTTCCATTGTATGTGGCAGAGAACTCTTCTTTCCCATTTAAATAAATAAAATATGTCCACTTTTCCTAAAGCCCCTGTCACACTGCACCAACGGATGCAAAGAGGATGTAAAATGGACAAAAAAGCTTGCCATCCGTTGGTTAACGCAATGTACTCACTGCCTCCGTTTTGCTTGCTCTCTATCCGTCCAGCATCTGTCTATTGACGTTTCAACTGCTCAGAAAGTTTTGAGCTGCCCAAAACTTTTGCATGGAAAATGTATCCAATTCGTCCGTTATGCATCCGCTACGCATCCGTTCTGCATCCGTTACGTATCCGCTATATCTGCTAGGCATCCACTACGCATCCGCGCAACTCGCATCCGCTCGGATGCAGGAAGGAAGCAGAATGGATGCAGAATGGATGCAGAATGGATGCCAAGCGGAAACAAACCGTTTAAAATGGAAAAAAAACATTTGCAGAGGGGACCTATCTCGGATATTAAGGATGTCTACAGGATGCCTAGAGGATGCCTAGAGGATGCCTAGAGGATGCAAAGGGACACCTATACTGCCTATAAAAAGGGGGAGCAACTCACCTGCATCTCACTTTCAGCCCAGCAGCCCAGCTGTGCAGACCTCTGCAGCCTTCATCTGACACTTCCTCTTCCACAGCATCCAGTCATGTCCACTGTGGATCGTAACACAGTCCTTTTGGCAGCCACCATCCTTCTGCAACAGTGCGAAGCCATCTACAGGCTCTGTGAACTCTACTATGGGAAGAAAAGGAGGCGACCAAGAAGCGTCTGGGTCTGAAGATGGATTGGGAGAAGAGCAGAGTATGGGCTGTACAACAAGCTGATGATGGAGCTCAGGAACGAAGACACTCAGGCATTCCAGAACTTCATGAGGATGCCTCCAGCCATGTTTGACGAAGTTGTGCAGCGCCTGACACCCAGGTTGACCAAGGCAAACACCAACTTCAGGCCCAGTCTGGAACCTGGGCTCAAGGTGGCACTCACTCTGCGCCACCTGGCCTCAGGGACCACCTACAGGAGCATGCAGTACAGCTGGAGGGTGCCACACAACACCATCAGCATTGTGGTCAGAGAAGTGGTGCAGGCCATCATCGAAGAATACCGGCAGGAGCTCCTCCAGTGCCCCACCACTGATGAAGGATGGAAGAAAGTTGAAGAGCAGTGGTACCAGAGGTGGAACTTCCCACACACCATTGGAGCCATAGATGGGAAGCATGTGGCCTGCAAAGCACCACCCAAGTCGGGGTCCACTTATTTCAACTACAAGGGCTTCTTCAGCATTGTCCTCTTTGCCATGGTCGATGCTGACTACAAGTTCATGTACATCGATGCTTCAGGCAGCGGCTCATGTTCAGATGCCCAGGTATACAACGCCAGTCATCTCAAGGAGGAGCTGGAACGCAACCTCATCATGGGCTTTCCAGATCCAGACCCCCTGCCCAATGACACGCAAGATGTGCCCTACTTCATCATGGGGGATGATGCCTTCTCCCTCAGAACCTGCCTCATGAAGCCCTACACTTCAAGACACTTCACCCGTGAAGAGAGGATCTTCAACTACAGGCTGTCCAGGGCAAGGCGGGTGGTGGAGAATGACTTTGGCATCCTGGCCAATAGGATCCAGGTACTTCTCACCACCATGCAGCATCACCCAGAGACCATGAGGAGGATCGTGGAAGCTTGCTGCATCCTGCACAATCTCATGCACACCCGCTACCCGGTCTTGCAGAACAGGCTCATGGACCTCCAACAAGGCAATGGGGACATGGAGCCTGGGAAATGGAGGCAAGGGTGAAACCTGATAGACACTCAAGATGTGCAAGGCCCCAACAGAGCCTCACGTGAAGGGAAGAAGCAGCACAACCTCCTGAGACAATGGTGCAACTCCCCAGCTGGAGCAGTGGAGTGGCAAGACAGGATGATAGATGATTAATGAGTGCTTCCTTCAGCCTTTCTCATCACACTGATGAGATTGGGCCATGTATGTTGGGTGGGCCTACAATGAACAGGGCATTTAATAAAGAGTTGTGTTTGTGTTGACATGTGTGGATGATTATTACATTATTGATAATAAAGGGCCATAGATGTGGCACCTGGGAGGGTGGACCATACAGTCCCACTATGCTTACACTGGAGGCTTATCTATCCCACTGCTATCCTTACCCATCCCACAGCTATTACCCATCCCAAAGGTATCCCTGCCCATCCCACTGCTATCTTAACCCATCCCACAAGCATGGAAAGGCTTAAACCATTTCTAAAAGTTTCCACCAAGACTTTATTAAAAAAAAGAAATGAAGCAAATGTGTGAATCAAAGATAAACTTTATTGAACAACAAGCTGTAAAACAAAAATGACCCAAGTCAAGTGTCCAAATAAACTTTACAGGTAGCCAGCTACCCAGTCTCTGGCACTCTTATTGGTCACTCAGAGTTGTGCCCAGTCTCAGGGGTGAAGGGTCCAGGTGCTGTGGAGGTAGGTGATGCTGGAGTGCTGGTCTGTATCGTCATTGGGATGCCTGGCCCCGAGAGGACAACAGGGAACGGTGTGTTGAGGAAGCTCTCAGACAGCTGCCTCAGACCCGTGATGCTGAGAGGTCCTTCCTCCCTGCCATGGAGTGTCAGCCCCAGTATTGATGAGAGATGTACTGAGGCCGGGCTTGGCTGTGGGGTGGAGGAAGGAGTAGTGTAGTGGGGCTGTCTGGTCTGCATCTGGGTGAGGACTGGCGTGGGTGGCATCGGTGGTGTGGGTGGCATCGCTGTCATTGGTGGCATCATTGGCGTGGCTGGCATCGGTGGCATCATTGGCGTGGCTGGCATCGGTGGCATCATTGGAACCGGTGGCAACGGTGTCACCCGATGACTCTGTGCCTGGGCTGGGAAGGGCTGCTGTCTGTGCTGCTGGACCTCCTGGTAGCCGTAGCCCTGGTAGGTGAGGGCCTGTGGGAAGCCTTGGTATGGGAGGGACATCACCTGGGGTGGAGGAGCAGACCTGGACTGGGTGGGAGCAGGTTCCTCTAGGTCTGGAGGGTTGTGAAGCAGCTCCGTGATCCGGTCCTTCACCACCTGGTACTGGGGTTCCTCCATGTTCTTGAGGGTCTGGTTGACATAGGTTGGAGGGCTACCGGTTGGAGGATGAGGAGTCAGTGCTGACCAGCTGAGAGAGGAGATCTATACTGGTGTGGATGGTTTCCCTGATCTCCAGCAGGACAGTGTGGCTCTGCCCCTTCTGCTGTCTGGCTCTCTGCCTTTCTGTGGAGGCGGAGCTGGGGGGGGGTGGATGCGGCTACGACTGTGGTGGTCTCGATGTCTCCTCTCTCCCACCGCACCAGGGAGTCCTCCACGCGCTCCACCATGGTGACAACAGCTGTCCGCGGGTTCTCCGCCATGGCACACTCCACAGAAACCTGCCTGGAGACAGGGACTGACTATCGGCCGAAAGAGGACTGGGTCTCAGCAGGCTGCCGGAGAGAGAGGGTTGTGAGAGGGGCTCCTGGTGCTCCTCGGTGGCGGATCTCACCCTCCAGGAAGCTGCACCTGGCCATGATGTAGGTCTCTCTGTCCGTCAGCTTAACCGTAGCCTGGCCAGATTTCTTCAGGTGCAGCTTCCCGTACCAGGTGTGCATATGTTTCCACCAGCCGAGGAGCACCTCCGAAGTGTAACCCATACTCTCCGCCCTCTCTCTCCAAGCAGCCTGCTTCTGCTTGGTGTCCCTGTACAGCCGGTGTCCCTTCCGCCACAGATAGTCATTCTCTCTCAACCACTCCAGCACCTCATCCTCGTGTTCCTCCTCAATGAAGTATTGCCTCCTCTCCCGTCCCTGCATACACCTCTTCCTCCCTTTGCCAGAACCAGATGGGCCCTCATTAGAGGGGCTTCCAGGTTGTAGGGGGTGCTCCTCCACACCACCAGCAGCAGCAGCACCAGCAGGATCATCATGATCATCATCATGATAATCATCATCATCATCATCACCAGCAGGATCATAATCAGCATCAGCATCAGCATCAGCATCAGCATCAGCAGGATCATCATCAGCAGCAGCAGCAGCAGCAGCAGCAGGACCAGGATCATCAGCAGCAAAGTAATCACCAGGAGCCCCAGCAGCCCCAGCACTAGCAGCCCCAGCAGCCCCAGCAGCACAGCAGCCCCAGCAGCCCCAGCAGCCCCAGCAGCCCCAGCAGCCCCAGCAGCACCAGAAGCACGAGCAGGATGAACAGGACGAGAAAGACCAGGAGCAAGAGCAGTACGAGCAGTATGAGCAAGTCCAGGAGCACGAGCAGGACGAGCAAGTCCAGGAGCACGAGCAGGACCAGCAGCAGCTTCAGCAGAGTATGCAGCAGAAGCACCACTGCCAGGAGCAGCTTCAGCAGAAGCTCCAGCACCAGAAGAGCGAGCCCGAGCAGCAGAAGCCCCAGCAGAAGCAGAGTCAGGGACAGGGGGCGGAAGGGTGGCCCTGTCCCTCTTGCCAGGGATGGCGGCAGGTTGCTGAGACTTTCACTTCTTCCCCATGGTTGTGGGGTTGCTAGCTGGCAGGGAGGCTGGCAGGGAGGCTGGCAGACACCAAGGCTGGCAGGAAGCCTGGCAGGAAGGCTGGCAGGAAGCCTGGCAGGAAGGCTGGCACGAAGCCTGGCAGGAAGGCAGGCAGGCAGGCAGGCAGCAAGGCTGGCAAGCAGGCAGGCACCAAGGCTGGCAGGTAGGCAGACAGCAAGGCTGGCAGGAAGGCTGGCCAGGAGGCTTGGAGGCAGGTTGGCAGGAAGGCTTGCAGCAAGGCTTGCAGGCAGGCATGCAGGCAGGGCAGGCAAGGACTCAATGTATCCTGCAGCAGGTCTTTCCTCTGAATGCTGGCCACGTGCAAGCTGCTTCCCTTTATATCCGGGGGCCTTGTGCAATGCATCCCCCCCGCATGCGCAATTAACGTCAGGCATCCACTAGGCTTCCGCTGTGCATCCGCTAGGCTTCCGCTCTGCATCCACTTCATCCACTGTGCATCCGCTCTGCATCCACCTCATCCATTCCGCGTCCGCTTTGCTGAGGCCCCCCGGAAGCCCTGCGGATGTGCCATCTGCTCCCATCCGCTTCCATCCGCTGCGCTTCCATTCCACATCCGCTTTCCATCCACCCTGCATCCTCCTCATGTCCGTGTTATCCACTCCGGTTATGCAAATTTTGCCCCTTTTGAGAGCGGATAACAACGGATGGAACATTTTGCTCGTCCGTTGTGTCCGTTTTGCATCCGTTGGGCAGTGTGACAGGGCCTTAAGGCCCTCTCTCTTTATTTTCCTCTCCTCTCTCTGCTTCTTCCAGTACCAGCAGCTCTGCTTTCAAACTACTCTTTCTATACTCCCTAACACATCTATATTTTATGCTATCAATTATCTACCTGTAAGTGTTGACATTTTTTCTTATATCTATGATATTTTCAACTTTGACATATCTCATTCTGTGGACCCAGATTCCTCTTTTTTTGGTCTCTGAACAGATGATAGCATGAACTTCACATTTTTTGGGGAAAAGAAAAATCAGCTTTAGCTGCATACAGAAGACAAGAAAGGGTAGGCTTGAAGATCAAACAGAATGTTGGAGATGCGAAAGAAGTGACCAGATTCCATTATATATTATCAATTTCTGAGCTGTACTAAACAATTACAGACTAACAGACTTGGGAGAGACCTTGGAGGTCTTCTAGTCCAGCCCCCCCTTCTAGCAGGAAACCCTCTACCATTTCAGATGTGACTGCCCAGTCTCTCCTTGCACCCACAACTTCTGGAGGCAAGCAGTTCCACTGGTTAATTGTTCTCACTGTCAGGAAATTTCTCCTTGGTTCCAGGTTGCTTCTCTCCATGATGAGTTGCCATCCATTCCTTCTTCTCCGGCCTTTTGAGGCTTTGGAGAATAAGTTGACCCCCTCCCCTTTGAGGCAGCCCTTTAGGTCCTGGAATACTACTATCATGTCCCCCCGGTCCTTCTTTTCCTTAAATTAAAGCCATATTAGATACTTGCTTTATTGTAAGGCTACGTTAACAGAATCTTGCAAGTTCTTCCTTTAATTCTCCTGTCCCAGTTAGAGAATGCCTAATCCTACCATGGATCAGGTACCCAGTGGTTCCTTGGGCATCTTCAGTTAAATAAGCTTCCTTTCTGCTTTTGAACCTGTCTGATCCCTCCTCATAGGTGATTAGACAAGGATGCAACTCGAATTGAAACTCAGTGGGGTTTGATTGGATATCCCAAGAAGAAGGGAGCTTACTAAAGGGATACAAGAAAAATTACAAAAACCCCAAAATCTTGAGTTGTCATTTTCTCATTCCATCATGATATAATGAGTGGAAAAAAAATTCTTTAGGGAGCATTGCAAACATTTTACAAGCTCTCCTTCTTCCTCCCAGCCCCTTTTGTTAAAAAAAAAGAAAAGCACAGCCTCGTAATTTATAGCTCTCCTGAGTGAACTGTTCACGTCTCCCCTTGCCTTTGCTCTGCTCGGTTGTGGAAGCCAACACAAAGGGCCCCGCTGAAGCTTGGAACAATGACCCTCGCTTGGTTGAACAAGAGCCCGCAGAAGTCTTATCCACCAGTGGTGTGTGGAGAAGTGACCCATTTCAGAGGTTACTCAAATGTTTGGAATTTGGATAATGCCTCCTTTTCTCCTCCCTTCCATAACTCGGTGGTCTGATTTCTCCATTGCAGAAAAGGGAGCCGATTAGTGGGCTAAAGAAGCCCATGTCAGCTAAAGAAGCCCTGAAGTCCTCACCGCCTTGGGTTCTGCTAATTGCTCTCCATGTGGAAACCATTTGGACTGAACCAGGTGCTGCTCGCTCTGCTCTGCTCTGTCGTGGAACAGAGTCGCACAATGGGCTGCTTGTGATTCTTCAGGTGCGAGGTGTTTGTAGCCCACTTCAAACAGGAAGTCTCTGTTCTGAAGGGTTCAGGACCCCCCAAATTAGAGCAGCCAAGATAAACAACCCTCGTGCATTTCACCAGTGCAGGTCATTTTGGCTGTTTCAGGCAGTTAAATAGATAAATGTTAGCTCAGGCCTAAATGGGCAGCAAATATTTACACTCCTTTGGCTGCCTTGTGTGTTTATGGGACATAATTTCGTATCAAATCTCAATGATCTGCATGACAGGGTCTTTGCTGGCCATAAGCCTCCCCCCAAAAGAACCTTATTTAACTCTAAATGTGTTGCATTCCAGCAATTCATATATTGTACTCCATTTGCAACAGTTCACCCTATTGCTCAGCAATCTTCCCATATGGTCCAAATGCGGGCTTAGCTGGTCTTGGAAATTGGGCAGGGTCACTCTGAGTTTGGAAATGGAGACCACCAAGAATTCACAGACTGTTAGCTAATTGGAAAGTCTTTTTTTTTAAAAGATGAAAGAAATGGCAAATCACTTTATTAGTGCTGGTGTGAAAACTAAACCATGGATTGAGCTGGTGAATTTGCTGAATGCAGAGTCCCGAAGTCCTTTGCCATCTGGAATCTAAGCAGAATTCACATTTTTAAACAGAATCATTTGGAATAGGTTTATCTAGCTTAGCCAATGCTTGAAACATGAATTCCCAAGGCTAGGGCACCAATGGTGTTACCTAGTTTGGTCATGAAATGTCTACAAACACCCCCTACACACACACACACACACACACACACAAATTCAAGTCATTTTTTAATATGTCACTTTGAAGCTACCACAATTCACACAATTTGTAGAATTTTTCAGGTTGACATGGAAATGAATTATTGTGAAACCAACAGCAGTTGGGCACGTTTTGCACCTCAAGACACATCATGGTTAGTAGCAAGACAACTGTAGATCTTGAGTCAGCAGAGCATTCATAACATAGTAATTGAATCAAAAAGTTTGATGAGCTGGTTGAATTAAAAATGATCCTAATTTGTGATCAAAACTCTGTACTACCACAAATCAATTCTAGAAACATACTGTAGATCAGACGCAAGCAGTCGTGTATCGCAATTTATAATATTTGCCTAATCAAAAAATACTGCACTATATTTATAATGCATAGATGCCAAGTTTCAACTGCAACTGCTTCTTAGCTAGAAATTATGATGGATTCATGGGTTATGAATGTGGTTGATTTCTCTTTTCATGTGATATCCTTTAAAATGAATCCAAATGCATGTATTTGGAGAGTATATTTTGAGAAATAATGGCTTTAGGATTTTCAAAAGATACCAGATTTGGTTTCTCAGACTTAATAATTTACACAGAAACAGGCTGTGTTGAATCACACAATGTCATGGCAAATTGTCTCCAGAGTTTGAAATTAAGGACTTGGGGAAAAAAGTGATCCATCTATATGTAATACAAGTTTCTTCTTGGGAATGGTAGCTGAAGTGGTAGCAGGCAGCCATTCTTCAGCCAGCCCATTGGGTGAAATGTAAGTCAGTATTAAGGATGCCAATTGCAGGATCTGAATTGACAAACTGTCTTAGGGTGATTCTGCTAAGATACCTCAGCCAAAAGGACAAATGATGGGATACGAACCATTTCAGGGCCTGTTTCTCACATGTTTTGCTAAGAACAATGAACTTGGTGGATTCCTTGCTGCTCCCTGAGCTTGGTTGCTTTCTTGCAGACATTTCATTATCCAGCTAAGTAATACCATCAGTGCTGGAAGGGATTGGGGTTTGCTCTCTATTTATATAAAATGGCTTGCCTGTCAGTTGTGATGGCAGTGTTCTTGGTTCTTTGATTAGGCTGTTGTTGGCTGTTTGGTCGTTTGTCTGAGTTGGTAGTTCTTTAATTGGGGTATTGTTTACTGCTTGATTCTTGGTCTGGTATAAACCTTGGTGTTGATCTCTGGTTATCTGGGTGTTGATTGCTGGTAAGGAGGTATTGTTGTCTTTTGGCTTTCTGATTCTCTTTTGAATGGTACATGAAATCTATCTATCTATCTATCTATCTATCTATCTATCTATCTATCTATCTATCTA
>BLBF01000037.1:20334837-20360812 GCA_015471245.1 Laticauda colubrina
CTATCTATCTATCTATCTATCTATCTATCTATCTATCTATCTATCTAGAAGATCTCTAAGGTCCTACCTACCTACCTATTTTCTAAACCAAGGAGGGGTTGTGGGCTGTACATAGTGTAACTGAGTATGTTTATCTCTATGTGCCTGTTGATGCCCAATTTGTGTGCATGTGAGACTTCCAGGAATTCTCTAGCAATTTTGGACTTGGCTTGGTCCAGAATACTCACTGTTGGCCAGTTGAAATTATGGTGAAGTCAGTCCATGAGTTGTTCAATGAAAACATTTTCATTGTGTCTTCTGACTTCTATTTGGTGTTCGTAGATGCACTCTGCAAGTCTTCTGCCTCTTTGTCATACTTAGTGGCTGCTGCACTCTTTACACTGTATGTTGTAGATCAGAGGTCCCCATTACCGGGCCGTGAAAGCAGTGAGTGAACACACACAACTCCATTTGTGTGAATGTCGCAAAGTTGGCTGGGGAATTCTGGGAGTTGAAGTCCTCCAGGCTTAAAGCTGCCAAGGTCAGAGACCCCTGGTCTATGGCATGTATTCTCAGGTGAAAAGGAGTAGAGTTGCCCAAATCAGTTGTAAGCACTTGCCTACATGCTGCCTTCACCTGTAAACAGAAAAGATCACCTCTCGGTCTTAAGAACTTTGAGAAGAAATGGGATAGGGTATCCTTCTTGAGCAAGGGTTGAACTAGAAGATCTCTAAGGTCCCTTCCAACTCTATTATTCTGTTAAGATGCCTTCCTGGTGAGCGTTGAGGGGTTTCACAACACTTCTCAGAGCACCGCTAAGAAAACATCACTGAACAGGGGAGCTTACTCTTCATCTTCCTGGAAACAAAAACAATGCTTCTAGGTGGAAGTGCATCATGGACTCAAAGGCTTTGGAAGTTCCCTGTGCAGAGGACAGTAGGAGTCTACATCAACAAAGTCAACAAGGAACCGTAAGAAACTCCGCTCTCCTCCATAAAATTCACTTCTAGTTGAGTTCACTTCAAGAGTGAGGGTTCGGAGCACTTGACCTGTGAATCTGAGCCAGGAGATGAAGAGCTGTCATGGAAAGAAACCTCTGCTAGCAAAGGATTAAAAGATTCCCCTGCCCCAAGCAGGTTTACTGTCAGCGTGTCCAGCTTTTATGCTGGGATGCCCTGTGACCTTCTGCAGCGACCTGAGGGGAAAGGTCAGTGCAACGCCTTCACTCTGAAATTGTATCAGGGTGCCCACTCTAATGGGCACTGAAAGGATCAAACTGGGACCTGGGAATTCCCTCCTTAGTCATGTGACACCTCTCACCAGGTTTTTGACCCCTCTCCCCTTATAGCTTTCATCAAGTCCTTCAATCCACTGAAATAGAATCCTTTTTGAATCTTCCCCTCTCTTATCTCCACAGACAGTTTCCTGATAATTTCCTGATAATTTCCTTTGCTGATGATGTAAAGCTATTCAACACCACAGACAATACTGCTACCCTTCAAAAAGATCTCGACTATGTATCAGAATGGTCAAACAAATGGCAACTTCAAATCTCAACAAATAAATGCTCTGTCCTACATATTGGCAAAAAAAATCAGAAAATAAAATACAAGCTGAATAGTCAAGACCTTGTTGATGATCCAAACTGTGTCAAGGATATTGGAGTACTCAGCTCTAATGACCTATAAGTGCTAGAGCCCACTGTAACTACATAGCCAAAAAGGCATTAAGAGTTGTTAACCTAATCTTACGTCGCTTTTTCTCTGGTAATATTACACTACTAACTAGAGCATACAAAGCATTTGCTAGACCAATACTCAAATACAGCTCATCAGTCTGGAACCCACATTACATATCTGATATTAACACAATTGAGAAAGTCCAGAAATATTTCACAAGAAGAGTTCTCCACTCCTCTACTCATTGCAGAATACCTTATGCCTTCAGAAATTCTAGACCTAGAAAATCTAGAACTATGCCGTCTTCGGTCTGATCTAAGTATGGTATATAAAATCATACATTGCAATGTCCTACCTGTCAATGAATACTTCAGCTTCAAACATAACAATACAAGAGCAAACAATAGATACAAACTCAAGGTTAACCGCACCAAACTTGATTGCAGGAAATACGACTTCAGCAACAGAGTGGTCAATGTCTGGAATACTCTACCTAACTGTGTGGTTTCTTCCCCAAGCCCCAAAAACTTTAACCTGAGACTGTCTACTATTGACCTCACCCCTTTCCTAAGAAGCCTATAGGGGGCATGCATAAGCTCACCAACATGCCTACCACCTCTATTCTATTGTTTCTTTTATTTTTCTTATATGTATCCATGTATTCATAACTGTTTTTACTTATACCTATTATCTTGTAAGCAATTGACAAACCAAATAAAATTAATAAAATAAAATAAGCTTTGGGTCTCGGTCAGATCAGGTGTGTCCCTCCCCTCCCAATGGGCCCCCATAAAAGCCTTCGAAATGCACAGCCATAAAGTCCTGCTCTCCAAGTGGATATAATTTTGCTCACTTTTGGTGGATATTTGCCTGCTGACAAGGGGCCACCAGAGCCAAGGAATGCAGCTCTGTAGGGCAGCCTGGGTGAGGCATTTTGCAGGAAGTTACTAACAGCTTAGGAGAGGAGCACAATAAACCAACTTTGTGAGAATCTCTTCTTAATTTCTCTTTCGTTTTCCAAGCATGGATGAAGAATCAAGGGAAAGAAGGACAGTTTGAAGAAGGACAAGAAGAAAGAAAAACAGGAGAGAAAATATGGGGCGAAAATCAGACTGATTGTTTTCTGATGGGGTGTCCAGAAAACTCCACAAAAGAGGAAATGAAGAAGAATTGGATGGGAAAAAAATCTGCCTCCAGAACTGAGGATTGGTCTGCTGGATAGGAGCTCAGGTTATTCACAATATTAGTTGCAGACCCCACTTGACTTTTTTTTTGGGGGGGGGGGGGGATTGCCTTAAAGCTTTTACAGGGAAGCTGTAAATAATTCGATTAAGTGGCAATCCAGTGGACGGTGTCATTTAACAGGGCCTGTTGACTTTGATATTTAAGCACTAAAGAACACAAAACCAAGCAAGGAATATCCCCAGCAGGCTAATTCTCGTAAGTGAATTAGCGAACACTTTTGGGGAAGATTTAAGGGTTTATCAGGCAGCTGAATCAGTTTTTGTCAGGGCTGAAGTAGAAGAAAATTGGTTGGAGTCAGGCAGCATCAAAACAGAATAAATAATAAATAAGAAAGAATTATTCCAAGGACAGGTATCTTAGGCTGGAAGTCAGCTCTGGAATCCTGGCGGTTGTAATCCCATGCACAGGGCTGAAGGATGATAAACTTTGAACAACAGAATGCAGGTGGCTTCTTTAAATCATGGATTAAACTGTGTCTTGGTTAAGAGCCATGCTGAGTGGGAGACTTGAGTTCAAATCCTTTCTTCACCCGCTGAAGTCCCTCTTAGCAAAATGTTGTCAAATACAGGTAATTCTCGACTTTCGACCATGAGAGAACCCAACTTTTCTGTTGCTAAGTGAGACAGTTGTGAAGAGACAGTTTTCCCCTTTATCAAACTTTCTTGCCGGAGTTGTTAAGGGAACCACTGCAGCTGGTAGGTTAGTGAACTGGTTGTTTAAGTGAACCTAGTTTCTCCTTTGACTTGGCTAGTCAGAAGGTCACAAAAATTGATCACATGATCTTGGGACACTACGACCATCATATGTATGAAGTTGCCAAGAAGTTGCCAAGCACCTGAATGTTGACCACATGGTTCTGGGGACGCTTCAAAGCTTGTAACTGTGAAAAATGGCCATGATGACTCACTTTTTTCAGAGCCATCACAACTTCGAATGGCCACTAAATGAACTGTTGTAAGTTGAGCACTACCTATACTCTGAAAGTTTACTTTAAAAAAGGAAATAAATTAGTATTTAATGGTTCCCCCTATTACGGTCTCCATTGGAGACGGTCTCCATTAATTTGTTGCTATTTCCGACCTGTTCATGCTCAAGAGGGACTCCGGTCCAGACACAAACCTTAATTGAGTCTCAGGATTTTCTCATTTCCCTTTCTCAAGAACACCCCGATGATGTTCCCTTGACCGCAATCCCACCCTTTCTCCCCCTCCACTTGCAGGGATGAACTGCTCACATTTTGAACAAACACATTATAAACTCCTCCGTTATTAACACCCAGGCAATCATTCCTCCCACAAAAGGTTTAAAATTTCAGCTTGCAAGAATCTTACACATTTTAATCGGACATAACAGGGAAGGTTGTGAGGAGTTATTGGATGTTCATCTGATAGCCTTGCAAAGTATCAAGGCACAGCCAGCTCAGGTTTTGATCCAATTACTCAGCCTTTTCTTCTTCCCCCCCTTCTCTTCCTTTTGAGGCCAGAGGAGGTCAGGTGGAGGGGACGGGCCTGTCTCTTCTGGAACAGAAGTTCATAATGATTCCATCATTATGAAGAGCCTAGCCCAAGCATGCTCTCAAAATAACCCAGGCTAATGGATTGGTCTCCTTTCTGGCTGGAAGAGCTCCCCCCCCACTCCGTTCATCAAGAAGCCCAGAGAGCTTACCTTCCTTTCAAACACAGGAAACAGCCACCCCAAAACCTTTGATCAGTTGCCACAGCTAATCTGGGCAGGTCTGCATGATTTATGGCTGTTGGCTGATGGTGAATGAAATGAAGCCCACCAGCAACCATGGAACTTGCTTAATGTTTGACAATTTATCTTGGCTTTGGGTTGCCAGATTTTCTGCTGTTCTGTTCAGCTGAATAGCTTTTTTTTTTTTTTTAAAGCTTCCTTGTCTTTGGGTTTTTGTCCAAATCAGGATAACAGCAGCACAATTTTCATCCTTTACAGGACAACAAAGCTGAAAGGGACTCGGCCCGTTTTTAGCGAAAAATTAAAAAAAGGTTGTATTGCAAAATATTAGCAAATTGCTCTCAAGTGAATCAGAATCAGAATAGAGTTGGAAGGGACCTTGGAGGCCTTCTAGTCCAACCCCCTTGCTCAAGCAGCAGATCCTCTACCATTTCAGACAAGTGGCTGTCCAGTCTCTTCTTAAAAACCTCCAGTGATGGAGCAGCCACAGCTTCTGGTCCAGAATTGGAGAAAGATCTTCTCACATCATATTTTGCAATATATAACAGAATCACAGAGTTGGAAGGGACCTTGGAGGTCTTCTAGTCCAACCCTCTGACAAGCAGGAAGCCCCTACACCATTCAAGACAAATGGCTGTTCAGTCTTTCTTTAAAAACCTCCAGTGATGGAGCAGCCACAACCTCTGGAGGCAACTTCTGATCCACTGATTGATTGTCTTCATTGTTAGGAAGTATTTCATGTATTCCAGTTTTCTGATGTCAGCCTAGGACATTGGTCACTGGGGGGGTCACAAAAACCTACAGATCTCCCATTTTGTTTTTCAAGCTGTCAAGAAAAGGCAGAAGTGGGGAAGAGATTGTAACTTCCTGACCCTCAAAGAGGACACTCACAGGGCTAGAAATCTGCTCTCCTCCCATGACCTTCCCAGAAGAAAGTAGAATGAAACAAGCTGTATCCTACCAAAATATAAAGGCCTACAACACAATTGTGAAGATTGCGTCCCTTGAAGCAGACTTCAAGGCTGCCCTCTTCAATTACTACCTCTACATGAACAAGGTCCAGAAAGTTTGCTCATAAACCATGTCTCTAAATAATCCAGCATCTCAGTTAAAAGACCCTGTCTGCCCAAGATCCAGAAAGCAGCTTCTACCAGACAGAATAAATTGGAATCCAGATAACCCCTAATATGGAACATTTAAAAAGTGTTTTGTAATGTTTCTAACCGTTGGGTTTGGCATCCCATGGAACTGGTTTCAGGGGTCTCGTATGGGACTGATTACAATTTTCATGGCTGCCGTCCCTCCTGCCATGTCAGGCCAGACCAAGCCAAGCTGGCTTATGGTTCATGTGATAAAGAAAGTAACTAGTTGTCAGTCCTACCGAAGGATATATGGAAAGATAAAGCTTTGTTGTCAAATGCTCTAAATCTCTTTTTTTCTTGCAAGTGCCAGTTTCAGTTTGCTGACTTGGCAGGGAGCTGAACTGACAGAGCCTCCTCTTGAAATGTAGAAATGAAAAGAGCACAATATTCAAAGCAATTCCAAGAAAGAAACTCTCCTTTGCTCTCAGTTTGCTGAAGGCCCTTGCAGCTGCTGAATGGAATGGCTGTTGACCCATCCTTGAGTCAGTGGAAAGCTATCCAAGCGTGAGATCCACTCTCCTCATGGTTGATCTCTCTCTTGCCTCCCTCCTCAGTCTTTGCAGGAACCGACAGGGGCTAGCAAACCTAACAGGTCTTCCACTTGCTTCAATGTTAGTACAGATAGTGAAAACTCAATTCTTTGATTTATTCTCTGGTTGAGGATGAAATAAAGACCACTTTGTGGGACAAAGATGGAAATTAAATATAGTTAGGAGAGATCTGTGTCCTGACCAGTGGTGGGATTCAATTTTTTTTACTACTCATTCTGTGGACATTGCTTGGTGGGCATGGCAGGGGAAGGTTACTGCCAAATCCCATCCCATCTCATCCCTTCCCCACCCCACTACCCTGCTTTCCAGCCCCATTCTCCTATGCAGGGCAACCAAAGGAGACCCAGCTGATCAGCTGCGACTCAATGGGAGGCAGAGAAAAGATGGGTTGGTGGGGCCAGCCAGAGGTGGGATTGGCTGGTTCTTTGAATGACTCAAAATTTCTGCTACCAGTTCTCCAGAACTGGTCTGAACCAGCTGAATCCCACTACTGGTCCTGGCTATATACCAGGGTGTTAAGACCCTGAATCTGTTTTCAGAAACTGCAACTCCATTGTTCATTTGATGATATTCAAGTGAAGAGAACTTCTCTGGTTCTTTGGAAGTGGTCAGAACCGATTTAGGTGGCCTTTTTAATACATCAATTTATCTAACTGCACTTCCTGGACTAATATGTAAATTGGTTCTCAGTGCTCAAAAAAGTGCTTGAGAATAAATGGAGAGGCAGGATGATACCAACCTACCATTTCTTGCTACAAAAAGGAGTAGAAAACTGTAAATACGGAATAAGCAATAACCTTCGGGAAGAACTTGGTTTTTTTTCTGGACTAAATCAACCTTCTGTACAGCCCGGGACTAGCGGTCTTTCTTCAAAGAGCCCTAACCCTACTTTTAAATAAACATTTGGTGTTCTTTGAAGAGTGTTGAAGGTGTTTATAAGAAGCCCTCAGAAGAACTCCTGGCTATTCCATCAGAGAAGGCTAACCAATTGTAAGCAGGAATGTCTCCCTTAAAGACTACTGCACACATTACACCTGGAAACTCAGAACAAAGGTTTGAAACCAATTAAAAAATAACATGAAAGTGCTTAAATAAATACTAGCAATAATATTAAGTGTTTGCATAAAGCATAAATAACTAGCTTGTAGTCAGCAGTTGGGGAAACATGGAAGGGAAGAGGAGAAGGTGCCTCTAGAAAGTTTCCCCATGTTTTTGTTTATGCTAAATACTTGTTTCTCTTTCAGTCCAGTGTCTCTGTCTCAAGCGAACTCCTTTCCCTTTCTATTTAATGATGCTAGCAAGGCAGGAAGGAAGGAAGAAAGAGACGAGTACTGCTCAGGCATTCTGCAGCTCAAATCAGAATGGCCACAGAGCCTCGTGGCTTGGGACAAGATGAAAGGAGGTGTGTGCTTATTGGTCTTTGAAGTACCGAGCATCTCACCTGTTCTGTATAAAAATAGTAGACTCCTAAAGACTGAATTCTGATTGGCTAAAGAACTCAAATGGGGATTGGTTCAATAGGAACCAATCCACATAGCTGCTAAAAGGCGGCAAATATCAAATACCTGTCATTGGATACAAGCCGGCAGAGAAAAACATATAAAAGGCTGCCGCAGCTTGAGCCAGTGTTCCGTTTCTCAACTGTGTTACTTAATAAAGACTTTGTTGTTGGAACCCAGTCTACCTCGCATTTTTCCGAACAGAACACTGGCGACGAGGATGGGATCACCCTAAACGCGAGACTGAGCACGCAGTGACAGATAAAACCAGACGAAGAACAATGGCTGGAAACAACGCACCGCCCGCACCCTTCAATCCCAATGAAGAGGATTGGGAATCCTACGTAGACCATTTCCAGATGTACCTGTAGAGCAATGAGATGGAGCAAATCTCAGACCAGCACAAGAGAGCTGTTTTCTTGACACACTGTGGGCCCACAATCTTCAAAATGGCCAAGGCTTTGGCGAAGCCCCGAGATGTAAAACAATTGACTTGGACTGAGCTCCAAAGAACATTAAAGGCCCACTATGTACGGGTGGTGTCAAATCTAATAAAGCGGCACGAGTTTTATCGGAGAGACCAGAAAGAAGGCGAAACCATCGCTGATTTTGTGGCAGCCCTCCGACAAATAGGGGGAGCGTGCAAGTTTCTGAACTTAGATGAGGCGATGCGGGATCGAGTAATATTGGGGTTAAGAGACTCTAATATACAGAGCAAGCTACTGAATAAACCCAACATATCAGTAGCCGAAGCTATCGCAGAAGCCTCGGCCGCTGAAGCCACGAGAAAATCGGCGGATAAAATGAAACAAATGAACGCGAACAATGACAAAACAAGCCCAGCCAGAGGGAAAAACAATCTCCCACCACCACTCACGATGAAGAATTCGACAAGACGTCAGAATCCGGGGAGGAAGACGATGAAATCCACCGCCTATACACCAACAAGAAAGGGCGCGAGGGGGAAACCATCCATGAGCCAATTGCAGATTCCTCGATGCCATTTGCAGAGCATGCAAGAAAAGGGGGCATATCGAGAGAGTCTGCAGGAACAAAAAGAATTACAGCCCAAAAAGACGCAGCGACTCCCCAGCAAAGACTGAGCCAAAACTATCTGAGAGAAAGTGGCAGCGAAACAAGCAATCCACTAACTGAGAGAAAGCATACCAGACTTTCACTATCGGAAGTGCTCAGACCGAAAGTGGGAAGAAGGTAAAAATAATTGTAAAAATTGAAGACAACCCCTGCGAAATGGAGGTTGACTCTGGATCTTTCCTATCAGTGGTGTCATGGGACACCATCAAAAAACTGGTCCCAGACATCAAGATCAAGGAACTCCAGAGACAAAAACTAACCCTCAAAGACTATCAAGGAAACTGAATTCCTGTAGTAGGCCTAGGACATTTCCGAGTCGCCTACAGACAACATGTCGCAGTACTACCATTAACGATAGTCGACCGAGATCGACCAAGCCTCCTGGGCATCGAATGGTTCGCACCATTGGGCATCGGAATGACCGGAGTAGACCGGGTGGCCACAACCAACTGGGAAGAAGACCTGATCCAAGAATTCCAGGACGTTTTCGATGGCTCCCTAGGCAGGTATCGGGGGACCCCAATTTCTTTTAGTCTAGACCCCCAGGTAGCCCCTAAAAGACTAAAGGCCAGGCGAGTTCCTTTTGCTCTAAAAGCAAAAGTAGAGGAACAACTAAATAAATTAATAGATCAAAGGGTTCTAGAACCGGTCGACCATGCTAAATGGGAAACACCAATTGTAACACCGCTTAAACTAGACGGGTCAGTTCGAATCTGTGGCGATTACAAGGCTACCCTGAACCACGTGCTGCAACAAAGCGCATACCCGGTGCCAGTCGTGCAACACCTATTACACTCTCTTGGGGGAGGAAAAGTTTTCGCTAAACTAGACCTAGCACAAGCTTACCAACAGCTCCCAGTAGATCCTTTAACGGCTGAAGCAGAAACAATAGTGACTCACAAAGGGGCATTCAAATGCAACAGACTCCAATTTGGAGTAAGCGTATCCCCAGGCGTTTTCCAGAGTCTCATGGAATGCCTGTTAAATGGTATAAAAGGGGTCGTACCATACTTCGACGACGTCCTACCTTCGACCAAAGTTGCAACCCAGCTTAAGAAAAGACTTAAAGATGTCCTAAGTAAATTCAGAGAATCTGGCCTTAAAGTAAAGAAAGAAAAATGCTGTCTAATGACTGATCGCGTCGAATTTTTGGGATATTTGATAGACGGAGTGGGTATACACCCTACTGAAAAAAAAGTCAGAGCTATTAAAGACGCACCAGGACCAAGGAATAAAACTGAACTGCAGGCATTTTTGGGACTAATAAATTTTTATAACGTGTTCCTACCCCACAAAGCAACAATAGCGGAACCATTACACCGATTACTGGATAAGAAAACAATTTGGACTTGGGGTTATAGAGAAAAGAAAGCCTTCCAAAAAATAAAAAACTTACGAACATGAAACACCGTTCTTATCCAATTTAGCAACACACTGCCATTGACGGTGACCTGCAATGCCTCACCATTTGGAGTCGGTGCCATCCTGAGTCACCAATTGCCAGATGGAAGAGAGGCACCCATCGCATACTATTCAAAGATTCTGTCTAAAACCGAGCAAAATTACAGTCAATTAGACAGGGAAGCCCTGGCAATCGTCGCCGGAGTAAAACGCTTCCACGAGTACCTATATGGAAGGACATTTGTAATAGTAATGGACCACAAACCGCTACTGGGAATTTTGGCAGGAAACAAGCCAACACCGAACATTTTGTCTCCATGAATGACTAGATGGTCAGAATTCCTAGCAGCCTACTCTTACACCCTAATACATCGCCCTGGGAAACAAATCTCCCATGCAGACGCTTTGAGCAGAGCACCGCTACTAACCCTAGAGGAAGACCCGGCACCGATGACAACCACCCTGCAGATAGAGACATGCCCAAATCTACCCATATCTGCGTATGATGTCGCCAGAGCCACCGCAAAGGACCCATTGACTGCCCGTATACTGAACTGGGTAGGTAAAGGCTGGCCGGAAAACCAAAAAACTGAGAACTTTAAACCTTTCCGGACCAGACAAACTGAACTCTCAATTCAAAAAGGTTGTTTGTTGTGGGGTGATCGGGTAGTTATTCCCTCCAAATTACAAACTAGGGTCCTCAATATGCTTCACGAAGGCCACCCTGGAATTGTTAAAATGAAAAGCCTTGCTAGAAGCTATGTCTGGTGGCCGGGTATAGATAGGGACATCGAATACTGGGTAAACTCTTGTAACAAATGCCAAAGAAATAGGCCTTCCCCTCCACAAGCACCCATAAGGGACTGGGAAACCCCATGAGGCCCCTGGTCACGAATCCACATAGACTTTGCGGGTCCGACTAAGGGACATACCTTCCTAATTGTCGTAGATGCATACTGAAACTGGCTAGAGGTTAAAATCATGCCATCTATGACAACTGAAACCGTTATTAAACAGCTTGACAAACTCTTTGCAACCCATGGCCTGCCGGACGTCCTAGTGTCCGACAACAGGCCACAATTAACAAGCATCCAATTCGAACAATACCTAGCCTCCCTAGGTATCAGACATGCCCTAATCGCGCTGGCCCACCCGGCTGCAAACAGTAGGGCAAAGAGAATGGTTAGATTTACCAAAGAAGGTTTAGAAAGGATGGACATTGGGGATGTCCAAGATAAGATAAATCGCCTACTCACCCTCCAGCATATCACACCCAGTACCATAACAAACAAAAGTCCGGCGGAACTACTAATGGGGAGAAAACTTAGATCGCAACTAGACAGATTGCACCCAAGCTTTACACCAGAAACCCCCCCCGACTCCTCCACCCAATTCAGGACTTTTGAAATAGGCGACCTAGTCTATGCAAAAAACTTTACCGGGGACCCATTATGGCTTCCAGGAAAAATTACACAAATTACAGGCCCACGATCCTACCGACTAACCATAGACGATGGCAGGGAATGGAAGCGGCACATAGACCAGCTTCGCTCCCGAAACATTGAAAGAAATACAAGTACGCAACCACAAATATTAAAAAATGACAAAAATCAAACCAAAGAGGGGAGGGAAATACGAGAAAATAATAAAGAACCGTTTAAATTAAACACAGAATACAATAACTACCAAAAAGAGCAAAAAAGAGGCTTACAGTTAGAAGAAACTTGCGAGAGGAGTCCAATCGAAGGGGCCAGCCAGGCCAGCTTGACCTGCCCGGAGAAACCAGGAGGGAGCGGCAAAACCACCGGCCTAAGAAACTCAGGCGGCAGTAAAATGGCTGACTCACCCTTCCAGGCGGTTCCATGGAGAAAGACCGGAGAGACAACAACCCCATCCGAACTGGTCGAAGTCTTCAACAGAAATGAACCGCGCAAGTCCAGTCGAGTCAAAAGAAGCCCCACCTACCTACGCAACTACGTCACCACCTAGGACTAAACCAAGAGGGGAGGGTTGTTCTGTATAAAAATAGTAGACTCCTAAAGACTGAATTCTGATTGGCTAAAGAACTCGAATGGGGATTGGTTCAATAGGAACCAATCCACATAGCTGCTAAAAGGCGGCAAATATCAAATACCTGTCATTGGCTACAAGCCGGCAGAGAAAAACATATAAAAGGCTGCCGCAGCTTGAGCCAGTGTTCCATTTCTCAACTGTGTTACTTAATAAAGACTTTGTTGTTGGAACCCGGTCTACCTCGCGTTTTTCCGAACGGAACATCACCCATGGCCATATCAGCATCCATATGGTTAACAAAGTGGCCAGATCATACCCCTGGGAAAGAAATGTGTTGGGAAAAGAAGGAAACCTACTCTAGAAATCCCAAAGGTGTTTTTCCAAAAGGCAACTGGACTATCTGGAGGTATTTTTCTTTGAAAACATTTTGCTTCTCCTCCAGGAAACTTCTTCAGTAACTGAAGTAACTGAAGAAGCTTCTTGGAGGAGAAGCAAAATGTTTTCAGAGACAAAAAAGAACCAACAAAGTCCAGATGCCTTTTGGGAAAGCACCTTTGGAGCAACCATGACCTGGGATGACTGAGAATCTCCATAGACAATTAAAAGCTGAAGTAAATTTAAGTTGCATTTGCTCCTGGCTGGGGCTGAGTAGTGTTCTGTATAAATAATAGTAGACTCCAAATACCTCATTCTGATTGGTTAACAAAAACCAAATGGGATTGGTTCAATAGGAACCAATCCTCGAAGCCGCCAAAGGCGGCAAAATCAAATTATTGTCATTGGCTACAAGCCGGCAGACAGAAAGGTATAAAAGGACTGTCACGGCTTGAGCCAATGTTCCGTTTTCTTACTGTGTTAAGCAAATAAAGACTTTGTTGTTGGAACCCGGTCTACCTCGCGTTTTTCCGGACGGAACACTGGGTTTATTTATTACTAAATAAACCCAACATAACCGTAGCCGAAGCCATCGCGGAAGCCACAGCCGCTGAATCTGCAAAGAAATCGGCTGTCAAAATGAAGCAAATGAATGCGAACGGCGATGAAACGAGCCTGGCCAGAGGGAAAAAACAGTCTCCCACCACCACTCACCATGAAAATTTTGACGAGGCGTCAGAATCAGGAGAAGAAGACGACGAGGTCCACCGCCTGTACGCCAACAAGAAAGAGCGTGAAAACAGAAATTGGCGGGAATGCGCTGGCTGCGGAGGAAACCATCCTCAAGCCGAGTGCAGGTTTCTCGATGCCATTTGCAGAGCTTGCAAGAAACGAGGGCATATCGAGAAAGTCTGCAGGAACAAAAAGAATTACAGCCCGAATAGATGCAGCAATTCCCCCGCACAAGCTGAGCCAAAACGAACTGAGAGAAAGTGGCAGCGAAACAAGCGAGCCACTAACCAAGAGAATACACATCAGACCTTCACGATAGGAAGCACTCAGACGGAAAGCGGGAAGAAAGTAAAAATAATTGTAAAAATAGAAGGGAAACCCTGCGAAATGGAAGTAGACTCTGGATCTTTCCTATCGATGGTATCATGGGACACCATCAAACAACTAGTCGCAGATATCAAACCTAAAGAACTCCAGAGACAAAAATTAACCCTCAAAGACTACCAGGGAAACCGAATTCCTGTAGTCGGCCTGGGACACTTCCGAGTCGCCTACAAACAACATGTTGAAGTGCTACCTCTAACCATAGTCGACCGAGACCAACCAAGCCTCCTTGGCATCGAATGGTTCACACCATTGGGCATCGGGATGACCGGGATAGACCGGGTGGCCGCAACCGACTGGGAAGAAAACCTGATCCAAGAGTTACGGGACGTTTTTGACGGCTCACTTGGCAAGTATCGGGGAACCCCTATTTCCTTTAGCCTAGACCCCCAAGTAACTCCAAGGAGACTAAAGGCCAGACGAGTTCCTTTTGCTCTAAAAGCAAAGATAGAGGAACAACTAAATAAATTAATAGCCCAAGGGGTGTTAGAACCTGTGGACCATGCCAAGTGGGAAACGCTTATAGTAACACCAATTAAACCAGATGGGTCAGTTCGAATCTGTGGTGACTACAAGGCTACCCTGAACCACGCATTACAACAAAGCGCATACCCGGTGCCAGTCGTATAACATTTGTTACATTCTCTTGGGAGAGGAAAAGTTTTCGCTAAACTCGATCTGGCGCAAGCTTATCAACAGCTCCCAGTAGACCCCTCAACAGCTGAAGCACAAACCATAGTTACTCACAAAGGGGCCTTCAAATGTAACAGACTCCAATTTGGAGTGAGTGTAGCCCCAGGCGTCTTCCAGAGCCTAATGGAATGCCTTCTGAATGGTATACAAGGAGTCGCACCATACTTTGACGACGTCCTAATCTCGGCCAAAGATGCGACTCAACTTAAAAAAAGACTTAAAGAAGTACTAACCAAATTCAGAGAATCTGGCCTCAAAGTAAAAAAAGAAAAGTGCTGTTTAATGATGGATAGCGTCGAATTCCTGGGCTATTTAATAGACGGAGAAGGTATACACCCTACCGACAAAAAAATTAAAGCTATTAAAGACGCACCAGAACCAAGAAACAAAACTGAACTACAGGCATTTCTAGGACTGATAAATTTTTATAATGTATTCCTACCCCACAAGGCGACAATAGCGGAACCATTACACTGACTACTGGACAAAAAAGCAATTTGGACTTGGGGTTATAGAGAAAAGAAAGCCTTCCAAAAAATAAAAAACTAGTTAACATCGAACACCATTCTTATTCAATTTAGCAACACACTTCCATTGAGGGTGACCTGCGACGCCTCGCCATTCTGAGTCAGTGCCATCCTGAGCCACCAATTGCCTGATGGGAGAGAGGCACCCGTCGCATACTATTCAAAGACCCTGTCCAAAACCGAGCGTAATTACAGTCAGTTGGACAGGGAAGCTCTAGCAATTGTTGCCGGAGTGAAACGCTTCCACGAGTACCTATATGGAAGAACATTTCAAATCGTAATGGACCACAAACCGCCACTAGGAATTTTGGCGGGAAACAAGCCCACACCGAATATTCTGTCCCCACGGATGACTAGATGGTCAGAGTTCCTAGCAGCCTACTCCTACACTCTGACACATCGCCCTGGGAAACAAATTTCCCATGCAGACGCTTTGAGCAGAGCACCATTGCCATCCACAGAAGACCCGGCACCAACGATGACAGCATTGCAGATAGAGACTTGTCCCGATCTACCCATATCTGTGAATGATGTCGCCAGAGCCACCGCAAAAGACCCATTGACTGCCTGCGTACTCAACTGGGTAGGTAAAGGCTGGCCGGAAAACCAAAAAACTGAGAATTTTAAACCTTTCCGGACCAGACAAACTGAACTCTCAATCCAGAAAGGTTGTTTATTGTGGGGTGATCGGGTAGTTATTCCTAACAAATTACAAACCAAGGTACTGGGTATGCTTCACGAAGGCCACCCGGGAATAGTTAAAATGAAAAGCCTTGCTAGAAGCTATGTCTGGTGGCCAGGTATAGATAGGGACATCGAATACTGGGTAAACTCGTGCAACAAATGCCAAAGAATCAGGCCTTCCCTGCCAAAAGCACCCATAAGAGACTGGGAATCCCCAAGAGGCCCCTGGTCATGAATCCACATTGATTTTGTGGGTCCTACCAATGGGCATACGTTCCTGATTGTTGTAGATGCATACTCTAATTGGCTGGAGGTAAAAATTATGCCATCTACGACAACAGAAACCGTTATAAAACAACTCGACAAACTATTTGCAACCCATGGCCTACCAGATGTCCTAGTGTCCGACAACGGGCCACAATTAACCAGTCTCCAATTCGAGCAATACCTAGCCTCCCTAGGTATAAGACATGCCCTAACCGCGCCGGCCCACCCAGCTGCAAATGGTAGGGCAGAGAGAATGGTCAGGTTTACCAAGGAGGGTTTAGAAAAAATGGACACTGGGGATGTCCAAAATAAAATAAATCAATTACTCACCCTCCAACATATCACACCCAGTACTACAACTAACAAAACCCCAGCAGAATTACTTATGGGAAGGAAACTAAGGTCGCAACTAGACAGATTGCACCCAAGTTTTACACCAGAAAACCCCCTCGACTCCTCCACCCAATTCAGGACTTTTGAAATAGGCGACCTAGTTTATGCAAAACATTTTACCGGGGACCCATTATGGCTACCCGGACAAATCACACAAATAACAGGCCCCAGGTCCTACCGACTAACGGTAGATGACGGCAGGGAATGGAAGTGGCACATAGACCAGCTTCGGTCCCGAAACAGAAGGAAATGCAAACACACAACCACAAGTAGAAAAACACGACGAAATTCAAACCAAGGAGGGGGGGGGAAATGCGAGAAATCAATAAAGAACCATTTAAATTAAACTCCGAAAACAATAACAATCAAAAAGAGCAAATAAAAGACTCACTGTTTGAAGAAAGTTGCGAGAAGAGTCCATCCGAAGGGGCCAGCCAGGCCAGCTCGACCTGCCCAGAGGAAATGGGAGGGAGCGGCAAAACCGCCGGCCTAAGAAACTCAGGCGGCAGTAAAATGGCTGACTCACCCTTCCAGACGGTTCCATGGAGAAAGACTGAAGACACAGCAACCCCATCCGAACCGGTCAAAGCCTCCAACAGAAATGAACCACGCAAGTCCAGTCAAGTCAAAAGAAGCCCCACCTACCTGCGCGACTACGTCACCACGTAGGACCGAACTAAGAGGGGAGGGGTGTTCTGTATAAATAATAGTAGACTCCAAATACCTCATTCTGATTGGTTAACAAAAACCAAATGGGATTGGTTCAATAGGAACCAATCCTCGAAGCTGCCAAAGGCGGCAAAATCAAATGATTGTCATTGGCTACAAGCCGGCAGACAGAAAGGTATAAAAGGGCTGTCGCGGCTTGAGCCAATGTTCCATTTTCTTACTGTGTTAAAGCCCATGTCACACTGGCCAACGGATGCAAAAAGGACACAGCGGATGAGCAAAATGTTCCATCCATTGTTATCCGCTCTCAAAAGGGGCGAAAATTTGCATAACCAGAGCAGATAACACGGACGCGGGGCGGATGCAAAGCGGTTGCGGAACGGAAGCCCAGTGGATGGAAGCGGATGGGAGCGGATGGGAGTGGGTGGCACATCCGCAGGGCTTCCGGGCCTCAGCGAAGCGGACGCGGAACGGAAAGAGTGGAAGCAGAGCGGACGACGAAGGGATGAAGCGGATGCAGAGCAGAAGCCTAGCGGATGCACAGCGGAAGCCTAACGGATGCCTGGCGTTCACTGCGCATGCGGGGAGGATGCATTGCATCAGCCCCGCGGATATAACGGAAGCAGCTAGGAAGCAGGTCGCCATTCAGAGGAAAGACCTGCTGCCTGATGGATTGGCTGCCTTGCCTGCCCTGCCTACATGTCTGCCTGCCAGCCTTGCTGCCAGCCTTGCTGCCAGCCTCCCTGCCAGCCTTGCTGCCAGCCGGTCTGCCTGCCAGCCTTGCTGCCTGCCTTCCTGCCAGCCTTGGTTCATGTCTGCCTGCCAGCCTTCCTGCCAGCCTTGGTTCATATCTGCCTGCCAGCCTTGGTGCCTGCCTGCCTGCCAGCCTTCCTGCCAGCCTTGGTGCCAGCCTCCCTGCCAGCCTTTCTGCCAGCCTTGGTTCCTGCCAGCCTCCCTGCCAGCCAGCAACCCCACAAACATGCTGAAGCACAGCAAGCCTCAGCCATCTGCTGCCAGCCCTGGCAAGAGGGACAGGGCTACCATCCCGCCCCCTGGCCCTCACTCTGCTTCTGCTGGGGCTTCTGCAGCACGGGCTCGCTCTTCTGGGGCTGGCGCTTCTGCTGCTTCTGCTTCTGGAGGAGCTGATGACAAGCACTCCAGCACCAGCCACCTCCACAGCACCTGCACCCTTCACCCCTGGGACTGAGCGATGAAGAGGAGTGCCAGAGACTCATTTTTGTCTTATAGCTTGTTGTTAATAAAGTCTATTTATGACTCACACACTTGCTTCATTTCTTTTTTTTCATAAAGTCTTGCTGGAAACTTTTAGAAATGGTTTAAGCCTTTGCATGCTTGTGGGATGGGTAAGGATAGCTGTGGGATGGGCAGGGATACCTGTGGGATAGGCAGGGATACCTTTGGGATGGGTAATAGCTGTGGGATAGATAAACCTCCAGTGCAAGCATAGTGGGACTGTATGGTCCACCCTCCCAGGTGCCACACCTACGGCCCTTTATTATCAATAATAATGTAATAATTATCCACACATGTCAACATAAACACAACTCTTTCTTAAACACCCTGTTCATTGTAGGCCAACCAAACATACATGGCCCAATCTCATCCGTGTGATGAGACAGGCTGAAGGAAGCATCCATTAAGCATCTACCATCCTGTCTTGCCACTCCACTGCTTCAGCTGGGGAGTTGCACCAGTGTCTCAGGAGGTTGCGCTGCTTCTTCGCTTCATTTGAGGCTCTGTTGGGGCCTAGCACATCCTCAGTATCGATCAGGTTTCACCCTTGCCTCCATTCCCCAGGCTCCATGTCCCCATTGCCTTGTTGGAGGTCCACCAGCCTGTTCTGCAAGACTAGGTAGCGGGTGTGCATGAGATTGTGCAGGATGCAGCAAGCTTCCATGATCCTCCTCACGGTCTCTGGGCAATGCTGCATGGTGGTGAGAAGTACCTGGAACCTGTTGGCCAGGATGCCAAAGGCGTTCTCCACCACCCGCCTTGCCCTGGACAGCCTGTAGTTGAAGATCCTCTCTTTACGGGTGAGGAGTCTGTCATGAGGTAGGTTGTGAGGGAGAAGTCGTCATCCCCCACAATGAAGTAGGGCACATCTTGTGTGTCATTGGGCAGGGGTTCTGGATCTGGGAAGCCCATGATGACGTTGCGTTCCAGCCCCTCCTTGAGGTGACTGGCGTTGTATACCTGGGCATCTGAAGAGGAGCCGTTGCCTGAAGCATCGATGTACATGAACTTGTAGTCAGCATCAACCATGGCGAAGAGGATGATGCTGAAGAAGCCCTTGGAGTTGAAATAAGTGGACCCCGAGTTGGCTGGAGATTTGCAGGCCACGTGCTTGCCATCTATGGCTCCAACGGTGTGTGGTAAGTTCCACTTCTGATACCACTGCTCTGCAACTTTCTTCCATCCTTCTTCAGTGGAGGGGTACTGGAGGAGCTCCTCCTTGTATTCTTCGATGATGGCCTGCACCACTTTCTGACCACAATGCTGATGGTGTTGGGTGGCACCCTCCAGCTGTACTGCATGCTCCTGTAGGAGGTCCCTGAGGCCAGGTGGCGCAGAGTGAGTGCCACCTTAAGCCCAGGTTCCAGGCTGGGCCAGAAGCTGGTGTTTGCCTTGGTCAACCTGGGTGTCAGCCGCTGCACAACTTCGTCAAACATGGCTGGAGGCATCCTCATGAAGTTCTGGAATGCACGAGTGTCTTTGTTCCTCAGCTCCACCATCAGTTTGTTGTACAGTCCGTCCTCCGCTCTACTGTTGAACCATCTTCGGACCCAGTCTCTTTTTGGGTGGCTCCTTTTCTTCTCGCAGTAGTGTTCACAGAGACTGCAGATGGCTTCGCACTGTTGCAGAACGATGGTGGCTGCCGAATGGACTTTGTTACAATCCACGGTGGACATGACTGGATGCTGTGGAAGAGGAAGAGGAAGATGAAGGCTGCAGAGGTCTGTACCGCTGGGCTGCTGTTCTGAAAGTGCGATGCAGGCGAGTTGCTCCCCCTTTTTATAGGCAGTATAGGTTTTCCGCTAGGCATCCTCTAGGCATCCTCTAGGCATCCTCTAGACATCCTTAATATCCAAGACAGGTCCCCTCTGCGAACGTTTTTTCCATTTTAAACGCTTTGTTTCCATTCTGCATCCGCTAGCCATCCGTTCTGCATCCGTTCTGCATCCGTTCCGCTTCCTCCCTCCGTCCGGGCGGATGTGAGTTGCGCGGATGCCTAGCGGATGCCTAGCAGATATAGCGGATGCGTAGCGGATGCGGAGCAGATGCAGAACGGACGAACTGGATACATTTTTCACGCAAAAGTTTTAGGCAGCCCAAAACCTTTGGAGTGGATGAAATGTCCATAAACGGATGCTGGACGGATAGAGAGGAAGCAAAACGGAGGCAGTGAGTACAGAATGGATACATCGCGTTAACCAACGGATGGCAAGCTTTTTTGTCCGTTTTACATCCTCTTTGCATCCATTGGTTCAGTGTGACATGGGCTTAAGCAAATAAAGACTTTGTTGTTGGAACCCGGTCTACCTCGCGTTTTTCCGGACAGAACAAGTAGGATAAAGTACCCATTTTGATGAGGATGTGGCATAACGGAAGGGCTATGGAGGCATGGTGGTGCCCTGGCTAGGGACATGGGGGAGGTACCTTAAGGTAGACCCAAACATTAACCTTACCCTTCTTCGATCTGCCCCAAACTGTGTTTCACTAAACTGCAAAGCTGGTGAACAGATCCTGGGGAGATGGTCAAATGTCCATATTTATAGGAGTGTTCCAATCACACAGGAAAAAGTCCATAAAGTTTTTCATCACAATGAAAGAAAGAGAGGAGTTCTTCAAATATGGCTTCTCTTCCATGAATAAACTGTTGTCCATCTCTTGCCTTCAGCAGGCCCTTTGATTCCAAAGCTCTTCTCTCTTATTTAATCACCATTGCCTTTGTAAATATTTTGTCCCAGGACAGGCCAAAGGTCTCTGGCTCTTACCACCTCTTGGCACCTCTGTCTCTTTTGAGAAGTAGCCACAAGCTGGCCTTGTTCGCTTTAATTAAAGAAGGCCAAATGCCAGTGATCTGGAGCAAAAGGCAAAGTTTCATCCTGTCGATTGCTAAGTTCATGTCCTTATTTGGTAGCCAGGCCTAGATAGAAAGGAACTCAACTGAGGATGCATCACAGAAGCTCGATTGATAGGCATGTGGAGGAGAAAAAGAAGCAGCAGAAGCAATAGCAACAGGAGAAGAAATGCTTATAAATTAGGCCTCAATCTGTAAAAGAAAAAGGGCAGAAATAATAAAGAGGATGGATACACATTTTTTTTTTCTCCCTATCATGTCCCAGATTTATCAGGTTTTAGACTTGATACAGCTTGGGCTTCACCTCCACCTGGGACAAGAATAAAATCTTGGGGAAAGTTGCAATCAATTACAATTCTCCCCTTTTCCTTCCATATTTCATCAGGCTACATGCGACAGATAAGCATCACTCTATGTGATTTTACTCTGACCGAGGGAGGAACTAACTCAGTCCCACTGGAAACATAAAAGCCTGTTTTCATGCTTCCTTTCATATTTTTCAGATAAAGCATTTCTGGGTGAATATATGTGGCTGAGTTTATTGAAAAAAAGTCCAGCAGTTATTTGTAGACAGAAGGAATGCTTCCAAGCCGATACGAGAGACAGAAATGGTGAAACAACCAAATGCATATTGGGTGAATTCTGTTAACTTGCTTTACTGAGCTGTATTCACACAAAGAATAATAGAGATAGAAGGAACCTTGGAGATCTTCTAGACCAACCCACCGATTGAGCAGGAGACTCTATGCGATTTGAGACAGGTGGCTGTCCAGTCTCTACTTAAAAGCCTCCAGTGATGAAACACCCACAACTTCTGAAGGCAACTTCTGTTCCACTGATTAATTGTTCTGACTGTCATAAAGTTTCTCCTTCATTCTAGGTTGATTCTCTCCTTGGTTAGTTTCCACCCGTGGCTTCTTGTCTTGCTTTCTGGAGTTTTGGAAAGCCCCTCAAATACTGGAATGGTGCTATCATGTCACCACTAGTCCTTATTTTCATTGAACAAGGCATAGCCAATTCCTGCAACTGTTCTAGCCTCCAGCCCTTCATCTTTCTTTGCTTAATACTCTTTGCTTCTTCTGCTCAGCATTTCAAATAGGTAGAAATGGAGATAATCATCGGGTCAATTTTCAAATTGCTTTTGAGGAATCGTGAGTGGAAAGGCTGTGTGGTCCTGGAACCAACCCACAGCAATACATATTTAGCTCAAAATGAGGAGAAGTGGTAAGAATCATCCAGTAGTAATTATCATTCAGCTGAAGGTTTGGAGTAGCAAGTTCAGGGAGGAAATATTGCAACCAATAACTGTTTTTGTTTAAAGAGCCTTTTCTGCCAACTGCTTTGTCTTTCTGAATGAAAATGTATAATTATGCGGTCTGCAGTCAGCAGGCTGTTTTACCATAATGGCAATGATATAAACAATACAGATACTCAAGCCCAAGATTGAGGAGCATTTCCTTTGTGCTGGGGGTGTCATCTGTTCTGCTTTAGAGAAAAAGGACACTCCTTCGGATGAGCTGTCAGTGGATAGTTTGATATTCCGAGGACTCTCTTTCCTATGCATATCCTTAAGGACAGTAAATCCTGGAGGGGAGAATATGAAATAGCCCATCAACAATTAGCAACAGCTGGATTCCAGATGGGGAATCCACAGACACCGCCTTCTCCACTGCAATAGGATGTAGTGCATTAATGTAAGGGTGGCCATTCACGCAGCTGCCTCTGTAAAGATGCATTTAGCCTAGGCACAGTTAATGGAAAGTCCAGCCATTCCTTGTCTTGGTTGCCTGTTCTGGACTTAAGCTCACCTGGCATTATGCAAAGAAACCCAGCTAAATGATACAGAGTAGCAGAGTTGGAAGGGACCTTGGAGGTCTTCTAGTCTAACCCTCTGCTCAATTAGGAAACCCTATTTAAGTTCAAACGGTCATCCAATCTCTTCTTGAAAACCTCCAGTGATGGAGCATCCACAACTTCTGGAGGGAAACTATTCCACTGATTAATTGTTCTCACCATCTGGAAGTTCCTCCTTACTTCTAGGTTGCTTCTCTCCTTGATTAGTTTCCATTCATTGCTTCTTGTCCTGCCTTCAGGTGCTTTGGAGAATAGCTTGACTCCCTCTCTTATTTGGGGCAATTCCTGAGATATTGGAAGACTGCTATCATATCACCCCTAGTCCATTTTTTTCATAAGACTAAGCATACCCGTTTCCTGCAATATATAACATTGTGGAAACCAAAACTGGATGCAAGATTCCAAGTGTGCAGTTGGCTCTGCTTGATCTTAGAGAAACTGAAGACAGTCTAAACAAGGTGATATTTGGATAGCAAACAACCAGAACTGCTGAAATTGTCGGATAGACTGAGCAATTAAAAGAAGCTAGCTAACCCAAGAAAATTACAAGCCATCATTGCCGTAGCCTTGATGGACATGTCTGGTGAAGTCACCCAAAGTCAAGGATAACTAAGGAGAGAGTTAACATGTTTATGTAAAGAAACACAGTGCAGTCAGTTCTCTATAGATATGCTGAACAAAGGCTAGAATTTTCCCAGGCTGTAGGAGAAAAAGCATCGCCCCTTCAGGAGCTGAAATAGATGATAGTTTATACGGGAGCAGAAATTGTCACTGAGTTATGGGTCCATCCTGGCATCTCGGGATCTGGGGGTCAGGAATCCTGTTTACTACACCACTGTTTCTATAAAAGAGTCATATTTAACCCCAATTTGGGAGGAGTAAGAATCATCCAATAGTGATTAGCATGAAGGTTTGGAATGATAAGTTCATAGTCAATACTTTTTGTTTCAATTTTCTCTAAACTGAAAAAGTGAACTTATATGTTTGAGTGCTAAACTTATCACCCGTTTTCTTTCTCTTCCTTAAAAAAGGAATCAACATCTATTGGATTGTCTTCTATTTCTTTTCTTCCTCTTCCCAATTCAAAGATTATTGAACCCATAGGATTTTTAACTTTACATCTGAACATAGTTTCCTTCTCCTCTTGGAAACTCTTGCCAAACTGTAGCCTGAGGAGCCTAGAGCATTATTGAGTTGCATGATGAACATCTACATGAGGAAATATTATAAACAGGCAACAATTATTTGTCAGGGCAATGTCCTTTTTAATGCTGATGAAGTTTAAATAAAATAAAATAACACAGAAAAAGTCTTTCTGTCTTTTAAATAAGGAACCAAGAATAAATCAGCCACATTGTGACCAGCTGTTGATATATAAATTGGTCTGGATTCCAAACATTGTTTGGAATAGGAGCACCTGATATGGTATTAGTGAACCTAATAGCCAAATATTACAATGTCAACTCTGGTATAAGTGCCATAGATTTCACTGGAGCTCCATCCTATTGTAGAGTTGCAATGGACATAGTATATATTGAATCTGTACTCAGAGCAAATTTAAAATAATGGGACAGGGATGGTTTCACTTGCTAACATTTATTTTATTTTATTTTTATTTATTTAAAAGATTTATGTGCCCACCCATCTTAAGCAACCCTGAGTGGCTTAAAACAAACTCAAATACAGTGTTATAGTTACTAGAAACAGGATTGGACTGCCGTTGGGTGCCCTCCTTGCTAGATTATTATTTTACTGCTACCAGCAAAACTTTTCTACTTAAAAATTCTGTCTATATCTAAGATAATAAGAGAAGGAAACTGCAAGATGTCCCATAGACTAAGAGAATACAGAAAGCCAAGAATGAATAGCTTTCTATTCACGTAATTCACAGGGGTCAAACTCAATTCCATCACGTGACGTATCCAGGGATTCAAAATCCCAGCAACCAGTTTGCTGCCCAGTTGCTGGGTGGACGTAGCCATAGTGGGTGGGGCCTACCAGTACTTCCAGAAGGGCTGGCTTTTGCCTTCCCTAGAGTCCGGAGGCTTCCCTCAAGCCTCTGGGAGGGTGAAAACAGCCTTCCCCGGGCTCCGGGGGACCTCCGGAAGCCAGAAACAGGCCCATTTCATGACTTCCAGTATTTCTGATAGGGCCATTTTCCACCCTCCCAGAGCCTCCACGCAGATCCTGCACTTACCGGCATTGAAAATGGGCCATGTAGAGACTCCGGGGAGAGGAGGGGAAGGGAGGGGTCAATGGGGCCAGCCAGTTAGTTCAAATCCTGATTTGGTGAACCAGATGCAAATTTAATATCTGGTTCTCCCGAACTGGTTTGAACCAGTAGAATCCCAGCCCTGGAGATATTTTGACATATTGCAACCTTTTTGTCTTTGTGGAGCCAGAGTGGGTATGCCCTGTGTATGATGCACCTGGCCTGTGGGCCGCCAGTCTCTGAGTCCTGTAATACAAGCATACACAATGTAAAAAATATACCTAACAGATTTCCCATATATGGGAGTGCATTCCCATATCTGTCCTTCCATCTAAAGCTCCCCATTCCTTCTCTTTCTGGAATCAAAGCTGGAGGAGATACATTTCCAAGATAGCTTCTGCTAATCCTTCAGCAGATTAATTGAGTTGGAAGTGACCTTGTAGGTCACTTAGTCCAAATCCCCACCCAAGCAGGAGACCCTATACCATTTCTGACAAATGGCAGTCCAATCTCTTCTTGAAGGCTTCAGGAAGGGATGAGGCTCCAGTGATGCCTTTGATTGGCAGTTCTATCACCTAATCATCACAATTGCATCATTCTACATCTTGCTCACCTCTTCTATAAGCAATTCCCTTGTGAGATTGTCCTTTACACTTTTGTTGTGTAGCCAATTAAATGGAGAGAGAGAAAGAGAGAGATGGTTGGACAGACAGACATGCACAGAGAGAGATAGATAGATAGATAGATAGATAGATAGATAGATAGATAGATAGATAGATAGATA
>BLBF01000037.1:20360822-20373602 GCA_015471245.1 Laticauda colubrina
AGATAGATAGATAGATAGATAGATAGATAGATAGATAGATAGATAGACAGACAGACAGATAGATAATAGGTGTTACAGTACAGAGATCTATCTATCCATGTATCTCTTCAACTTTTCCGGGCATCTTTGGTGAATAATGTTTCCTGTGTCTTCGAAAGGAGGAGCCTGGCCAGTTGGCTTCCCATGGAGACCTTCTCTTGACTGCCTCTCAAAGAAAAGAAAGGGTTGAGATGAATATCAGCCAGCCCTGGATGAAGCTCTTGGCCAGAGGTTGCAAAATGCTTCTCATGTTCCCCCAGGCCCCCTCGTCTGTCATATAATATGGTTGACTTTTTCTCAGCGCTCCAGTTTGGGCAGCCCAGATGGTATGTTAAATGCCTTTGGAAGGCATCAAGGAGTTTATGAAAACATGGAGGGAAAGGCTGTTGGCTTTATAAGTCTTTGGATATGTTTTTCCAGTTGCTCAGGTTAAAGATAAAGAACAGGCATGTAAGCAAGATTCACTTGAGTGACTAATTTGGGACTATGCAAAATATCCTACTTAACTTTATTCATTTGTGGCAAGAGGCCCCCCAAAAGAGCAGAAAAGCAGGTTTGAAGCAAAATCATTTTCATGAACTAAAATGGGGAAGAGAAAGTTAAAAGTCAAATTTTTGATCCTAGCATTCATTTTAATGCTTCTGATTTTAGTTTTGATTTAATTGCATTATTTTTTACAGTTCTATCTTACATTTGGTGGGTTTTAAAAAAGTATTGTAAATGGCTTTAAGTGTTTATACAAAGAGAGAGATGTGATGGCTGCTTAGTAAGAAAAACAAAAGTATACACATCATCACTTTTCAACAGAATGCTATGTATTTGCAGGAAGAAAAGGAAAGAAAAATTAAAAAGGAAGGAAGGAAAGAAAGAAAGACAAAGAAAGGAAAGAAAAGGGAAAGAAAGAGAAAGGAAAGAAAAATGAAAGAAAGAAAAGGGAAAGTAAGGAAAGCAAGAGAAAGAAAAAGAGAGAAAGAAAGGAATGAAAGAAAAAGGAAAGAAAGAGAAAGAGAGAGAAAGAAAGGAATGAAAGAAAAAGGAAAGAAAGAGAAAGAAAGAGAGAGAAAGAGAAAGAGAAAAGAAAGAAAGCTCCTGAGGTTTGGGCTGTAAGCATATAAAAACAATCTTTTTCTTTTTCCACCTCTTTAAATCCATTCAAAAACAATGAAAACTTTGAATTTAAAGTAGGGATTTCATTTCTAGGAAATTGTCAGAACGGCTGAGATAACCTTAGAAGTTTGTCACTAAAGTTGTGGTTTTAATCATGTACTTATGCATTTTATACAATCTTAAGCTCCTAACCACCTTCTTTGTTGTTTACATTAGATTTGCATACCTTTACGGCACTGAAGGACTTCTAATCTTAACTTCCATATCATCAAGACACAATAAACTCTATTTTCACTGTTTCAGCTAAGAGGAATTCTGGAGATCGGTCCCAAATTGGCTCAGGTTAGTAAGAAACCTGTCAAACGGTGCCTGTAACATTAAGGCTGAGAAAGCATAGCTCTCCTTGTCTGAAAATGCCTTCAGTCAGTCAGGCTTTGAAATAATATTTATTTCTTTGGGTTATCTGAAAAGCATTTGGATTTGGTTTTCTTAATACATTTTTATTGGTACAATGGCATTAATGATAGCATTATGGATAGGCCTGGAACTGAGGCTGGGTTGAGAAGAGTTTACCTTTCAATGGAAAAAAAATGAGCAGCAGAACCACATGGTTACTTATCCTGCAATGCAGTCCCTGGGTTAGTGAGACTTTGCTGAATCCCCTAATGGGATCCTAATTAAGAGCAGGGGGACCCTCAGGGGACAATCTTTGGGCACAAATCGCAATAGCAATCACCTGTAGAATTACATACCACTTCACAGTGCTGTACAGCCCTCTCTAAGCAGTTTACAAAATCAGCCTCTTGCCCCTAACAATCTGGGTCCTCATTTTACCCACCTTGGAAAGATGGAAGGCTGAGTCAACCTTGAGCCTGGTGAGATTTGAAATTGCAGGCAACCGGCAGTCAGCAGAAGGAACCTGCAGTACTGCACTCTAACCACTGAATCACAGTGGCTCAAATGCAAGATTTACACTGCTGAGCACAGCTTGGTGCATTCCCGTCTTCAAGATGAATGCTTGAGTTGATCTATTTGGACATTTGAGAAAATGCTCTCTCCAGCAAGAAAGTGATCACACCCCTTCGATCCAGATGTCTTAAACCAGGGGTAATTCCCTCCAAGGAGGTTATTGGCCATTTCCTGAGGATAATGGAGCAATTTGTAGTTGCTCCCTTGTGTGTGGAAGATCTGGTGTAGGACTTCCCCTGCTGAGACCCTTGCATGAAAAGAACAGACTCTGGGGTGTGTTTTGCAAGGGGAGGGGAAGGGACGACATTTTCCAAAATTGAGAAGAGGAAGAGTTGGGTCAAACAGTTTTAAGGCCCTCTATCTTAGACGAAGGTTGCACCAGTTATATCAGTGGATGCTCTTAATGTCAATCACATCGTATGGACAATAGGAGGAAAATAAACGATATTTGCCAGAGCAAACAAGTAAGAGTGAAGACTTCCGTAAGTGTAGCCCAGTTCTTGGTGAGGTTGTAGATGCCTCCATGAAGGCAGCACCATGGAAGGGTTTTCTTTCATTGTTTACTTTTCAACCAAACCTAGAACTACACCTTTTTTTGGTCATCAATCAAAGGTCTGGGGAGAGTTAGTAACCTCTCCCAAAACATTGTCACCAGAGAGTTTCTATTCACCTTCCTGGCCATCAGAGAAGTTGCCTTGCCCTGGATTGTCCTCCTTTTTCCCGCTTCCAGAAGGGTTGGACCAGACCTGGGCCTCCTGGATAGTCCGTTTAATTTAGGAGGTTCTGTCTGCACCCAGCATGGCTTATGGAGGCTCAGAAGTGGCCTGGCTTTGTTTCACAATGTTTGCCTGCCGCAATTAGGGCTCCCTGGTTCTTTTGTGTGTATTGTGTGGCGTTTCTCATCTGGTTAACAGAAGGACAGTTCCCTTTGCAAGGGACAGGGCATCATTCCCCATGGGATTTGCTGTTGCTGTTGTTGCTTGGAGTGGTTTGTTAATTAGGACCACTCTGTATAATCTGAAGAGAAACAGAGGGCTTCCCTCCCGTTTCCACCCCCACCCCCCCATGAGTTTTCCAAGCAAGCAGTCAGGGTGGCACAGCAGAACCACACACTGAGGTTCAGCCTGAAGAAGAAGACCCACAACTTCGACCAGTCAGCGTCTCTTGCTTCCAAAGGAGCTGAGTGGGAAAGAGGCAATTTGGCCAGCTGCTTCCAGGATCCTGTGGGAGAAAATAAAACCCCGGAGGCATCTGGCAGTTTGCTGTGACTCCCTTGGAGGTGAAGGCAAGTATTTGCTTTCCCCCTTTCCCCTGAAAGGCTGAGAGGCAACTTCCACCCTGCTCAAACGTTCCAAGAACCCAGCCAGGAAAAGCAGGGAGACCCTTCCCGTCCTGTTGGACAAAGCTCCTTCTGCCTGCAAGCCTTGGATCGCTGGGTGGGTCCCTCACACCCAAAGCTCCTCTGTGGGACTAGAAGGTCAGGTTGCCAGCTAGAAGCGGAGCAAGGAGGACCCTTCTCCCCCTCCAAGGGGGTTTCCTACCCATCAGCCTCTTGCAAAGGCTGGCAGGGAGGCAGCCAAAGGCTTCACATCCTGCCTGTACAGGTTTTAATTTTAAAAAGGTAAAAGACATTGAGAGAAGAAGGGGAGGGGAGGGGAGGGGACAGGAGAAAAGAAACTAAATGGAAGGGAGGGAGGGAGGGAGGATCCAGAGAAGTATATTTCTCTTTCACGCTAGCCATGTGTGCATCCATATATAGGCCTTATTGAGTATATAAATGAGAAGGTGAAAAGATCCTGCTTGTGGGATTCTGAAGTCTGTGCCAGCTCTATGAGACCTTTGACTGCTGTACAATGGCAGCTGCCCCCTTGGCTCTGGGCCTTCGCCTGCAGCCACCCCGGAACTCCTGCCAACTTCAAATTGCTGACATGGGACTTTTCTCATTTTAGAGCAACTACCCAGAACCTGAGTTCTGCTTCCAAGATCTAACTTTCCTCTCGACTAGGGTGCAAAACAAAGAAACAAAGACTATTTTTTTAAATTATGAAACAGAAACATATAAAAACAGGGTCATGCTAGCTCTGCACGTTCTGTATGGAGAAAGAACAAACTGTGGAGGAAGAACTTTTGGATTGGGAAAAGTTGTGGATTTTCTGGGCTTATCCTTGAGGCGCAGCCGATAGTAATTGTGAACTCTGCAGGAGTTCAACTCCACCCAAGGGGGAAATTTTTTAAAAAACTTTAATGGTTATATTTCAAAAGGGGGAGGGGGTGTCACCTCTGTTCCTTGCCTTTGCTCTGTGACAGTTTATGGCAATGATCTCCTCGGGTTCTTGAAAAAAGAAAATACAATGGCTACCAACCTGCCTTCAATCAAGGATCCGTATTCCCTCAGTATAATGTTATAGAGAGCTCTCCACACCAGAACAACTAGACACAAGGAGAATTTTTCCCTGAATGCCATCACTCTGCTAAACAAATAATTCCCTCAACACTGTTCAACTATTTACAAAGTCTGCACTACTATTACTGATAATCTTCTCACCACTCCTTATCACCCATCCTCTCCCACTTGTGTATAACTGTAACTTTTGTCGCTTGTATCCTTACAATCTATATTGACTGTTTCCTAGTATGATTCGATGGCTTATTGTTCCCTATGACTATCAAGTGTTGCACCTGATGATTCTTGATTCTGGATGAATTAATCTTTTCTTTTATGTACACTGAGAGCATCTGCACCAAGACAAATTCCTTGTGTGTCCAATCACATTTGGCCAATAGAAGAATTCTCTTCTCTTCTCTTCTCTTCTCTTCTCTTCTCTTCTCTTCTCTTCTATTTTATATTCTCTTCTATTCTAGACAACATGAAAAGAATAACGCAGGGCTGGAAGTGCTCCAGAGAGAATGTCTTTGGGCTTTGGGGGGATCCTGCCTCGATTCCTGGCTGGGTTGGATGGGCTTGAGTTGTGCAGTTTTCAACACAATCAGCTGCAGGCCCCGAGGCGGAGGCTCCATGGAATTTCTGCAGATCAGCCAGGATGCTTTCAGCCGCCCACATCGACCCAAACCTTTGGGGTGACTTCGTTGCCATGAGTGAAGGAAACAGGCGATACCCTGTCAGAGTCGCTTGCCAGGAAGGAATAATTTAAGAATAATGTAACAGATGGTTTGCTCCAGTAAGTCAAGCCGCAACAGAACAAAATGAAGCTTCATGAATGAATTGATAGATAAGGCCCCCATTCCCTCCAAAATCTTCTTAAAAAGTCCCCTAATTTAGTTCAGACTCAGAGTTCTAACTGAATGTTCGAAAGACCTGAAAACCAAACTTTTAAAGCTCTTTTTAAGTAATTTTTTTAAAAAAAGTTTAAAAGTTTGGTTTCAAAGTGGTTTTAAGAGACCGTCAAAGTTAGTCTCAACTCTCAATGGCTTTGAGGAGAAATATGGTTTTCTTGATGATCTGCTATGGAAGCACTAAACACAGCCGCTTAAGTGAATAATTAAAACTCAGAGCAAGAGAGTAGAAGGTATTGAGAGTTTTGCAGTGATAATTCAGTGCCAGAAAAATAAACTCAGATGGCTGAGGCTTCATTTTACGTCTTTATAAACATAACAAGATTTTACAAACCAGTTGTAGATTTCTCCAACATGGAGCAAACTCAGACAGAAACATGTTGCAAGTTCAGAACAGAGCTCCAGTTACTGGAAATAAGCTAGTTTCTCTTTTGCTTTAGTTCAGCAGGCAAGCAAGAGGAGAGAAGCAGTTCCATCTTCAATAGACTGACTCCAGTTGTAAAGCTTAACATAGAGCCATGCCTAGGCTATTTTTAGTTTCAGTTTCCAGCCTAGGCTAATTTTTGTTTCAGTTTCCAAATTATCCTCATTGGCTGATTTAGTTGCTATGCCTATTCATTGGCTGACCTTGTTACCATGCTCTATTCCAGTTCATGAATATACTCTAACAGAAGGGTGAATAAAAATTTATGAAATAAATAGAATTACATCCCTCTCTTTGGACAGCTGATAGGGAATGGCTCCTATGAATACCTGCTATCAAGTTTGGGATTTAAGTACTTGTGAATTGGAATCACTATGGGTTTTGGTTATCTCCTACAATTTTTACAAAACTTGACAACATATGGTGAACTCAGTTGGCATGCACACCACACGCTCCAAATTTTTACAATGACTCAATTCATGATTCAGAGTGAATTTCCTAAAACAGGCATACTATAGGAGCATTATATGTAACTTGTAAATGACTATTAAATTTAAATTCTGGACTTGGCAAAATCAAGGGACAAGATAGTTGTCCCTTTTAAGGAATTAAGTGCTGGGAAATGTTTTGTGGCCTATTGGTGCCCCTTGAATTGCAATCTCAGAGGGGGGAGAATCCCTACAACTTTGAGTAAACGTTCTTCATGTTAAAAATCATTTTGAGCAGCTAAGTACTGCTCATGAATATTCAGAATAATACAGAGCTAGGGAATTTCCAGGAACAGATGAAAGTGGGATCAGCCTAATATATCAACAGCAGTCTCACTCTTCACATTCAAACTTTGTCATCATATAAAGGCAGCACACTTGGCAGTATTAATGCAGACCTTAATAAAATAACCACTTTAGACTGACAACCAATATTTATTTGCTGAAATGCTATGTCTTGCCATGAATTAGAAGAGAGGGGTTTCAGCATTTTTCCTGGGCTGTCTTAGTTGCAGGTATCCTTACAAAGGACTACAGAGATATCATTTCTGTACCTCCCTTTGATCAAAATTCATTTGAACAGGTTGAAAAATTACGTTATCTACCATTCTGAAAGGGAGGGAACAGAATTTTTTAATTCTCTGGAACACGTCACATAAATGCAAACATACAAGATGGATTCAATTAGCCAAAACCTTCCAGCCAGCAAGAGTCTGTCTGTTGATTGGTCCATCTGTTGCCCCCACTTTCAGATTTGGTTATCCAACTATGACTTGAATGAAGACTCAGTAAATCTCAATTTTCTAATCTGCCTCTCTATTTAATTAATGCCAACCACAGAGCTCTGGCAGAAGCACCCTTGTGTTTTTCAAAAGCTCTTTCCATGTAATATCTGATAGAAAAACAAGAACAATTGGCCTGTTTGTTAGAAGCCTTCGCTCACTTTGATCCAAGAACTTCTTATTGCCAACTCCCCCCAGCCCCCCAGAAGCCTTTGCCATCCTGGGAGAAAGACAGCATTGTGTAAGTTGGAGAAAATGCCAGTTTGGTAGAGGGCAGCTTTTAATCATTAGTCCAGTGGATGTAAGCTTCTGGAAACATGTCCTTCATTTCCATTTTGGAAGTCAAGATTCTGATTGGAAAGAAAGCTGCTGGTTTTATCCTGGAAAGAGACTTTTATTAACCTGACATCAAACAGAACACCCATGCAAGGAACATAGTTTAGCCTCACTCACCCCAGGAAAGACAAAGAAATCCTGGCCCTCTTCTCATCCCTCCAGCCAACCACAAACTCCCCTGGCTGTTCGGCCTCCTGAAAATTGTGGGAGGGGGAGCCACAAAGGGAGAGAAGAATTCAGCAGAATCATATGTACAAAGTTAGTATACAAAGATGGTTTGGAAATGGAGCCATCTGAGTTATGAGAAGGGGAATCCCTAGGGAGAAGGTCCTCCCAGCAATGTGGCACTTGGCAATTGCAATAGGCTTAATTCTTGGGCTGTCATTTTCCTCCTTTATTTTCCCAGGTTTTTCTAGCTCTGTAAGGCACGGATTGCTTCTGCTATCAGAATGGTGGACCAGAAAGGATTAAAGCTATAAACAAAGGATCCGTGTGTGTGTCTGTGTGTCTGTGTCTGTGTGTCTGTGTCTGTGTCTGTGTCTATATCTCTATCTCTATCTCTATCTCTATCTCTATATCTCTATATCTATATCTACCTGTCTGTCTATCTGTCTATCTGCAGTATGTATGTATGTATGTATGTATGTATGTATGTATGTATATGTATCTGTATATGTATATATATATGGTATTCAGCTTTGTTCGGGTATTTTCCCATGTCATCATAGTAGTGCTGTTAAAGTTGTAGCAACGTTTCGGCAGAATCTCATCTGCCATCATCAGGCGTCTGTATAGATGTGTGTCTCACAGCTTTTGGTTTCAAATTCAAGGCTGGTCCATTTTGATTGGCTAGGAGCCTGGGTCTGTGTTCATTGGACTTGGAGTTTGATTGATTGGTGTTTCTGGTTTCTTCTGTCTGTTTTGTGGCTTTGATTGGCTGGCAACACTCTGTTCTTGTGTTGGAGGCTTTCAGTGCAGCTTGGCTTCATGTGAAAGGACGGCTGTTATTCATCAGCAAGCTAGGTTTCACCTGGGTGCCTGGTGGGGGGGTGTTTGAGTTGGAGGCATCAGAGGGAGTCTGTCTGTGCTCAGGTGTTTGTCTGTTTTGTGTTGTGGAGATCTTTCTATTTGAGAGTGCAGGTTTCCAAATGATTGACAGTCTGTTTTAATGTTGTGTTTTTGGAGGATCTTGCTGATTTTGTCTGTAGTGCCTTTTATATATGGGAGGAGGGCTTTGCCATTCTCTTGTTCTCTGTCTTGGCTTTTGGTTGGGGTTTCTTTTGGGATTAGGTGGGTAATCTTCTTTTTTGGGAATCCATTGGCTGTAAGTACATTAGTGAGAGTGTATAGTTCGGATTTTAAGTGTTGTTCATCGGCAAAGCATTTTGTTCTGGAGATGAGTGTCTTGGCTACGGAATTGATCTGTGCTGGGTGGTGGTGTGATTGTGCATGTAGATAGCGGTTTGTATGTGTTTTCTTCTGGTAGATGGTGTGTCCTAGGGAACCATTGGATTTTTTGTATACTAAGACATCTGGGAAGGGAAGTTGATTGTTGGCTTCTGTTTCTATGGTGAATTGCATTTTGGGGTATAGGCTGGAGAGCTGAAACACAGACCACCTTCAAGACAGACACACATACCAACAAACTCAGAAAACTACAACAACACCAGAAACAAACTCCTCCCCCCTCACAGCCACACATGAAACAAACAGTGCACAACATCTCAGACAAGACCCTCACTGAAGCCGAAACCAATGCCCTTTCGAAAGGATTCAACTTTGCTGTTGCTCCCAAACACATCCCCACAGAAACCATCATATGCGGAGTTGAAACCAGCCTGACCAAAACCAACCCTGATGATGCTAACAGAATCAGACTTGAAATCACCAACATCCTCTGCACTAGCAAACCACCCAAAAGAAGAACAAATTGCACTACTTAACCTGAAAGAAGACACCAGCATAATAATCCTACCAGCAGACAAGGGCAATGCAACAGTAGTTATGAATACATCTGACTACCAAACCAAGACCCCACATACAAACCCCTAAACACTGACCCCACCACCTACCTAGAAAAAACCACCAGATCCAAAATAAAAGCCTCCCCCATCAGCGAAGAAATCCAGCAAAGAATCATACCCAGAGAAAATTCATCCAGATGCCCTAAGCTGTATGGTCTCCCCAAGATACACAAAGAAGGAACCCCACTACGACCAATAGTCAGCTCCATAGGCTCACCTCTACAAAATTTAGCCAAATTTCTCACCAAACAACTACAGCCCTATGCAGAATCCATCAACTCACATGTAAGGAACTCATTCCAGTTCATCGAGATCATAAAGAAACAAAACTTACAACCCAGCGACCTACCAGTGAGCTTCAATGTCATATCCCTCTTCACCCAAGTGCCTATAAAAGAAGCCTTGACAGCCATCCAAAACAAATACAACCCCCCCAAGTACATCCTAGATCTTACCAACCACTGCCTATCCAATACATACTTCACCTACAATGGACAAAAATACAAACAAATAGAAGGAGCACCCATGGCATCACCCCTCTCACCTGCCATTGCAAACCTCTATATGGAACACTTTGAAACACAAGCTCTAGAAAAATATGATCACAAACCCAAACTCTGGCTCAGATATGTAGATGACACCTTCATAATCTGGCCACATGGGAAAGAAAAACTGAACAACTTCCTCACACACCTCAACAGCCTACACCCCAAAATACAATTCACCATGGAAACAGAAGCCAACAATCAACTTCCCTTCCCAGATGTCTTAGTATACAAAAAATCCAATGGCTCCCTAAGACACACCATCTACCAGAAGAAAACACATACAAACCGCTATCTACATGCACAATCACACCACCACCAAGCACAGATCAATTCTGTAGCCAAGACACTCATCTCCAGAACAAAATGCTTAGCCGATGAACAACACTTAAAAAACGAACTACACACTCTCACTAATGTACTTACAGCCAATGGATTCCCAAAAAAGAAGATTACCCACCTAATCCAAAAAGAAACCCCAACCAAAAGCCAAGAAAGAGAACAAGAGAATAGCAAAGCCCTCCTCCCATATATAAAAGGCACTACAGACAAAATCAGCAAGATCCTCCAAAAACACAACATAAAAACAGCATTCTGCACAAATAGAAAAATATCCAGCATCCTAAGAAACCCTAAAGACAAAATCGAGTGAGAAGACCAAGGAGTATACGAAATCCCTTGCACTGCCTGCCCCACCACACACATAGGACAAACTAACAGAAGAATTAGTGCATGCATTGAAGAGCACAAGAAGTCAATCAAAAAAGAAGAACTGACCTCTTCCCTGGTCCAACACCTCAAAGCCACAGGACATGAAATTGACTTTAAAAATACCAGAACTATCACCAAAACCGAACACTTCAACAACAGAATAATCAGAGAAGCCATAGAGATCGAACAATGCCCACACAGCATGAATAAATGAGATGATACCTCCCGCCTACCAACCATTTGGAAACCTGCCCTCATTAATAAACGAGTACCTAACATGAAGAATGACACCAGACCCACAGCCACGAGTGCCACACAAGATGCTACCACCACATTTCCACGGAGAAAAAAGACTCACACCCACACAGAAGATGAGACATGACCACGAACCAGAAGCTGTACCGCAGCTGCACCATTACCCCCTTCAAAACCCTCTGACCCATACAAGAAGTGAACTGACACCCACCATGAAGATGTGGCATGACCACGAACATGAAGCCAAACAACAGGATCACAGCTCACCAGCTCAAATCCCCCAGCAACTAAGACTAACCTAAACACAACCAAGCCCCCACCTAAACAGAACACACCCCCAGCCAATCAGAACACAGCCAACCCCCCTACCAATCAGAACACAGCCAAACCCCCAACCAATGAGAACACACCCCCAGCCAATCAGAACACAGTCAAGCCCCCACCCAATCAAGTCACACCCCCACTAGCAAATATATACATATTTGTTTTTTTAAGTTTTCGTGGGTACTTATATGTGTGCTGTTCAGCCTCCTTCGGATATTATCCCACGTCATTGTAGTTGTGCTTTTAAAGTTGTAGCAACGTTTCAGCAGAATCTCATCTGCCATCATCAGGCTTCTGTACTGAGTTTGTATGTGGGTCAGGCTATCACAGTTGTTGGTTTTAAATTTGAGATGAGCCTATTGCTGTGCCAGGATGTTTTTTTCTACATCCTGATTGGTTGGGAGTCTTGGTCTGTGTTTATTGTTCTTGGAGTTTGTTTGATTGGTGTTTCTGGTTTCTTCTCTCTGTTTTGTGGCTTTGATTGGCTGGCAACACTGTGTTCCTGTATTGGAGGCTTTCAGTGCAGCTTGGCTTCACGTGAAAGGACGGCTATTATCTATTAGGAAGCTAGGTTTCATCTGGGTGCCTGGTGAGGGTGTGTTTGAGCTGGAGGTATCAGAGGGAGTCTGTTTGTGCCCAGGTGTTTGCCTGGCTTGTGGTGTGGAGATCTTTCTATTTGAGAGTGCAGGCTTCCAAATGATTGACAGTCTGGTGGAATCATCTCTTCTATTCATGCTTTCAGGTCTTTTTTCAATCTCTATGGATTCTCTGATGATTCTGTGGCTGGGGTTTTCTGTAGGGCTAGGATTTTGGTGCCATTGAAGTTAATGTTATGACCTGTGGCTTTCATGTGTTGGACTAGTGAGGAGGTGTGTTCCAGCTTTTTTACTGCATTTTTGTGTTCATCCAGGCGGGTATTTATTCTTCTATTGGTCTGTCCAATGTATGTGGCCGGGCATGAAGCACAGGGAACTTCATATATGCCTTGGTTTTCCAGGTCAATTTTGTCTTTGGGGTTTCTAAGGATGGCTGCTATTTTTTTGTCTGTTTTGAAGGCAGTCTTGATGTGATGCCTGTGTAGTATCTTACTGATACTTACTGCCCTACATAAGAGGTACTACAGACAAAATCAGTAAGATACTACAACACATGAAAAGGGGGTGCAATCCTTCACTGTCACAGCAGTTCAAGTATTTGAGGAATGCCATCGGTGTACCCAGCCAGCCTGTCTTTTATTAGCTAAACATTTCCGTCTCTTTCAACCTGCTTTGATAAGACGTTAATTCTAGTTCCTGGTCATTCTCATTTCCCTTCATTTGACTTGTTGCCAGTTTGTCTAAATTCTTCTTAAAGCATGGAGCCCATGACTGGAACCTGCAGTTGAGTTATATCCCATATTCTGATTGGAAACTGCATTTAATTTCCTCTCCTCTCCTCTCCTCTCCTCTCCTCTCCTCTCCTCTCCTCTCCTCTCCTCTCCTC
>BLBF01000037.1:20373826-20403631 GCA_015471245.1 Laticauda colubrina
GCAGCAGCAGCAGCAGCAGCAGCAGCAGCAGCAGCAGCAGCAGCAGCAGCAGCAGCATTTTATAGAATTTACAGCAATATTTCTATTTTTAACTTAAGGCACAGATTTAATTCGGAATGCATATACTCACGCCAAGAAATTGTCTCGCTTCCATTCTACAGATGCTTAATGAATTTCTCGAGTTTTCAACCCTGATCTTAATGAATGAGGCAGGGATTAGTTGGCCAAGGAAGGAAGTGGATCAGGGTCACCTAAAGGCTACATAATAATCTGAGAACCCATGAAGTTTGGGAGATGCTAGTTTGCAGGACAATGGAGGACATTTTTTGCAATCTGATTCTCAACATAAGAGGAAAATGATCCACCTGCCAGCTCCCCAATACTAGTCAGCTTATTCTGAGTAAACTGGAATAAAAAAATAAAATGTGCTTTGCCAAGTTTATTAGCAGTCAACAGACTGAAAATTTATTCATTTTATATTGCACAGCAACAGGTGCAGCTCAAGCACACACAGCTCCATGCAGAACAAAAACCCAGGCCTCTTATCATCCTCCTCTGAGACTATAAATTCTGCACAACACCTTATTAAAGTATCGAACATCACACTAAGGTTTCAAACCAAATCTTTGGCTAAAAAACTGGTTTTAATTTAATGTAACTATTTACCATGTTACATTCACTGGAATCCATCTTCTCTTCAATATTTAACCTATCACAAAGTTCATTCTTTGACTTTTTCTTCCTTAGTACTGGAAAATATTTTGGATGTTGGGGTTTAACCCAGGGATGGGATCCAACTGGTGTAACTACTGGTTTTGTTGCTCTGTGTTGCGCGCAAGTGCAATTTATGATCTGCTGAGCTACCCGGACAGTTGAGCAGTGCTACGTGAGGATGTGCAGCAGTTGGAAAAGCCCTTTTTTCCTGCTTTTTCAAGTGCACCCGTGTCGTGCAAAGCAGCTGCGGTTGAAAATGCAGGAAATAAAGGTCAGGTAAGAGCCCGGGTAGGCATGTGGGCCAAAGCAGCAACAGACATAGAGCCAGTTCTACATATGCTCTCTGTTTGCTGCTTTTCAGAGCAACCGGTTCTATGGAAATGGACAGAACCAGTAGAATCCCACCCCTGGTTTAACTGGACTGCTCATAAATCATCCGTATCAGGTTGGATTATTTCTGGAATGATAAATTGGGTGTTCTCCGTACCTTTGATTTGGATAAGGAGAGTCAAGTCAAACAACAATCACATCCAATTCTGTTCAGCCTCTTCAAAATTAGCCAAACTTGACAGAGTTTTCCTCCTGTTGTTTCTAACTGCTGTTGCTGTTATAGAGAGCTGGCATTTGTGATGTTTTTAGCTATGATTTTAGCTGAGGGATTCCACGACAATATCAGAAGATTGAAAGAATAATCCTTACCTCTAAAACCTTCATTATCTAAAACACTTTGCAAAACAGACCCATTAAGCATCTGAATCATTTTTGCAAAGGGTTTTTTCCCCCCAGGGGAAGGCTCCACTGGTGGGGGACTCAGAAGACTTAGAGTAGCCCAGGGCCAGCTTGAGAGAGGAGCTGCAGCTGACAGAATCCAGCCTGCCTGGAAGGTCCCTGCAGCCTTTTCTCTGGAATGGAGGCTTATAACATCCCAGTTTATTGGCTCAGCTTTCGTTTAAGTCTCAGAGTCTCACGGTATCACAAGCAGACTTCAAAGGGATGCTTGATCCCTGGAGGGTGGAAAGGCCCAACGCTCATACATACATCCACTTTCCCCCTTGCCTGGTCCTTGGAATCCCTGGGGATATTCTGGAGATGGAGCTGAAGTCTCTTCCAGAGATTTGGCAGCCAAGTTAAGAATGGGAGGGGAAAACAAAACCTCCCTTTTCCATCTGCCTGACTTTCATCCCATAGACAGGCCCGGTCCCACTGGCCGATGGATGCAAAACGTATGCATAAAGGACACAGCGGACGAGCAAAATTTCGGGGGTGGCTGCATCCGTTGTCATCCACTCCAAAAAGTGGCAAAAATTTGCATAAACAGAATGGAAAAGAACGGAAAAGAACGGACGTGGGTAGTATATAGCGGGGATGTAAAACAGATGTTCATCGGAAGCCAAGCGGATGAAAGCGGATGGAAGCAGATGACACCTCCGAAGGGGTTCCGGGGGAGAATTTTGAAGCAGACGCATAGCGGATGAAGTGGATGCATCACGGACGCCTATAGGAAACAAAGGGGATGCCGTGCGGATGTATATCGGATGCAAAGCGTTCACTGCGCATGCGGGGAGTATGAATTATGTCAGCTCCGCGGATATAAAAGGATGCGGCATGCATGCAGTCAGCATACAGGGGAAAGACGTGCTGCCACAAAAATCTTGCAGGAATACCATGGTTCATCAGTCAGTCAAGAAGAGGAAGCCGGTGCCTACTCGTGCCAGCCCTGGCAAGAAGGCCAGAACCAGCATCCCACCCCCTGGCACTGACTCTGAAGCTGCTGCTGCTGCTGCTGTGGTGGACCAACCCCAAGGCCCTCAAAGCCCTACTGCTGAATGCCCTGCTGCTCAAGCCCCAGAAGGGCCTGCTGCTCAAGCCCCAGAAGGCCCTGCTGCTCAAGCCCCAGAAGGCCCTGCTGCTCAAGCCCCTGAAGGCTCTGCTGAAGCCCCTGCCAGAGGAAGGAAGAGGCAAGGGAAGGAGAAGGGAGAGAGGAAACAGTACACCATTTCCGAGGAGCATGAGGATGAGGTGCTGGAATGGCTGAGGGAGAATGAGTACCTCTGGAGAAAGGGCCAAAGTCTGTATCGGGACACCAAGAAGAAGCAGGCAGCTTGGAGAGACAAGGCAGAGAGCCTGGGGTACACTGCAGAAGTACTCCTTGGATGGTGGAAGCACATGCACACCTGGTATGGCAAGCTACACCTCAAGAAATCCGGGCAGGCCGCTGTCAAGCTCACTGACTGGGAGATGTATGTTATGGCCAAGTGCAGTTTCCTGGAGGGTGAGATCTGCCACCAAGGAGCAGCCCCTCTGAGACCCCTCTCCCTCAGACAACCCACAGCCAGCCAGTCCTATTCCAGCCAGGAGCCAGCTACCCTGTCCAGGCAGGTGTCTTCAGAGGGCCCCACAGCAGAGACCCCCTCCCGACAGCTGCACTCCCCATGCCGGCAGACTTGGAAGATACTGTGGAGGATGACGCCCTGTTGTCACAAATGGAGGAAGAAGCAGCAGCCACCAGAGGCCAACCCACCCCCACCCCCACCCCCAGCTCCAGAGGATGCAGGCAGAGAGGCAGATTGGAGGGCCAGCACCAGAGTGTGCTGTTGAAGATCAGGGACACAATGAAGATCAGCACAGAACTTCTCTCTCAGCTGGTCCACTTGGACAGAGCATCCTCGGGCCGGAACACCTTCATCACCTACATTAGCCAGACCCTGAGGGACCTGCCCGAGGCCCAGTACCAGGTGATGAAGCAGAAGATCACAGCACTTCTGCACAACCTTCAAGGCCCAGCTGAAGCTGCTCCTACCCAGTCCAGGTCTTCTCCTCCAACCCAGGTGATGTCACAGCCCTTCCATGGCTTTCAACAGCCTCTCACCTACCAAGGCTACGGCTACCAGGACTTCCCACAGCACAAGCAGAACTTTCCAGTCCAGGCCCAGGTTCATCGGACACCACAGATGCCACTCCTCACCCAGCTATAGACCAGACAGCCCCACTACACTCCTCCCAACCCTTCCTCCACCCCACAGCCAAGCCCGTCAACGGACAATCTGTCATCAGTATTGGGCCTGACATCTCAAGTCCTTGATGGAGGGCCTCTCAACCTCACGGGACTGAGTCAGCTCTCAGATAGCTTCCTGGACACACCACCACCTGTTGTACCCTCGGGGCCAAGCACCCCAATGGCGCCTCAGACCAGCACTCAAGCCACAGCCACATCCACAGTCACTGCCCGCTTTATAGCTGAGACCATGGACATGACTCAGAGTGACTGAGAATAGTGTCAGAGACTGAGTTGTTTACTTGTTAAGTTTATCTTTGCTTAAGACACTTTACTTGGTTCATTTTGCTTATTTAATAAAGTCATAAAGTTTACCTAAGAAAGTTAATAAAGTTTATCTTTGCTTAAGACACTTAGTTTACTTGGTTCATTTTTTTTACTTAATAAAGTGTTGGTGAAAACTTTGAAAAAATGCTTAAGCCTTTGCATGCTTGTGGGATAGATAAGGATATTTGTGGGATAGATAAACCTCCAGTGCAACCATAGTAGGACTGTATGGTCCACCATCCCAGCGATCCAGATAATTTTCTCCCCCTTTTTATAGAAAATATCAGTTGTCTGCTATGGGGCCTTCTACATACTCTAGACATAGTGCAGACATCCTAAATATACGAGATACATCCCAGATACAAACGTTTTGTCCATTTTGAATACTTTATATACGAGATGCATATGCTTACATCCTTTCTATTTCCGTGCTACTAATGCTGTGTAGACATTCCGTGTACCTTTTGTTTCCTCCCTCTTTCCATTTTCAGCTGCAGCGGATGTGAGCTGAGGGGATGGCCAGGGGATGCCGAGAGGATACAGCGGACGTTTAACGGATGATAACGGACATAAAATGTTTGTTGCCCATATATGTCGCGGATGTACATCGTACGCGGCAGAAAGTTCATCCGTTCACAAAGTTTTGTGCAGCTCAAAACTTCTTGTGTGGATGAAATTACAGTGGACGGATGCTTGACAGATAGAGCGTATGAAACACGTATGCAATGAGTACACATCAGATGCATAGCATTTTCCAATGGATGACAAGCTTTTTTTTAACGTTTTACATCCTCTTTGCATCCGTAAGTGCAGTGGGACCGGGCCTTTAGTCTGTCTGTATTCCAGGTTACTTTCACAAGGGAAGGGTGGATGGATGGACCAATTTCCAACATTTCGTATGTTACACTTCAGAAAGCATTTTGATGTTGTTGTTGCAAAGCCCAGGATCACCTTGCACAAGAATCAAGGGTTGTGTGAAGTCTGGCCTAGAGCTCTGCTCTAACCAGCACTTCAATCCACCCGTACCTCACTCTTTCCAAATTCATAAAGATCAAATTCCCAAGCCATCCCTGCCCATAGAGGTTCAGAGAACTGAGCCAGCTGTGGGATTCTTTCCCATTTTTCTTCTACAGCCAACAAGCTGCCCAATACATCTCTATCAAACACACTCAACTGTGCTTTGATATCCCGCAGATGTTTCGTCTACACAGTGTTTGGTTTTCATTTGCTCCAGAGCTGGGAAGCATGAGGGCTCCTTGAGAAACATTTGCTCCTCTTACTGACAGGTTTCTCAATTCTTTGAAATGGCTGCCAAACCCGAGCCAAGCTGTCCACATTTCTAGTAATTGCTGCTTTTAGGCAACCCTGCAACAACCGTAGTGCGGATGTGTGTGCCTGGTGCAACTGGCAATTGCCCCAAATGTGTGTAGGTGTGTGCATGCTCACACCTGTGGTTTCAGGAAAGCAAAGCTGCCAAAATGCAGCAACAGGAAGACCCATCCTCAAAATTTCACTCAAAGTGCCAGGGCTGAGAGGGGGAGATGGTTGCATCCCAGGCCATAATGAAGATATGGATTTCCTTGGAATAGCATCTGACTTAATGGCTGACTTAAAAAAAAAAAAAAACTTTTCCTTGCCTCAGTCTCCCATGGCAGTCCCTCTTAGCATCCAGTCCAAAATCCTGACCTAAAGTAAGACAAGGTACATTAGCATCCATTCAAATACTCCAAAACAGATTTCTTTTGCATTGTTCTTGCTGGTATTTCTACAAAAAAACGTGTATTCCAAACTTCAGAATCCTTCGGGGTAATAATCATGTACAATGTAAAACAGAAAATGCACACACAGAAAACCTATATGGGGGAATAGCTTAATAGAAAACAGGAAAGAGGTTTATGCTTAAGGCTCTGCGTTTGGATCACTAGATTAAGTTAGCAAAATATAGCAATAGCTCTTAGACTTATATACTTCACAGTGCTTACAGCCCTGTCTGAGTGGTTTACGGCATCAGCCTCTTGCCCCCAACAGCCTGGGTCCTCATTTTACTGACCTCAGAAGGAAGGAAGGCTGAGTCAACCTTGAGCAGGTCAAAATCAAACTGCTGGCAATTGGCAGAATTAGCCTGCAATCCCGCATTCTAACCACTGCACCACCAGGAAGGAGAAGGAAAAAGGGAATTAGAGAGGCATTTCCTTCTGATTGAGTGTGCATGGGGGACCACAGATATAAGCTGCAGTGTTGTCCTGCAGAAAGAAAACTACAAATCATCTGGATAATTTCCAAACCCTTTCATTGTTTTTTTTTTCTTGATAGGCTGTATTGTTCATTTGTTCTGAAAGCTGGACCATAAAAGGTCATCAAGGGAACAGGGAGCTTCTAATGTGCAACCAGAATACATAGAATAGCACAAAAACAGAATTGGAAGGGACCTTGGAGATCAATTAGTCCAACCTGCAGGAAACCCTACACCACTCCAGACAAGTGGCTTTCCAATCTCTTCTTAAAAGCCTCCAGTGATGGAGCAGCCACAACTTCTGAAGGAAAGTCATTCCACTGGTTAATTATTCTCACTGTCAGAAAATTTCTCCTTAGTTCCAGTTGCTTCTCTCCTTGATGAGTTTCCATCTGTTGCTTCTTGTCCTGACTTCCTTTGCTTTGGAAATAAGTGGACTATATATAACTAGCTTGACAACTATAAAGATACTATTTTCTTATCTGGCTTGAAGTTAGACAACCAAGAATTTTGGTTGTCTAATTTTTGCTTCTGCAACATGATTTACTAGATTTTTCAGACCTTCCAAATATAAGTGGCCAAAGGGATAGAAACTTCAAAATTTGCTGAGTTTTGAAGATTGCCCCAAAAGCAGATGTAACTATGACAAAGAGTTGGTGACTGTCAGATAAAGGAAGGAAGAAGCAAAAACATTGCATGATATCTAAATAGTTAGACTCATGTTCCAAAATGTTTGCAGGTGTTGAATACTGCTGAATGCATGGACAATTGCAAACCATCTCACAGCTCTTCTGAGGACACTTCAGTAGCCTTTTTCAACCTGTCTATTCATCATATTTATTGTTCTCTCATTCTACATTCTTCAGTCTTTTCAAGCAGAATAGTTTTTAAAGTCAGTCTTCAGCCCATACATACAAGCATATGAACTTTTGTTTGTTGATAATCCCCTCAGCTGAGCTGTCAGCCTTCATATGGTCCATAACTGATTGACTTGTTCTTCTTGCAGTCTATAACTGTTTCCACTTCCATAATTTAAAGGCATATAATATGAGAGAGAGAGAAGGAGAATTATGGAGTGAAGGGATACTGATCCTATTTGATTTGCAAAGTCAGCAACTAGATGGTTCCTGTATGGGACCTCTTCTGATCCATTGTTCAGCTAACCATCTCAACATCTCTCTCTTTGGAGGTAGGGCTGGAATTACATGTCTTTATCTTCCTGACCACTCACCATGCCAAGCCATGAGGTGGATGGATTTTAGCTTTCATCAGTTGGGCTGCAGGGCTACTTGGCTAAAGCTAAATAACCTTCAGGCCTTAAGACACAATGGCCTTTGTTTCCTTTCCAGAAAAGTCCTCATTTGCAAGTAACACTATCCCTCATGTTTTTTTAAACAGCCACACTGTAAATCGACAGGCCTGTCAGCTCTGTTTGGCAAGGAGCAGCCATTTTATTGCCTGGGGTTTGCCAAAACACAGAGAAATCAATATAATTTTGCTTAGATAAGTGACATTACACTATATCTAATAAAAGAACCAAAGGCTATCTGACATTCTGTTACAATGAGCAGAGCTGTGTGTTCACTTAAAAAATAAGAAAGAGAGAGAGAATTCACGATGGGGTGTTCAGATAATTTTCAGTGGAGAGAATATTCTGCAACCAGATAGCCAGAATGTATGGTCTTAACAAACTTTACATTTATCCAGGATAACTTCCTTTAATCAGTTTGGTGGGAGCTCATGTTGGTCACGTGGAAGGAGATATGTGCCAGCACTTTAATTCTATAGAAGCCAGAATTATTATTTTTATAAACAGTTATATAGACCTGGATACTGTGTGGAGATAGATGGGAGTACATGATTCCACTGTTTGCATTTTAAATAAAAGAAAGGAAAAGTGAAGGATAACACAGTCACTGACCTTTCTGGAAAACTCGGATATATTGCTCCATGGCATCGAATCTAACCATAGCTACCTCTATAACCAAATGAACTCAAGTCCTCTTCCCCATCTCGAACATAAGCAAACATAGCCTTTAAATTTTGCTGAGAAGCTTGCCACAGCTGAAGAGGCACCCGGACAATCCATCCTTTATAGGAGAACATTTGCAGCTCAGGGTTGACACCAGGGCTCCCGAGTGCTCTCTGAGCTTGGTGGTTTTCTTGCAGACGTCTCACGACCCAACTAGGGAACGTCATCAGTGCTAGTTCTCCTTTCCCTAGACTTGGGTCTCCACAAGAACTCACAAGGATGGCAAGTCGAATATTGAGATTTGTCCTTGCCAAAAGCAAACTGGGATGGAATTCTAAAGAAAATGTGGGATAAGACTAATGACGTCCTATTATCTACATTCTCTATGGGATCATGTTTTGTTCGGAAAACACACGAGGTAGACCGGGTTCCAACAACAAATACTTTTATTGTTAACAGTTAGTAACGGAACGCCGGCTGAAGCCGGGGCCAGCCCTTTTATACAGGCTGGCTTGCCTGCTTGCAGCCAATGGCAGCTATTTAGATTTGCCGCCTTTTTGGTATCTCTTTGGATTGGTTCCTAGTGAACCAATCCACTTGTCTTTTCCTTAGCCAATCAGAATGGTAGGTTTGGAGTCATCCACTTTACATACAGAACACCCCTCCCTCCTTAGTTTAGTCCTACGTGGTGACGTAGTCTCGCAGGTAGGTGGGGCTTTTCCGGGCTCGACCTGACCTGCGCGGTTCATTTCCAGTGAGGACTTCGACCCGTTCAGATGGGGCTGCTGTGTCGTCCTCCTCTCTGGAACCGTCTGGAAGGGTGAGTCGGCCATTTTACCGCCGCCTAAGTTTCTTAGGCCGGCGGTTCTGCCGCTCCCTCCCGTTTCCTCGGGGCAGGTTGAGCTGGCTTGGCTGGCCCCTTCCGAAGATCTCTCTTCGTGTGTCTCTTCAAACGGTGAGTCTTTTGTTGGCTCTTTTTGGTCGTTTTGAATGTTAGTTTTATTTTTAAAAAGTTCTTTATTCGTTTCTCGCCTTTCCCCCCCCACCTCGGTTTGCCTTTCGCCGTGTTCTTTTGTGAATGTTTTTAAGTCCGTGGTTAAATTCGAGATCGAAGCTGGTCTATATGCCGCTTCCATTCCCTCCCATCGTCTAATCTTACCCGGTAGGATTTGGGGCCTGTAAGTTGGGTAATTTGCCCGGGTAGCCATACCGGGTCCCCGGAGAAATTTTTAGCGTAAACTAAATCGTCTGTCTCAAATTGTCTGAACCGTGTTGAGGAGTCAGGGGGGTTTTCTGGGGTGAAATTTGGGTGTAACCTATCCAGGTGAGATCTTAATTTTCGCCCCATAAGCAGTTCTGCTGGTGATTTATTTGTGATAGTACTAGGTGTTATGTGCTGCAGTGTGAGCAGCCGGTTTACTTTTTGTTGTGTATCTCCAGCGTCCATTCGTTCTAACCCCTCTTTTGTAAACCGGACCATTCTCTCTGCCCTGCCGTTCGCAGCCGGGTGAGCCGGCGCGGTTAGTGCATGTCTTATACCTAGGGAGGCTAGGTATTGCTCAAATTGTATACTGGTTAGCTGTGGTCCATTATCTGAAACGAGAATGTCAGGTATGCCATGGGTGGCAAACAGGCTGTCTAGTTGCTTAATTATGGCTTCTGTTGTCGTTGATGGCATGATTTTTACTTCAAGCCAATTGGAATAGGCATCAACGACAATCAGAAAAGTATGCCCCTTGGTAGGCCCCGCGAAGTCAATGTGTATTCTTGACCACGGTCCTCGAGGGGTTTCCCAGTCCTTAACGGGTGCTTTTGGTGGGGATGGTCTAATTGTTTGGCATTTGTGGCATGAGCTTACCCAATACTCTATGTCCTTATCAATACCCGGCCACCACACGTAACTCCTGGCGAGGCTTTTCATCTTCACCATTCCCGGGTGCCCTTCATGTAAAAGCCTAAGAACCCTGGGCTGCAGTTTAGCAGGGATTACCACCCGATCACCCCACAACAAACACCCCTTTTGGATGGAAAGTTCAGTCTGTCTGGACCGGAAAGGTTTGGAATTTTCAGTTTTTAGATTGTCCGGCCAGCCTTTACCTACCCAGCTAAGAACGCGGGCAGTCAATGAGTCTTTCGCGGTGGCTCTTGCGACATCATATGCTGAAATGGGTAGATCGGGGCATGTCTCGATTTGTAGCGCTGTCATCGTTGGTGCCGGGTCTGCGTCGGTTGTTGGCAAAGGCGCTCTGCTCAAAGCGTCCGCATGGGAAATTTGTTTCCCTGGTCGGTGTGTCAGAGTGTAGGAATAAGCCGCCAGGAACTCTGACCATCTCGTCATTCTGGGTGAAAGTATGTTAGGTGTTGGCTTGTTTCCCGCCAAAATCCCCATTAATGGCTTGTGATCCGTTATAATTCGAAAAGTCCTCCCATATACATATTCGTGGAAACGTTTTACTCCAGCGACAATTGCTAGAGCTTCCCTGTCCAATTGGCTATAATTCCGCTCAGTTTTTGATAGAGTCCTAGAATAATATGCGACGGGTGCTTCTCTGCCATCCAGTAGTTGGTGGCTCAGGACGGCACCTACTCCATATGGTGAGGCGTCGCAGGTCACTGTTAATGGCAGAGTGTCGCTAAATTGGATGAGAACGTTTGTTGATGTTAGCAGTCTTTTAATGTTTTGGAAGGCTTTTTTTTCCTTGTAACCCCAAGTCCAAATAGCCTTTTTGTCTAGCAGGCGGTGTAGCGGTTCTGCTATAGTGGCTTTGTTTGGCAGGAATACATTATAGAAATTAATTAATCCTAAAAATGCTTGGAGTTCCGTTTTATTTTTAGGTTCAGGCGCGTCATTTATCGCCTTAATCTTTTTATCTGTGGGGTGGATGCCCTCTCCGTCTATTGAGTAGCCCAGGAATTCGACGTTGTTTTTAACTAGACAGCACTTCTCTCTTTTAACCTTGAGGCCAGCTTCTCTAAACTTAGTCAGAACCTTTTTTAGTCTGTTCCTTAATTGTGGTTCATCTCTGGCCGAGATTAGGACGTCGTCGAAATAGGGAACGACTCCTTGTATGCCATTTAGAAGGCGTTCCATTAGACTCTGGAAGACGCCAGGGGCTACGCTCACTCCAAATTGGAGTCGGTGGCATTTGAATGCGCCTTTATGGGTGACAATAGTCTGCGCTTCTGCTGTTTCTGGGTCTACTGGGAGTTGCTGATAGGCTTGTGCCAAGTCGAGTTTGGCGAAAACTTTGCCATTTCCCAGGGAATGGAGCAAATGCTGGACTACGGGCACCGGGTATGCGCTTGGTTGTAATGCGTGGTTCAGGGTAGCCTTATAGTCACCACAGATTCTGATGGACCCGTCTGGTTTAATGGGTGTGACGATAGGCGTTTCCCACTTGGCATGGTCCACAGGTTCTAACACCCCTTGGGCTACTAATTTTTCCAGCTGTTCCTCTATTTTTGCCTTTAGTGCAAAAGGAACTCGCCTGGCTTTTATTCTTCGTGGGGCTATTTGGGGGTTTAAATTGAAAGAAATAGGGTTTCCCCGGTACTTGCCCAGTGATCCGTCAAACACGTCGTGGAATTCTCTGACGAGGTCGTCTTCCCAACCGGCTGTGGTCACTCGATCGACCCCAGTCATCCCGATGCCCAATGGCGCGAACCACTCGATGCCCAGGAGGCTTGGTCTGTCTTGGTTGACTATGGTCAGTGGAAGCACTTTGATGTGGTTTTTGTAGGCAACTTGAAAATGTCCTTTGCCCATCACAGGGATTTGGTTTCCCTGATAGTCTTTGAGGGTTAGGTGCTGCTTCATCAAGTCTTTGGTCTTGATACCTGGGACTAACTGTTGAATTGTGTCCCATGATACCATGGAGAGGAAGGACCCCGAGTCCACTTCCATTTTGCAGTGTTTTCCCTCGATTTCTACAACGATTTTAATTTTTCTTCCACTTTCCGTCTGGGAGCTTTGGATAATGACAGTTTGGTGTGTATTGGCTCGCTTTTCTTGTTGCCATTTTCTTTCGGCTCGACTTGGCTCGGCTCGTGTTGGGGAATTTCTGCGTCTCGTCGGGCTGTAAGATTTTTTATTTCTGCAGACCTTCTCGATGTGCCCTCTTTTTCTGCAATGTCGGCAGATGGCATCGAGGAATCTGCATTCGGCTCGTGGGTGGTTTCCTCCGCAGCCAGCGCATTCCCGCCACTTTCTCCTTTCGCGCTCTTTCTTGTTTGTGAGCAAACGGTGGACCTCGTCGTCCTCCTCGCTTGATTCGTTTGTTTCGCCCGACTCTTCATAATGGGTCGTTGTGGCAGGATGCTTTTTTTCTTTGGCTGATGTTTCATCGCCGTGCGTGTTCATTTTCTTAAATGTTACTGCGGATTTTTTCGTAGCTTCCGCGGCGGTGGCTTCCGCAATGGCTTCGGTAACGGTGATGTTGGGCTTGTTGAGCATTTTGCTCTGTGCGGTTGAGTCTCTCAGGCCCAACACCACGCGATCTCTCATTGCCTCGTCTATGTTTGAGAATTCACACTCACCCCCAATTTGTCTGAGTGCAGCGACGAAATCGGCAACGGTTTCTCCCTCTCTCTGGTCTCTTCGGTAGAATTCATGTCGCTTTATTAGATTAGACACCATCGGGGCGTAGTGTGCTTTCAGGAGTCTCTGTAATTCTGTCCACGTTAATTGTTTAACGTCCCGAGGCTTGGCGAGGGCTTTAGCCATTTTAAAGACGGTTGTTCCGCAGTGTGTCAGGAACACGGCTCTCTTTCGTTGTTCGGAAATGCCTTCCATTTCGTTGCTCTCCAAGTACATTTGGAAGCGATCAGCATAGGAATCCCAATCCTCTTCGTTGGGATTGAAGGGTGCGGGCGGTGCGTTGTTTCCAGACATCTTAGTTGCAGTCTGGGCTTTTATCATCACGTGCAGGTTTTGTTCCGTTCAGGACGATCCCATCCTCGTCGCCAGTGTTTTGTTCGGAAAACACACGAGGTAGACCGGGTTCCAACAACAAATACTTTTATTGTTAACAGTTAGTAACGGAACGCCGGCTGAAGCCGGGGCCAGCCCTTTTATACAGGCTGGCTTGCCTGCTTGCAGCCAATGGCAGCTATTTAGATTTGCCGCCTTTTTGGTATCTCTTTGGATTGGTTCCTAGTGAACCAATCCACTTGTCTTTTCCTTAGCCAATCAGAATGGTAGGTTTGGAGTCATCCACTTTACATACAGAACAGATCAAACAAGCTGCAATTCAATCCTCAGTTTTGTTTCTTTAATAGTGTCAGAAGCATCACAATTACAATTAGGCATACTATAGGAATCAGTAATTAGGTCTTGACCTTAGGCAAAGGCCGAGTGATTTCTTTTTACGTTCACAGTGAAAGAAAATATTTGCATTTTTTTTCTAAAGATATGTAAATAGTTGCTCTTGTCAGGACTTTGTGAGCAGTTACAGGATGTAGTCAAAAAATTCAAGCTGGCAGCTGCAATTTAGAATAAAATAGAAGAACAGGGTTGGAAGGGACCTTGGAGGCCTACTAGTCTAACCCCCTGCTTAGGCAGGAAACCCTCTACCACTTCAGACAAATGGTTAGCCAATCTCTTCTTTAAAAACTTCCACTGTTTGGAGCATGAGCACTGTTGGTGCAGTGGTTAGAGTACAGTACTGCAGGGCTCCTTCTGCTGACTGCAGGTTGCCTGAAATTTGGCAGTTCAAGTCTCACTGGCACAAGGTTGATTCAGCCTTCCATCCTTCCAAGGTGGGTAAAATGAGGACCCAGATTGTTAGGGGCAAGAGGCTGATTCTGTAAATAGCTTAAAGGGGGCTATGAACTAAGCCCTGTGAAGTGGTATATAAGTCTAAGTGCGAAGTGCTATTTACAACTTCTGGAGGAAAGTTGTTCCTGCAATCATGTAGTTGAAGCTCCATGTGGGAATTCAGCCCATCATCATGGCCACCATCTTGACTTTTTCCACCTTTCTGAGAAACCACAGTCCAGTTGAGGACATCATCTGGTGGACCTCAGGAACCTTTCTTCCATGACAGCACGGGGGCACCTGAAAGGACCCTTCCTGAAGAATGGGTGCTGTTCACCCCTTCTGGCATCCTTCCCTGGGCAAGAGCTTATGGCTGCCAAATCCTTTCAATGCAGATGCATCCGAAGTGGCGTGTGGAGGAGCTCGTCTCCATCTCCAGTTGGTCAATGGGAAGGAAGTTGAGACCCAGTCCTAGCTTTGGCAACAATCAGACTCAACCTGTGACTGGATATTCCTTGTTCCCTAGAACATGAACGTGTGAAAGGGCATTCAAATCCTCAGCTTTAGTTTTAGGGATGGAATCTTCTTCCAACTTCTCTTCTCTCCAGCTTCAGAATTAGGTTTATTTGGTTCATAATGGAATATGGTCATTCGAAAGACCTGACTTCTCTGTGGATCAGGCTTGGGGCTGCCTTACAGACAAAAGCCCAGGATTTCTTAAAAGGTCATTCAAATCAAATGAAGGTAAATACAGGAATTCTCCCTGGAATTAATTAATATCTTTCCCAATTTTGAAACACACAGCCATGCCAGGAAAATAACATCCAGCACTTAGAGACAATAGTCGAGTAGTCCAAAGGACTTTGAGTGGACCAAGCACCATTAACAGAGGGATAGGTTGAACAAAGGAGGCTCTGCAACACACAGGTTTTCCAACAATATCTACTCCGCCCATCAAAACGAAACACAGCTGGCTCATCTCATCCCATTATACACAATGAGCAGCTATACTGATTTTGAATCAATATCCAAAGCTTCAGCTTGCCATTGATGTAGGATGCCAATGGATAGTTTAACAGGAATGCAGATGCTTTCCATGAAGCTGAACCCAATAAATTGTGAATTTCTAAACTAGATTGCAAAAGACTGAAAGGCAGCCAAACATTAGCTTGGATTCTGGACATGTTGCTCAAGTAAATCTCATTAAAGTGAGCGTACAACTAAAAATTGCCTCGTGCTACAAAAAAGCAATTAAAAAAAGAACAACAGAGTTGGGAGGGACCTTGGAGGTCTTCTAGTCCAATCCTCTGCTCTGGCAGGAAACCCTATACCACTTCAGACAAATGGTTGTCCAACCTCTTCTTTAAAAACTTCCAGTGTTGGAGCATTCACAACTTCTGGAGGCAAATTGTTCCACTGGTTAATTGTCCTTGCCTCCAGGAAATTTTGTCTTAGTTCTAGGTTGGTTCTCTCCTTGATAAGTTTTCATCTGTTGCTTCTTGTTCTGCCTTCAGGGGCTTTGGAGAATAAATTGACCCCTTCCTCTTTTTATGGCATCCTCTTATATATCAGGACAGTACCATATTGTTCCCCTTCTCAAGTCCTTCTCTTCACTAGACCAGCCATGCCCAGTTCCTGCAACCATTCTTCCTATGTTTTAACCCCCAAACCCCTAATCATCTCTGCTGCTCTTCTCTGCCCTCTTTCTAATGTCTCAGCATTTTTGGTTTTGCATTAGAAGGTGTCTCTGTGTAAGTGGCACATACGAAGTTTGTTCCCAAGACACTCTGATTAATCTTAGAGGATCTGAGTGACTCAGTAGGCAAAACATTCTGCTGTACAGAATGAGGCATTTGCCTGGGTAAGTTACATCGCAGATCTGTTTGCAAATTGTGATCCTTCAAATCCTAAGGAGAAAAGGTTGGCCTTCCAATCCAGTAAAAGGTAGCAGAAAAATGTTCCCAGCTCTTCCTGGGAAGAAGCCCCACTGAAGTCAATGCTTCTCTGAAGATGCTTTCCCCCCACAAACGCGGTGAACGAAACTCCTTAACTGTGGTTGCCAAAAGGCAATCACTTCTGTATAGCAGTGAATTACATCCCCCTTTCTCCCAATCTTACCCAACACCTTGGCCATGAGTAACTCTGGAGTGAGAGCTCCCCAAAACTGAATGGGATATTCCCAGTACAGTAGACACACAATTCTATATACAGTGAGGATGTCCAGCATGCATTGGATTTAGTAGACAATCTTTTGTGTGGCTCTTTTCTACATCTTTTCACATCTTGTGAGACAGGTTATTTAAACTAGAATGATTGATCTATTTTTTAAAACATGTAGCAATTCAGGGCAGTTTAAAAATTTCCAGCAGATATAAGCTGATTCTGCTATTTTAGGAAAGTTTGTTATTCTCATCCTCACCCTTAAACCAATAAACCATGCCTGCCACTTTCTGTTTTCAAACCAACCTTTTAAAATGCCTGGCCTGCTGCTTCGTAACTCAATAAGAATTTTTTTTTTCACATAGTGAAGTTGTGGAGCACAAGAAGACAGAACAATTGGTATAAAACCCAATGTGAATGAATATACATAAGTCTGTGGCACAATCTCATATTTCACTTTTTTTTTTTTTTTACTTAGCCTACATTGACTGAAAGGCCCCAACAATTTCTCAATCAATTAATTCTTCAATGCACTTTTAACAAATCACAAGTTTTTGCCATTGTTTAATAACCAGATATACAGTAGTGAGGAAGGAAGGAAGGAAGGAAGGAAGGAAGGAAGGAAGGAAGGAAGGAAGGAAGGAAGGAAGGAAGGAAGGAAGATTCAGGGAGTAGAATAAATATTTAAGAGTTTCTCAACTGCTCTGAGAATCTGAAATTGGAATGCAGATTCTTTTGCTAAGAATATAATACAAACAGCTCTTGACTTACAACCATGTCTTTAGCAACCGTTCAAACTTACGACTGGTCCTCACACTTGCAACTGTGGCAGTATCCCCACAGTCATGGGATCCAAATCCTGGCGCCTGGCAACTGGCCAGGATTCGGTCAGTTCCAGTCCAGCATCTCAGGGTCACAGGAGTTCCGTGTGCAGCCTGGCTGGCTTCCGACGAGCAAACTGAAGAGCAGAAACCGGTTTCATTTAAAGGCTGCATGATTCACTTAACAACTGCAGTGATTCATGTAACAAAAAGGTCCATAAAATGAAGCTCAACTCACTTAACAACAGAAATTCTGGTTCTAACTGGGCTCGTAAGTTGCCTGCCTGAGTAACGAGTGCAGCATTTCAAATGCGTTCTCATTTCTTGGACATTGAGAAGTGAGCAGGTAATAGATCTCTGGTGGAGACATAAACTGTGAGTCAAGATGGGAGGCTCATGTATCGATATAAATAAAAAAGGAAACTGCTGAAAAACTAGTAATTAAAGAGATGGTTATTACTAATCATAAATAAGGTGACAAAGTGTATTTGAAAGTTACAACAAGCTTTTCACTGTTTCCTCCAGTTTCTTAGGTGTTTGTCTGACTTAGCAATGGCTTCATATTTTTAATAACACAGCTGGCTTTTTTTTTTTTTTAAAGTTCTGCTTTACGACTGAAGAAAAACAGTTTGTGTCTCCCTGCACATTTCTTGTGCCCGATGTTTGTAATCGTTACTTTTCAACACTCTGCGGGAATCGCTCTACATTTATGTTGTGTTGAACATCAACGTTTGGATGATGGTAGTGAAGTTTTCTGCCTTCTATTGGCCAACTTTTGAAGAACTCCAGGAGCCAAGCCGTTCCCTTCCTTTTTTTTTTTTTTTTTCCTTTCTATCTTTCTGGTATTGTTTTCCAGATCAAAATGTCTCTCCTTCCATTGGGCTTTTCCTCTACAATGAAAATAGAAGCAGATGGGAGGCAGGTTGGATGGATGGAAAGAATGGCAGAGGGCAGGAAGATAAGATTATCCATCTCTTTCTCCTGCAGTTCCCACCCCATTAGCCATCTCCTCTCCCGCAGCATCACATGAAATGAGAAACACCACAAACCAGGTAGACCAGCCCTGAATCAAAGGTGTCCATGACTCATTATCTAAACATCACTGAGAACACATATCTAGCTGTGTGGATATGCGTGCCTTTCTCCAAAGCAGGGAATAAGCATTGCCTTCTCAAATTCTTCTCTCGTTTAAATTAATATCCAGTGCAAGGAAGAATTTATGCCCTTCTGTTAATCTTTCTTTCTCAAAATCTCTTTTGCTCACCCTTGACCACTCCTTGACTTCGTTGCCTCTTCTCCTCATCTTCCAAGCCCCCAATGTTGGCTAGGTTAGAAAAACCAAAGCCAACCCAGTTGGTTTGAGTGCAGTGGTTAATGTCAGGCTTTTCTCCAGCAGGAAATTTTGACTCCTATTTCAGGAATTGACTTGGCAGGAGGCTCACAGATACAGCTTGGTTAGATTAGATGTTTTATGGGGTAAATAATAAATATACTGTCTGCTGAAGCACACAGAAGTCAAGGCCCATGCTCTATATGTTCCATATGTTCCAGACTTTAACTCCTCAACCTCTTTCTCCTACCTTTCTAAGACAATGGATCTCCACTGCTGGGTTCAAGAACTCAGAAGGTGTGGGAAGGAGCTGCACTTGAGATTTCATGATGATGTGAGGCTTAGTTCAAGAGCAACACAGATGAATCTTGCCAGAATTCAGCTCTTTATTTCTCACACACAATAGACAGAATCTTGCCAGGTTAAACCCTTCCTACTCTCACCCTAATGGGGAATCCCCGGGAGATTCTAGGGAATGGGTCTCCAAAAAACTCGCTTCCTCTGCCTCCTATCTAGCTCTGGGCTGGGCTGGCCTCTTGTCTCATCCACCTTTCTGGAACTTATCCCTTCTTCCTGGGAAACTATGGTTCCCCTGTAGCCAATCACTTTGGCACCCATCCCTCACAGATAGCTCCTTCTAACAATTGCCAGCTTCACTCTTAACAATGAAGATGTTGAGTAAGCTGGAGAATCCAAAATTGCCTTGTGCCGGATGGGGAATTCTGGGAATTGAAGTCCTCACATCTTAAAGTTGTCAAGGTTAAGAAACCTTGATTAAATGGTTTCACTTCCTACCTAAAATTGTATAAGCTATTATTCAGTGTTATGGCTCATTGAAAGAAAAAGAAAAGAAAAACAGCCAGCCACCAGAGGGCATTTTTTCCCAAGGATTTATTAGAATTACATGGATTAATTTTAGCATCAACCATGTTTTGGGGTTTATTTTATTTTACTTAGCAATAATGAAGATAAAGCTGGATCTGAAGGTTGAGAAATTCTTCCTTCTAGAACCTGTCAGATTCTGGCAGCATGGTTTGGATTTGGGGGAATCTTCCATTCTCTGCCATCTAACCACTCAAGGCAGAAATTGTTCTGCAGATATCAAACCTTCCTTTAAAACTTTGGAGATGGTTACCTAAAGCTCAAAAGAATGGAAACCGGCACTTGATACTGAACAGAAGAACTTCGTTATTTTTCTAAAATGGACTTGCCCGTTTCATTAAAATACAAACAAAAATGGAACAAACAAACAAACATCCAATGCAAATCCAGGATACTCCAAAATCCCCATTCCCTTCCCACCCCACTAACCTGCTTTCCAGGCCAACCAAAGAAGAGTCAGCCAACCAGCTGGGACTCAATGGGAGGCAGAGATTAGAGGGGCTGGCTGGGCCAGTCAGAAGTGGGATTGGCTGGGTCTCTGAACTGCTCAACATTTCCGCTACCGGTTCTCCAGAACTGGTCAGAACCGGCTGAATCCCACCTCTGGAGTCAACCTATTTCACAAAGCCCCTGAAGGCAGGACAAGAAGCAACAGATGGAAACTAATCAAGGAGAGAAGCAACCTAGGATTAAGAAGGAATTTCATGACATTTACATCAAATAATCAGTGGAACTGCTGGCCTCCAGAAATTGTGGCTGCTCCATCACTGGAAGTTTTTAATAGCAATAGCACATAGACTAACACACTGCTTTCCAGCCCTCTCTAAACGGTCTACAGAATCAGCCTCTCCCCCCCCCCCAACAATCTGGGTCCTCCTTTTACCCACCTCGGAAGGACAGAAGTCTGAGTCAACCTTGAGCCTGGTGAGAGTTGAACTGCCAGATTGCAGGCAGCTGGCAGTCAGCAGAAGTAGCCTTCAGTACAGCATTCTAACCACTGCACCACCATGGCTCTTAAGAAGAGATTGGACAGCCATGTATCTGAAATGGTGTAGGGTTTCCTGCCTGAGAGAGGGTTGGACTAGAAGACCTCCAAGGTCCCGTCGAACTCTTCTTCTGTATGCCATATAGTTAAAATGAGGACTAATAGATTGAGAAACAGTTTCTTTTCTAGGGCAGTAATGGTCTTGAATCAAACAGTGCACTTGTGGTTTAGTCCTATTTTTTTTATTATTATTATTGCTATTATTATTATTATTATTATTATTATTATTATTATTATTTTTAAAACTCTATAGTGTGATTGTGATGTGGTGTTTGGGGCACTATGCTGGAGCAGCTTTCAAATTTCATTGTATTCATGGAATGCAATGACAATAAATGTTTTCTATTCTATTCTAATCTGGACTTTTCTATTCTATTCTAATCAAGAACTCTGATCTAGAAATGAAGGTGGGAAGTGTCGTGCAAAACCTGTGGAAAGCCAGGAGGGAGTCAAGTGGAGCCTAGAACAATGATATCTTAGCAGTCAAAGGTGCTTAACGTCTGTTACACCTGGGCAGATCCTGTGGAAGTAGCTGGGTAGTTAAGGCTGTTTCAGAGAGAAGATTCCTGGTTGGATTAACATTTTCAACCATCTAATTCAGAAGACAATGCCAAAAAGGGATCCTGTGTGAATCGGTTGTCGAAATCTGGATTCCCCCATTGACTTGAGCGCAGCTGCTGCTTGGCCCTTGGCCCACTCCCCATTGCAGCCAAGGTTGGCTTCATGGCTGTGCAACCCAGCCTAATAGTAAGAACATTTGATTGATGGCCTCATGCTTCTTTGCCAGAACCTTGTTGGTAGCTGGAAGGAACTTTTTTGCAGCTGCACAACATACCCAGACACACAACTCTCTTCCAGATGTTGAGTTTGTGGGACTTTGAGTGACACAAACCTCATCCATGAGAAGAATTTCATGGTCTCTGTGGCATGAAGTCTTCCATCCAGGCAAAGCTTAGCTAGCAAAGTATAAATCACGAAGGGTCGACTGAGAAGGGATAACGTGGACCATATTTGCAAGCTTCCTCCCCGGCAACATCTTCTCTCCTGAAATCCAGATTGCCTTCAGCTTGGCCTCCAAAGACAAGAGGCCATTGTGTAGCCCCTGCATTAATGGCTGCTGCTAATCGTTGAGGCCTTATTCGCAACATAATTAGCTGCTCTTGCCAAGCAGTCCTCCCATGTGAGAAATGAGCTTGGTTCCCAACACCTCTTTAATAAGAAATAAAGTGGATTTGCATGTGGGAGAAAGTGTAATTCCGCCTTCTCCATGGATACGGAAGAAACACAGAGGCAAGGAATTGGACACCCAAGAAAAAGGGGTCCTCATTTCCCCTTCCATTTGCAAAGATTTTTTTTTCTTTTAAAAGAGAGAGCCTTGGTAGGGGTTTTTTTGGGATGTGTGTGTGTGTGGAATGAGGGGTTGAATGAACCATAGGAAGGAATCCAGAAATTTCCTATTGATGAGAGCAATCAATCTATGGAAGAGCTGGACTCCAGAAGCTGCGCAAGCTCCAACATTGGAGGCTTTAAGGAGAGGTGGGACAGCCATTTGTCTAGAATGGCCTCGGGTCTCCCACTTGGGCATAGGGTTGGACTAGAGGACCTCCAAGGTCCCTTCCATCTCTGTCATTCTGTCTTCCCAATCTTAAGTTGAGCTCGGTGCAACTGACCCAGGTACTTTGGCCTCCAGCCTGCCTGGCCGTTCTTGACCGGCATCTTCAGGCCAAGAGCAGCCTGCAAATGAGGGGAACTTACAAATGAGGGGAATTCCCCAGCAGCCCCCCGGGGCCTTTGAAGTCATGGGGGGCCATGTCCCCTCTTCAGAGGGACACCAGAAGGAGACTTTGTGGATGGCTCAGAGATGGGGGTCCACCTGGGCAGGCAGGAAATGTGGCCCTGGGGCCGAAGGCCCATTTGCTGGCTTTGGGGAACCAGCCCGAGTGGGTTCCTTTCATTTTCTCTCTCTCTCTCCCTCCCTCTCTTTCTCCTTACCCTTTCTCTCTCCTTCTCCCTCCCTCCCTTTCATTCTTTCCTTCTTTCTCTCTCTCCTTTCCCTTTCTCCTCTCTCTCCCTCTCCTTTTCTCTCCTTTCCCTTTCCCTCTCCTTCTCTCTCTCCCTTTCTTTCCTCTCTCTCTCCTTTCCCTTTCACCTCTCCCTCCCTTCCTCCCTCCCTCTTTCCTTTCTCTTTCTTCCTCCTTCTCTCCCTTGCCTTTCCCTCCCTCTCTCTCTCTCTTCTCTCTGTGTCCTCCCTTCCCTCTCTCCTTCTTTTCTTCTCTCTCTCTCCTTCCCCCCCTCTCTTTGTAGGACCCCTCCCATCCTCAATCTGAAGGCCTCAGGGGGACCTGTGCAAATTGAGAGGATCTTCTTTTGGCACCTGTTCATCCGGAACAGTACTATGATGGGATGGGGAAAGAAGAAGTGGGAAGGTTTCCTACTGGCTGCCTCCCCTGAGCTTTGCCTCCTGGCCCTTCCATTCTGCATGGGGATTCTGCTCACCCCTCCTCCTCCTCCTCCTCCTCCCACCGCTGCTCCCAAAGGGCCAGGCGGGATGGTTGCAGGGATGATTCACCTCCACTCTGTGATGGATGGGGGAACCAAACCAAACCAATCTCCTGCCCCACTTCCCTCCAGCTCCCCAGGGCAGAGGAAGCGGAGAAGCCTGGTCTCTTCTCCCTCCAGGTCTCATCCTTTCCACTGCAGGCAGTCCATTTTACTCATTCATTCCATTCACTCAGTGACCCCTTTGAAGTTACGAGGATGCTGAGAAGAGTGACTTATGACCGGTTTTTACACCGTTGCAGCCTCCCCACGGCCACATGAAAAAAAAAATAGGCACTTTGCAACCGGCTTGATTTTATGACGGTTTCCCTGTCTCAGGTGAGGACCTTCCCAGCTGCTTCCCACATGCAAAGTCTGTGGGGGAGGCCAGATTGGCTTAACAACCACAAATCGTGGTTTCCCCGTTTCCCCATTGGGGTGGCATTCCTGCAACCTCCAGGGCAGCTATGCCTCTCCCCCCACCGTGTCCTTGGCACAAAGCGCCCCCTGGTGCCTGGCTACCTCTCACTTTCCATAGGGCCCTTGGCATTCCCTGCTGCCTCTTTCCCCTGGGCGTAAGGGTGGGGTTGCAGATGAAAACCTACCCTTTGGAAAACTGCCCTTCCCAAAAGTGATGCAGAATTACCGGCCTCTCCGAGAAACGCTGCCTTCCAATCCCTTCCTTCTTCTTCCAAGTCAAGATTGGCAACTTGGTTTTTCTAAAATTACGAGGAAGCATCACCTGCAACTAACTTAGATCTGGCTGTGTTGATAATAATCATTTTTTTTAAAAAAAGCAAAAAAGATGAGGCAGGACCTGTGCTGGGAAGAAGATGGGCTTGGCTGGAGGGACCGACCGTAACCTCACATATATCCTGGCAGGGGGACCACATGGCTAAGTCGGCACCTTCGGTGCTCCTGGCACCTCTTTCCCGGCTTCCAGTCCTCCCTCCCAGTCGCTGTTGAGGCCCCAGCCAAGGGAGGATGATCCGTTCTGCCTCCAGACTCTCCTGGATCTTCCTGCAGCCCAAAAAGAGGAGGAGGAGGAGGAAGACGGGGGGGCAGATAGGAGGCACCCCAAGGAACACGCCTGCTCTCCGTTTCCTTTCCAGATCACGAGGGATCCAGGATCAGAGGCAGGGAGCAGAAGCCCCCCCCTTCTCCTGGAAAATCCCCCCTGGCATCAAGGTGGACTAAATTGTCTTTTAGTCTGACCCACTAGCCTCCTTCTGTTCTTGAGTGTGAGGCCCTGGTTCATCATGGTCCCGCTGCTTCCTTGGCAGGTTCTCCATACGTGGTTGGCCATGGCCTTCTCCCTAGGACTGAGAGGGGGGCTTCCCAAAGTCACCTGCCAGGACTAGAATTCACCTGTCTCCTGGTTTCTTCCCAGCACCTTTAATCACCATCCCAACCTGGGTTCTCTCTTATCCATTGACTAGCTCTGTACCCATGCTGTGCTATGAAACTATGTGGTCGGGCTTAGTTTTGGGGGGAGGAAAATAAAGGGAAAAACTCTGCCTCTGCCTACCAGCATCCATTGGTATTCATCTGGCTAGCGTCCTATCAGAGTGTGAGAGAGTTGAGGGCTCTTTGGAAACTGAAGCAGTATTTGTTGTGTGAGCAAGGAGACAGCAAGGAGCCTGAGCATGGCTTAGCTCAAGTGTTCTGCACTGAAACTGAAACTCCTCTGCTTGTGTTTTGCCTTTGGAAGAGATTTCTTTTCAGGTGGGAAGGGGGAGTAGAACTCCTTAGCATCAGAGTGTGTTAATAACAACAACAACAACAATGACAATGACAACAACAACAACAACAACAACAAAAACAACAACAACAACAACAACAACAACAACAACAACAACAACAACAATAATAATAATAATAATAATAATAATAATAATAATAATAATAATAATAGAAATACTCTAAATGCTCTAATGGTCATTTGGAAAAATCCTTTCTTAGTGAGCCCCTAGAAGCCAAGAAGAACATTAAGGGCCAAATGTCAAGTTTGTAGGCTTTGTGGTTCTGGAGATTTTGTGATGATGCATGAGGGGTATTTAGCTTTTATATAGAGAGATTATAAAGTGAGTTAATTTCCTTCTTATTATTTCATTAGATCAAACAAAGGGGCAGAGAATGAGTTCCTCTCTGTCTTTTTCTCTCTTTCTCTCTCTCCCCCCTGCCTCTCTGCCTTCATTTCCATTACTTGTAAATCTTCTTCTGGGTTTTTAAAGTAGGGGGGAAAAAACCTTATTTGAAAGGTGCCAAACCAAGTGAATTAGCAGCCCACTGGTACAAATCAAACATAGAGCAAGCTTTCCAGAGCTTGTCATAATTTGTTTTGCCTCCTTCATGCATGGAAAATCCACAATTCCTGATGTTTAGATAAATGACAAATTCAGGGAATGCAGCCCAGGCAAACCTGTCCCTCCTTTATGAGTGCGACCAATTTTACGTGAGTAATCCTGTGCCATTCCCAGGCCGGTGATTTTATATTCCAACTCCTGGATGTACTTATTTACTTAACTGTATTTGTAGCCCTGGATGGCGCACCGCAGAATTGGAAGCTGCAAAGCAAAGTTTATTTTATTCATTCGTTCCATTTCTGTCGCTGCCCAACTCAACCAAGTGACTCTTTTTAATAATTAAAGCAATAAATAGAGTCCCTTTCCTGCAGAGATGGACAGCATATAAGTGTAATAAATAATAGAATCCATGGAAAGGAAAATACTTCTAATAGTCCTGCTCCTACTCTGGTGCACTAGGGCTGAAGGTTTCATTGGAGTCCAAGAGGTTGCAGAATCCTTGGATGGGGTGAGTAGTGTGAAGGCTACTACAGGGGAGCTCTGGAGCCCTCTAGAGAAGGCCAGCAGCCTCTGGTCTGGGAAGCCCTGGGGATTCCTGGATAGGGCAGGGAGTTGGCAGAGGCGTCCTCCGAGGCCTCCAATCTCCTCTTTCATCCCAAGCCAGAGAAAAATGGGAGGAGGGGGGAATCCTCTGTCTGGGGTATTTGCAGGAGAGCCTTTCTAGGGAACACAGGGTCCCTTCCATCTCTATTTTTTATTTATTTATTTTTGTCAATTGCTTACAAGATAATAGGTATAAGTAAAAACATAGTTATGAGTACATGGATACATATAAGAAAAATAAAAAAACTATAAAAGAAACAATAGGACAGGGATGGTAGGCACGTTGGTGCGCCTACGCACGCCCCCTGCAGACCTCTTAGGAAAGGGGTGAGATCAATAATAGACAGTCTTAGGTTAAAGTTTTTGGGGTTTGGGGAAGAAACCACAGAGTCAGGTAAAGTATTCCAGACATTGGCCACTCTGTTGCTGAAGTTGTATTTCCTGCAATCAAGTTTGGTGTGATTGCCCTTGAGTTTGTATCTATTGTTTTCTCTTGTATTGTAATGGTTGAAGCTGAAGTATTCATTGACTGATGGTAGGACATAGCAATGTATGATTTTCTTTACTATACTTAGACCAGAACGAAGGCGGCGTAGTTCTAGGTTTTCTAGGTCTAGAATTTCGAGTCTGGTGGCATAAGATATTCTGCAACAAGTAGAGCAGTGGAGAACTCTTCTTGTGAAATATTTCTGGACTTTCTCAACTGTGCTGATATCAGATACGTAATGCGGGTTCCAGGCTAATGAGCTGTATTCAAGTCTTGGTCTAGCAAATGTTTTGTATGCTCTAGTCAGTAGTGTGATATTACCAGAGACTGAACACCTCATCTAGGCCTTTTGGTCATATTCTACAGGGGCTTGCCCCCCCCCCCCCCCCATCCATCCCAACCATTTGCACCAGACGAACTGAGCCCACTGGCACTCTGAAGATGCCGTAAAGGTACAGTGCCCGATTGCTGCATGATGGGAGTTGTCTGTCGTCCAACATATTAGGAAGGCTCCCAGTTGAGCCCAGCCAAGTGGCAGTGGGCTTTGAAGCGGTGCCTTGTGACAGAGCCTCCTTCCACACACACACACCGCCTCAACTGCAGCCCTCCTTCTGCCAGGGCCCGGAACTTGCTTGCTGCTCAGTGCCTGGCACCTTCATTTCCTCCAAGGGGGCAGCAGCGCCTAGGAAGGTTGGGCTGGGCTTGGAGGGAGGAACGGGGCACCTGCAGGTGGGCGGCGGTCTGGGGCCACGGGGAGACGGCGGGGCCCAGAGCTCAGCGCCTCCGTCTCCGCCTCCCCCCCCCTCCTCGCGAGGAATCCGCCCCCAGCCCTCCAGGAGCAGCGGCGGAGGCTTCCCGGGAGCGGCAGCGGCGGAGACCCCTCCCTCCGGCCCCACCTTTGCCACGGGCAGCTTTTTTGGGGGGGGGGTCCGGGGGGGCTCCCCTCTCCCTCCGGGGCTCCTCCGCAGAAGCTCCGACCCTGGCAGGCAGCCCGCCCGGAGATCCCGCCCGGTACCGGCCCCGCATCCCGCCCACCCACCCCCGGATGCCGTCGGGCTCCCGCTGCCGCCTATGCGCCGAGCCTCCCGGGCACGCGGGGGCTGCTCTGGGGGCGGGCCGGGGTGGGTGGGTGGCGGGGCGGCGCGGCGGTCGGGGAACTTTCCCCAACTCCCAGACCCGCCTCGGCTCGCCCGACTCGGCGGCGGAGGAGCCGCCCGCCCGCCCCGCCCGGACGGCCTCGGTCCGCCCCCGGCCGCTGCCAGGAGCCCGAGCCGCCGCCGCCGCCCAGAGGGAGATGCGCTCGGTTTGCCAGAGGACGCGCGGCCCGATCCTCGCCCGCTGGAAGGTGCGCGCCGGTTCCAGCTCCGCTCCTGGCGTCCCTTCTCCGCGCACGGTGGGCAGCGCCGGGCGAAGTCGAGTCGGGTAAGCGGGCCGGTGGGGAGGGAGGGATGGAGGGATGGGTGCGCGGACGCTTTTGGAGACGGGGGGGTCTCTCGCTGGCGGGGAAAGGCCCGCGACTTCGGCCCGAAGCGAGGGAAGGTTTCGGGTGCTCTCTGGCCCGCGTGGGAGCGCCGCTGTCTTGCGAAGGGGACGCAGCAAGGCGGAATCCGGGGGAGCGCAGGGCGGCCCTCTCCGGGGGAAACTGAGGCAGCGCCAAGACCGGGGGAATAACGGGGGAGAGGAAAAAAAAAAAAAACCACCGAGGAGCTGCTGGTCTCCGCTTTGCACCCCTTTTGCCCTTTCCGGTCGGGCGCCTGCGGCTTTGTCCGGGGCGACGGGCTGGACCGGCAAAGAGGAAGGAGGAGGAGGAGGAGGAGAAGAGGAGGAGGAGGAGGAGGAGGAAGAAGAGGAAGAAGAGGAGGAGGAGGAGGAAGAAGAAGAGGAGGAGGAAGAGGAAGAAGAGGAGGAGGAGGAGGAAGAGGAGGAGGAGGAAAGAAGAAGAAGAAGAAGAAGAAGGAAAAGAAGAAAAAGAAGAAGAAGAAGGAGGAGGAGGAGGAGGAGGAGGAGGAGGAGGAGGAGGAGGAGGAGGAGGAAGAAGAAGAAGAAGAAGAAGAAGAAGAAGAAGAAGAAGAAGAAGAAGAAGAAGAAGAAGAAGAAGAAGAAGAAGAAGAAGAAGAAGAAGAAGAAGAAGAAGAATCTCCTAGGATTGATAACCTTCAAAATGGGGAGTGGTGATGTAAGGAATCCAGTGCAGCCCAGAGCCCACATTCTGCCACCTGCCTCCCTGGGCTTTTTCCCATCCAGCCAAAGCCTCTCAGAAGCAGGTTCATGGCCTGCTGGGTGGATCCCCTGATCCCTTTCTTGAAGACCCAGCCCCTCCAAATGGCCCCAGGTTTCCTTCTGGGCTTGCAGCCACTCACTCAGGCCTGCCCTGTGCCAGGGCTGCTCTCTGGGATGACGCCAGAGGGTCTCCTTACGGGATTGGGCTGATGGGTGAGGGCTGGTGCCCTCCTCCTTTGGTGTTGAGGAGGATACCTGGTCCTCTCCTCCACAGTGACATCACAATGTGGAGCCCTACTAAGTAGGGAGATGGGAGCCCTGGCTGGTCCTCGGGACTTTGCCTTTACAGCCCAAGTCAAGCTAAACTTCTCCTTATCTGCATCAGCATTACTGACCAGAGGGGTTTTTCCTGCTCTTTTGGCACCAGCTCCAGGACAGGCTCAAATAGCTGGGAAGACCTTCCAACGCCAAAGGGGGGAAGGTCCTGATTCACACCCAACAGGGCTGCTTTTGAGGGCCAAGGCTAAGTGTGTTGGGCAGCTGCAATCAGCTCAGGTGGAATGATTGGAGAGCAGTTCTCTTAATCTCACACCTAGCTAGGTGGCAGCCTCAGCCAACTCTACCTGAAGAGCAAGGAAGGATGAAAGGGGGTTAAGATTTAGGTGGGCACAGTTGGGAAGAAGGAAAGGAATCTTTGAGGAAGGGGAGGGGGACAAAGCAGCTCCATGCTGAAGATACTAAGAGATGTGGGGAGATTTTTTTTTTTTTTAAACGTTGCGTGAAGTTTTGTGATTTATTTCCAAATAAAGGGAAATTCCATCGGTCTGGGAAGCTGGTTCATGAAGCCCATTTACTAGTGGGATGAGAAAACTGGGATGGGACAGAAATACAGAGGGAGCACTAAGGTTTTTAAAAGCTGTTTTGGTAATATTTCTTTTCAAATGATGCTCATTCAAGAATACAAAGGCTGTCGCAAAGATTATGAAGGAAAAGATAACTTGGCTACACCAAATTTTCCCCAGTCTGAGCTCTTATGCCTTTGTGAGATGGATGGACCCCTTTTTCTTCCAGGAAGTCATGTTTCCCCATCCATTTTATCCTCTGAACAAACTTGTAAGGAAGAGGAAGTGGAGAAATCCTCCTTGGGCCAAAGCCACCCAGAAGATCCCACCAGAGAGATCTTGGAGCTGGTCTGCTGCATGCTGGTCTTGCCCTCTTATCACTATGCCACAGTGCCTCTCACTGGAGAGCTGGACAGGAATTGTGCCCATTGTATCTGGAGAAGGCCCATGCTGGAAAGACTATTGCAATTCACAATCCATCTTTCCAGCCTTGTTTTACTTCTTCACATTATTAATATTTCATGTTGTAATGTTATAATATTGCAACATGCATCATGACATTATTTTGCATCCCT
>BLBF01000037.1:20403641-20415725 GCA_015471245.1 Laticauda colubrina
TGCATGTTGCAATGTTATAATATTGCAACATGCATCATGACATTATTGTGCACCCCTTTCTCAAGAAAGAAAAAGGGGGCAGCCTCCCTACATGCCCTTCTAAAGCAACGTTCAGTGGAGGGCAGAAAGAGAAACGGGGCCCTCAAGCCAGGGTGGTCACTCATGATGAAATCAAAGCCCCGTCTTGTGCGTCTTGAACCGGGCAGAGCCTGGCAGTCTCCACCTGGCTTGCTGGCCCATCTTCTCTGGAGGCACCTGCTGTGGCACAGGTGACGCGGCTGAGAGAGCAAAGGCGTTAGAGGTACGTGGAGCCCTTCGTCTTTAAGCGAGACATCCAAAGGGTGCAGCATCTTTGCTTGGACAGTGCCATTCTTGGCTCCCACTTCGAAAGCCATTCTCAGCGGTTGGCATCTGAAGGGCCCTTGAAGCCACATGCAGAAGGGAGGATTTAGGCGGATTCATTCAGACAGGGCTCCCCAAACTGGGCCACTTTAAGACTACGCTGGATGGAGGATTTTGGGAATTGAAGTCCACAAGTGTTAATGTGGCCAAATTTGGGGAGCCCTGCATTCGGGCAACGAAGGTTGCATCAGGGCTCGGAGCCTCCACTGCAAAAGTCCCCCTTTTCCCCTGCATTTACACCACTTGCTTAACCTAGAAATTGCAGCTCCTGAATTGGCTACATTTCATTAGCAGCAGCCTTTAGTTATGCTGCCCCTCGCCTCGTTTTCTTTTTCTTTTTAATATGTGTGTTTCACGTGTGTTGCACAACCCCTGCCTCCTCAGCTGGCCGGTTTGTGGTTCAGTGTGTGATGTGTAAAAAAAAGATCCCGGAAGCCAGTAGGGCAAAATCCTTCCAAAAGTTGGATGTGGTGCAGAGCAGAGCTTTATATTAGATTACAATTCCAGGGGAGGGTGAGGGGTTCTGGGATCCTCCTATCAGGTAACATCAGATAATCAGAGTTGGAAGGGACCTTGTAGGTCATCTAGTCCAACCCCACCCCCCACCACCACTGTCATCAGGCTGAGGGATCTTTGATGCCTTTAATGGTCAGTTTTTAGCACATCCTTCTGTCTTCAAGAGGCGGACAGGCAACTGGCTGGTTGAATCAGCAAACATTCTCCCTAGTTTGTTTTCCTTCCTGGTCTCAGTAGCTCTTTGATAACAATAATAAGACAAACTTGAATTCTGGCTTCATGCAGGGACACAGATCAGCCTTGGATTTCCATGGAGAGAAATTACAACAATCCGCCCAGCCATCACATATGGCAGCAAAAAAAAATCTTTTTAAATACTGTTTGCAGTTCTCTGATTAAAAGAATCTGAACGGAGAGCTAAACATACTATGCAGCAGGTACAATGTGGGGGAATTTATATCTGAAAGTGTCTCTGCCAGGAAAATGTAAGCTAATCAACCAGGAATATGCATCACAGACATTTCCCCCACTTAACATAAATTCAGAATGACCCCCCCTTCCCCCCCAAAAATATGCAGCATTTCCTGGGAGGCCAATCTGCTCTGTGTTTGCCTTCCAGCTTTTCAGGTATTAATCCAGCATTTGAAAGTGATCTTAAAAACCTTGAAAACCTCCATCCAACCTCATTTTATCCTGATTTTGCCTGCTCTGTAATGTTGCCAGATGATTACCTCTCTTTCATTTAAATTTTCTGGGCACTCTGATAAATTTTATTTGCATTATTTGTTGAACAATCAAGATGAATTTATTTCCCTAAAAGTGGCAACATTCTGCAACATTATGTGTAAGCTTTGCTTGCAAATGATTGCCAATAGCTCTTGTTGTTAGGAGATAGTTTTATGTTGTTTGTTTAATTGAACGGACTTTTATCAACAAAGTTTCTGTCTGTCTATTTGTCATATCTGCTTTGCACTGCAACTTTAATCTGCAACCTACATCTTAAGTTAATTGTTCCTGATTAAGGATGCTTTAGAAAGACAGGGTTGCTAGCTACTTAAAACTTTTGCACTCTGCATTTATGTTCCTATTTTGTTCTCTCTCACTCTCCCCACCCCTCGCTCTCCATTTAACCATCTCTGCCTACCTATCATCTATCCATCTAGTGTAAATTATGTGGATTAAACTCTCTGTGTGCACAAAATGTTGTGATTTCTTCCTCCCCTAGTTTTAGCAAATATCTTGCTAAATATTTAGCAAATATCTTGCTAAATATTTAGCAAATATCTTGCTAAATATTTAGCAAATATCTATCTCAAACTTCGGTCCTTCAGTTATTTTTGTTTTGGTTGGAGATGATTGAAGAATTTTGATCCTTACAAATGACCTGCCTTGCATCTCTTCGGACTCATATCCAGATTTGAACACAACCATCTTCTGATTTCTCTGCTTCTCTGTATGCCACAATCCAGTTTATTTATAATTGAAAGGTTTCTGGGTGCATGTTAAACCTCACTTTTTAAGACAAAGTACCCTTGGATTTGAAACACAGAATGTAAAACTATAAACTGGTATTGGAGAAACATGTAAAAAGTTACATGGATAAAAGATTTCTACTAATAAAGGAATGTTTAAGGTCAACTAAAATTTAATCTAAACCCCTAATTTGGGTTTAGCAAGAAATCCATTAACAGAATTTTTTCCCCCTCATTCTAGTCTCCTGGTGTGTGTGTGTGTGTGTGTGTGTGTCTGTGTGTGACTGCACGTACCTTTTACATTCACTCTAAATTTCTGTGCAGTTAACATTTGGCAGCACCTTTTATCACTGTTGTTTAGGCATAAGCAGGGAAACAGAGATTGTACCGTGAAACCAGAGTTTGCACTCTCATCTAGATTTACAGCTCTCTACAGTATGAAAGTTTGGAAGTCCCTGTTCCCAGAACCTGGTTTAGCTTGACAGCACTCATGTTTTGTTCCAGTCTGTCGAGTTGGCTGGTTCAGGTGGATTTAGAGGGATTTAGTTGTGAACTCAAGACAGGTGTGGCCTTTCTTTTACATTGCCTACCTGGATGCCCCTTTTTGCCTGGTCTGACAAGAGGGTTGAAGAAGAGAAACAAGGGGTTGGTGGGAAGGGACGTTAGTGATCTTGTCCAAACCCTGCATGGATCCTCAAGACCACCTCAGACAAATGGGCATCTCACTTTTGCTGGAAAACCCACCCACCCTGAGGGAGCACCCATGACTTCAAAGAGACAGGTTCTTCCACTGCTCAGTGAGATGTTTCTCAACCTTGATCACAGTAAGATGAGTGGCCTTCAACTGCTAAAGCAAAGCTGGGGAATTCTGGGAGATGAAGGCCACATATCTTAAAATAGTCAAGGGTGAGAACCACTGGTGAGTGGCTCTCGGAGAGAGGAAAAGTTGAACTTGGATCTCCCTCTGTAAATGCTTCCTCCCACTGCTTCCTGTCCTGTCCTGGATCGTTATGGAGAAGGAACCCACCCCATCTTCCATGTGGCAGCTCTTCCACCTCAAAAGACTTCTACCAGAGCTCCCCTCAGCCCCTTCTTCTTTAACCAAAGCATGGTTGGTTCCTTTAGTCATTCTTCACAGGACTTGGCCTCCAGAGGTCTGGCCATCCTTGTCATTCAAAGCAGCAACCTTTCTACACTCTCGGTGCATCTTCTGTTTCCAAAAATGGATCCACCTCCTTTCAGTTCCCAATCTTCCCTCAACTCGCCTGCCATTCTGGATGATATTTTGGTATTTCTGGACCCAGAGCTGTGCAATAATCGAGCCACACAATTCTGCTTTTTAGTGCTGCTGCTTTAGAAACTTTTCCTTCATGGATTTGACGCTTTCCACCTGCATGAAGTCTTTCTTTGCATTAACTAGCATGCTGAGCAAAGCACATTTTGCTACTCTGAAAAACATTCAACGCCTCTTCATCAAAATGCATCTCTTTAAATGCACTAAGGGTGCATCCTAAGATAAGTTCTCTTGCTGTGGGTGTTTGGCAGGTAAATTCCCCTTCAAGAAATCTGAATTTCAAATGCTGAATTCCACAGCTGAAGAAGCATCATTTCTGTCCAAATACAAGCCTGTATTTCTAGGGTTTAAAATCACAAGCAGTGGAACGGTTTCCAAGTCTCTTGGTAAGTACAGGCACATGATTTCAGGAAGCAGCTGTTTTGCCAAAACTGACCAGGATTTTAGAAGATTTATTTATCATTTGCTGAGGGTGGAGGCAAATGGAGGGGTTGTGATTTATTCCAAAGAGGGGGATTTGTTGGATTTCCCTGGATATTTTAAGCCCACTCCTCTGTTTTGTTTCAGACTCTGCAAACTGTTATTTGATTGCATCAAGTAAAGAAAAGGGAAGGGAAGGGAAAAAAGGGGAGGGGGCTGTAGCTGGAAGGACATAAGCAGTATGGTTTCACTCTGTCCCTGAATAACATTCCTCAGCTATTACCACAAACTCGTGCTGATAAATGTATATAAATGAATGGAGAAGAGGCCACTCTGTGGAATGGAAAGGTTTCACACTTTTCACTCTTTTACCCTCCCACGTATCTCGCTTTTCGTTTGAATCCATCGATGGCGGATGGCAAGAGGTGGTGGGGAAAAAAAGCAACATCGAATTCAGATGAGTGGGATTTCAGGGAATCTCCCTGGGTTTCCTGGTGCTGCAGAGCTGCAGGGAAATTGGTTGGTCGCTGCTCTTCCATTGCTTTTAGCTTCCAGTCCGCAGCCCTGGCCTTCTCTGTTGGCCTTCCATGCAAACCAGGAATAAGCTCTTATCCCACTGAACCTTTTCAGGACCAGCCTGAGCCCACTGGGGGTTGCTGCCACCTTCTGTAAGGAGCCCACAGCAACTCTGGAAGGAGTGAAGAAATAGTGTCTTCACTATTCAACTCCCTTGAAACTGAGCTCAAATTCCTGGCGAATTCAGGACTTGTGGCTTTCTTTGAAAAATTTTCTCCCTATTCCCCAATGTGGCCTACAACATTGGGATTTCCTCTTGGTCTTCCATCCAAGGTTGTGCCTGTCAAACCTTCTTTAGCTTGCTGAGGTCACCCCAGCTCAGGTTTGCCACCTTCTGTGGAGTGATCTGCTCCTTTGAAAGGCAGGGGTGGGGTGGAGCTTTTATCCACTTGAAAGCACAAGCTGTGTTTTTGCAATGACACATTCGCACGTGGGAAGCGTGGCTGGTCTTGCCAAGAGGAGAACATTCTTTCTTTTCCTCATGTTACATGTTCTCCTGCATTCATGACCCAGCTCTACAATGGGACCGGTCTGAATTCAGGTTGCATCTGATGGGATTGCTCGTGAGCTTGCCAAACTCATGAGCTTGTTTTAATTCAGGGTCAGTTTTTTTTAAGCACTCTGATAAGACTTTTAATTTTAGTTTTCCTGGCTTGTCTGGGTTGATTTTCAGTCATTCTTGGTCACCCCTTTCCCCAAATGCAAAGAATTTGAATTCAGGACATTTTCTTTGCTAAGGAAACAAGAGAAAGCCGAGTTCTAGGTTAAGAAGATAGAGGGAACCATTGGTAAGAGGATGATGATGGGTGGTGATGATGTCATAAGCAGGTGTCTTTCTCATCTGGACCAAGTAACTATACTAAGAGCGAAACTTGTTGGATCTGTTTTGATTCAGTTTGATTTCTCTCAAAAAACACCCCAAGAAAATCAGAACCATTCGTGTCTCTGTGAGCGGACTTTCATCTCCCGGATAATAGCACATGGGAGAGAAGGAATGAAGGACCAGGAAAAGGGAGGAAAGTAGAAAAGAAAAGCTGCCAGAATAATCAGCTGCAATGCTGCCTGTGGCTTTGAGAGGGAACAAGGCATGGTCTGTGGGAGTTTTTTGGCATGTGAACAATGAACAATGAAAATAGCTTTGTTAACACTCTTCCTAGGATTAATATGCCTGTTTTATGTTATCCCCCATCCGTTCTGCCAGGAAAGGTTCACAAAACCTTTGCTGAAATCTTTATCTGCTGGGGCCTCCTGTTGCTTAGAGGCTGTCATCATTACTGCTCTTGTGACTATTGTAATAAAGTGAAATAAAGAATAATAAAGGTTCCCCTGGAAACCCAAAGGAGGTTGCTGAAAAGTTAATTCCAAACAGAACAGCGTTATTGTCTGCTCACATTGATAAAATTTAAAAAGCCATCCTAAATTTACCTCTTGCAAATTGGAATATATATATGTGTGTGTGTACGTTGCCTCACTTTTGAACAATATTCATGCACGTTTCCCAAAACTGGTTGCAGAACAGTTTGCTCATTTATGGAGGACTTATAATGTCAAACTTTGTGTTCAGTTTGGGATGAACTGAATTTTCAGCAATTTTATGGCATATTCATACAAATCCTCACCATGACTCATAATTAGGCATGTAACATGTACTTTCAAATGAATTTGAGTGCATTGCATTTTTAAAATAATAATAATGTGCTGTGTGAAAAAGATAAACTTCTTAAGTTGAGGTTGTTGTTTTTTAACTGATTTAATTTATGTGGTTTCCCATCTTGTATAAGCAACTCTGGGTGGCTCTTGCAGTTCAAAACATCAATATGATAGTATGTGTGTGTGTATATATATATATATATGTGTGTGTGTATATATATGTGTGTGTATGTGTATATATATATATATATATATATATATATATATATATATATATATATATATATATATATAAAATTTATCTGTCTGTCTGTCTGTCTGTCTGTCTGTCTATCTGTCTGTCTGTCTGTCTGTCTATCTAAATGCAGTTAACCTAGCCATACTCTGGAAATAGTTTGCTATTGTCTTCTAATGGGAGTGTTGTTGTTTTTTGTTTTTTTGCTCATTTGTTTCCTTTCCTAGTCAGTAGCCTTAAAATCCCCAGGTAGTTCCCTAATGCAGTTCTAACCTGGACTGGCAGTGCTTAATTTCTAAGGTGTGCAAAACTTTGTGAGGTCTGACAGTGCTGACCTTCCACCCCTCTCCCCACTCTTCAAATCCCAGTTCAGTTTCACTGGAAAAGTTCTGTGATGGGAACTGGCAGTTCTAGCTGGATTGGAAAAGGGCCCCACTGCACAAGAAAGTCAGGATATCTCACTTGCACGCTTGATGTCTCCTGGAAGGACCCTTTGGGTGAAGCTGGAACAGCTTGTTCTCAGGTTGGGATGGTTTGACCAAAAAATGTTTGGCACCACTTCAGCATGGCTCAAATCTGACTTCCCGACCCAGCCAGCCAGAGAGACACGCCTGAAAGAAGAGCAAAGAATGGAGGCAACCAGGAGGTGACGGTGGCGCTCAAGACAACTCAAGAGCGGCTGTGGTCAAGAGAGAGCAGCCATCGAAATTGTTGAATAGACAGTGCATGGCTACAACAGGTTCCATAGACACAACAAACAAATGGGGCCTCTGCTCTTCGCACTTGTGGTGACCTGCAGACAACTATCAGTGTACACTTCAGGAGTTCATGGCAGTGCGACAGAACACAACGTTGCTAGTTTCTGGGCAAGATCTGTGGAATTTGTCCATATTTTGATCTTGCATTTTATATTTTGAATTGTATGTCACATAGTAATGTCTTATTTTAATTGTGATGCTTCTGACACAAATAAACGGTTAATCCCCAGCTCCATTATGCCACGTCCTTCATGATAATCCTAGAACAGTTTCTGGAGAACTGTTTTTCTCAACCCTTTATGTGCAATTAGTGTAGAGACTCTTTGGATAGTGACAAAGATGGAATATATATTAAATCAATAAATACATTAGGGACTTGCTTCAGTTTGACCTTTGGAGGGACTAGACCTGCACCTGTTTTTCTAAATTGTGCCTCGGTCGCTTATTTTGTAATGATAGGCCAGCTCACAACCCCATCAGGAAGCAACAATTTGCTGACTGTGGAAGCCCACTCGCTCTGCTTCACAAGCTTAACCTAGTTAATGGAGCTTGGGGAGTTGTTTTTCAGATGGCTTCGTTAAGATGGTTAGACGACATGGGAAGTTTCATTATATGAAAGAAAGGAGGAAGGAAGGAAGGAAGGAAAAGGAAAGGAAAGGAAAGAAGTTGTGAATACATAATATTTACAATTATAAATATTAAAAAGGATGAGGATTTAACATGATAAATCATGATGAAGGTTGGGATGAATAAGCAACAGATGTGGGAAAAGATCAGAGAGGAAGGAAAGATTAATAATCCATTTCAAAATATGCTCAATCTTGGAACTCAGGTTTTGCTGTTGGAGAACAGGAATCCTGGATTGGTACAGAAGATATTGAGGGTTGATCATTTGGCAAAACCTTTCTGAATTCCATTAGAATGTCGGGATGAAGAAGCCTTAGGGATAAAATCTTTAAACTTCGATCCATATTGTCTGAGATTTGGGGGGTTTTTTCCCTCTTGGTGGGGGATTGTACATTTGTGTGCTTTTGTGTTTTCAAAGTATTTTGACCAAGCTCTTGGCTCAAGAGACAAAAAAATAATGAAAAAAAATTGTTTTAAACTGTGTATTCCTATGCGAAGGATTCATACACAATGGCCCCTCTCTCTGCTCCCTCTGCACTTAAGAATGCAGATTATGAAGATCTGGGTGGAATTGTGGGTGGAGACATCTGAAAGCAATCTGGAAATAGGCAGATTCCTTAAAACCAGGATTTTGGGGGCCAAGAGGGATTCAGAAAGGCAGGCTGGCCAGCCCTCAATCTGTTCCCCTGCATGCATTGAAAAGATTTAAATCTTTTTCACGCTTCTGTTACTCTTCACTTTATTTAGCGCTACCGTTTCTGTGCTGCGTAAAATCCTGTTTGCTCTTTTATTTGTTCCCGTGTATTTTGCAGCCCTCGCATCCAGGCCTCGCTCCTTCCCCTTCCCCACCTGAAGGCCAGGCCAGATGACAGGTTGCCTGCATTCAGGAGAATCCAGTGGAGTTGACTAACTTCCATATTTAACCAGATTGGGAAGCGTTTTTCCCTGTAGGATCTAAGGAAGGAAGGGAATTGGCTGGTTTTCTGCTATGCATAGATCATAAGGTGATTGGATCTGATCTTGGAAAATCTGAGTTTCCATGTCCCTGCAGAGACTTGGAAGGAAAAGCAGAAGACCATAAAGCAGATTATTTATGCAAAGACCCAGTTTTTACCAACCTCTTTGATAATTTTGTAAGTTCTTTAATGCTTTCTTTCTTTTGTACAACAAGCAAAGAATATCAGGATGTAAAAACTGGGCATTTACTATCTACTCTTGGGGTACAGTACGTACCTGCTACTGGGACAGTTACTGTGCAATTCTAGATGTTCTGAAGGAATAGAAACAGAAGGAGGGACATGAGTTGGGGGGAAAAAGTTGTCTTAATGATGGATTGTTCCATCGTTCTGACAGGTTCCCTCTCTCAAAAGGTGGGAGATCAGTTCCCCTCTCTGATGCCTCCATCTTTGCAGCTTTCCTTTGGTACTTGACCTTGATTCCTTCCCTTGCTTGGTTTCTGCTCCTTGGTAAGACAGTAATGCTAATGGATTACATGAAGGACACCAGGGTTTTTTTTTAAAAGTTGCTGTTGACAAAATTAAAAAAGGGCGGAAATTTATGTGCATTGCCCAGTTTTCTCCATATCTGGGAGGTCCATGTGCACAGCAGCTGCATGGACTGGATCCTTTTGAAAATAGGGGTAGAGTGAAGAAGACTTCATCCTAAGAAGGCAGAAGACCAAGGATGACCTGTGAGAAAATCCCCCCCTGAAGTTCTCCTAGGAGTCATTTGATTCTTCCAAAGGAATGGAAGGTAATTGGCCCAACTTGCTAACAGTCTGTGATGGATCTCTTTCTCAAATAAATTGTTGGATAATGGAAATTATGTTCCCTTGTTATTTTTAGTATTTCTGCCCTGCAAACTATTTTTATGGGGAACATGCTGTCTTGGTTATGGTGGTAATTCCCAAACCATCTTCTAAAACCTCTAATTTCCCCAGTATGTTTTTATACTCACTCTTCCTGCTTATCCTACCATATGGAATTGCCATATGTTTGAGCAAAGTTTCTATCTTGTTCCTTCCCTCCTTCCCTCCCTGTAGCACCTATATACATCATTCTTCTTTCGAATAATAAATATTTTTTATCATAACTAAGTTTTTGGAGAACACAAGTGAATCAACTTTATCGCGTGAAGATGTTTTTAGGCTACTTAGAAGGGTGCATCAAGTAACTGCAAACTTATCATTTAACTATCTGAAACAGCATGTTGTCCATTTCTTACAAGCCAGGGATAAAGATCTAATGATTGTGAGAGCCTGCATTTGCTAAAGATTCTCTCTTTGTGATGCTACAGAAGGCAATTCCAGTAAAAATTGAGAAATTCAATTGTTGCTAAATTGGGGCTGGCATTGAATGTTACAAATTTGCTAAAGACATAGCATTGGGTAGTTTTGTGCTGTTGAGTTTGTGTTTGTTATTGGTTTGTTGAGAAGTATGCACATTTTAAAACAGCTTTTATCATAATATTTCAGAACTGAATGTACCATGAAATCAATGTCCCCCTTTAAGATTATCGAAACAAAGCCTAACCAATCCAAAAAGTCCTTCAAAGAGATGAAATGTCATCCTTTCCTTCTTCTTCATGAGATAGTAACAATTGGTGGAAAGTTGACTTTTTGGCCTTTCACACTTCCCGGAGTCTTGTAAGAGCCCAAGTGTAGATTTGGCCATTCAGATGAATTTCACTTAGTAGCAGATTGGAGGTCAGCACAGCTTCTGCAGACTATGGACAATATGTTTCTAATAAGTTGCCACAAAGAAGAGGAAAGTAAACATTAGAGTCCTAATTGCAAAGCCTTCAAGATTTGGTTCTCCCCCCAAGGCTTTGGGGCCAGGAGGTTAATCAAGCTTTGACGGATGGCCTTGTTTACTGTAAGCTGGAATTACTGTTGGAAAGACATTTATTGTTTGTCTTGTTTTAATTATTTAAAAGTTGTATCCTATCCAGGAACACTGCTGTGAAATGAGAGGCAATGTATATACCTGGATATGGACATAACTATCATGGAAGTGGGACCTTATTAGCAATTGAATCGTTGCACCTGGGCTATCTGTTCAGGAATGACCTTAACTCAAGAAACCAGTCAGAGCATGAACAACACAATGCTTGCCATGGGAACTGTTTGGGTCTCCACTGAGGTTCCTAGAGGTTAAATAGACCTCTAGGCCATGCACCTTCTCTTCAGAGGGAGTACCTCTAACTGATATGGATAACTCTTCTTTATATTAAACTGGTATAAAAATATTGCCCTGTAAAAATTGCTTGGAGTTTACAAGTTAGTGGAAATAATATTCTCTTGAATATTATTAGTTCTGATTTGAACAATCAACTTTGAACTATTGTGGATAGCTCTTATTTATAATAATCTGGAATAAATGGATTATTCTAGTTGCTTGGTGTTTAAAAAAAATAGTGTGAATCTCCTGCATGTTAACTCAGCATCACCAATACAACAGGGATCATTTTGGGGGTTCTTGCTGTCTGTTTGTATTCATGCCAGATTCAGTTTGCTCAAAGTGTGGATTGAGCAAAAATACTTGTGTGATTGATTCGCTCCAGCTGGGCTCAAGACCAGCACTGTATTATTAAGAAGTGCCAAGATTTTGTAGACTTATTACCTGTGTTGGCCATGCTTATAAACAACTTTGCCATTTGTCTTACGCTTCACTAATCTATTTAAGCTGTGCTCTCAAAATTCCAAGTTTGGAGATATTTATGTGTGTATATATATATATATATATATATATATATATATATTTATATTTGTTTTTATTATATGTATGTATATGTGTATATGTTTATGTATGTGTGTGTGTGTGTGTGTGTATATATATATATATATATGTGTTGTAGTATCTTACTGATTTTGTCTGTAGTACCTCTTATGCAGTAAGTATCAGTAAGATACTACACAGGCATCACATCAAGACTGCCTTCAAAACAGACAAAAAAATAGCAGCCATCCTTAGAAGCCCCAAAGACAAAATTGACCTGGAAAACCAAGGTATATACAAAGTTCCCTGTGCATCATGCCCGGCCACATACATTGGACAGACCAATAGAAGAATAAGTACCCATCTGGATGAACACAAAAATGCAGTAAAAAAGCTGGAACACACCTCCTCACTAGTC
>BLBF01000037.1:20416125-20451366 GCA_015471245.1 Laticauda colubrina
TGCTACAACTTTAACAGCACTACAATGACATGGGATAATACCCGAGGGAAGCTGAACAGCACACATGTAAGTACCCGCGAAAGCTTAAAAAAACATATATATGTACATACATACATACATACATACATCTATATAAGAGTTTGAAATGGCTATTGTTTACACAGCAATAAACACAAATTTGCCATTGTGTTTGTTTGAAAGGAATGAAACAAAACTATGTTTATTCTTATACCTGTATCTTGTAAGCTATTGACAAATAAAATATATTAATAAAACTCAAGTTATTACAATTGTTCCTTATATGTTTCAGGTTTTATGTACACTTTTCTTTTTTAGCAATAGCAATAGCACTTAGACATATACCACTTCACAGTGCTTTTACAGCCCTCTCTAAATAGTTTTCAAGACCAGCCTGTTGCCCTCAAATCATCTGGGTCCTCATTTTACTGACCTTGGAAGGACGGAAGGCTGAGTCAACCTTGAGCCAGTCAGGATTGAACTCCTGGCAATGGGCAGAGTCAACCTGCAATACTGCATTCTCACCACTGTGCCACAACGATTCATTCTTTACTTATTATGTTTAAACCTATTGACAAAAGTACCTCAGTTGCAACATTAACTGTCAAGCAGTTTCAAGACAGATTAAAAGGGAACAAAAAAAAAAAATGAAAAGAGGAAGAAGTTCTGGAAAATTACAATATAAACAAAACAGTTCCACAATTTGATTGTATGCATTCAAATGTGATGTGGGAAGAGGCCCTCCCTCTTTTCAAAGCGTCCAGTGAAAATCATTCTGCACATATGCTGAACATGCCATTTGTTTCATGGATTGAGTGTTCCAGTTTACCCAGACGGGGTCTTTAATACTTAATGCAGAAATCTCACCCGCAGAACAAAATAGCACCACGGGGTTCCCAGGTGACATCTTTGTTGTCGAGGTGAAGTCTGCAGCTATGGAAACACACAGGTTTCATTAACACCATTTTCAGATACCGTCATTGAATTGCAAGGGATTGTTCTTCTCAGCCATGAAAGATAAACTGGGTGCCAAGATATTCCAGGTTGCCCTGGAAGCAAATGTGAGGATATCAGTTTTAAATGGACCATCAGGCAAAAGGACCATCAGGATAAGCATCAAATTGTGACAGCCAAGGAATTCTTAGCAATTGTTCACTTTGGAATAGAATTTGAGAATTCTGCAGCCCTTGTTGAAAAGGCTTCCAAGGGAGGTTTCACAAACTTGAGTTTGGTTGAAGGTTAAAGGACAGACAAAGGAGAATATTTGTAGTTCAGGGTTGACATGAGGGGTCCTTGGTGCTCTCTGAGCTGGGACGTTTTCTTGAAGACATTTCATGACCCAAAGTAGGTAACATCATCAGTGCTAGTAAGGAGTATGGACTTTGCCGTCAGTTTGTTTTCTGGTGATTTGCCATTGCCAGTGTTGGTGGAGATTGTCTCAGAGATTATTTGTGTGGGCTGTTTACTGATGGCTCTTTGACAGTTTCTTGATTGGAGTATTGCTTACTTGATTGTTGGTCTGGAGTTGACCTTGGAGTTAATCTATGCTGATTGATGATGGGAGAGGGGCTGGAGTCTTTTTGTTCACTTTTGGGCTGGTCTCTTTTCCATAGTCTATGGATGTTGTTTATTATTTATGTTGTTTCAAAAGTAGCCCAAATCTTGCAGGATTTTTATATTGTGAATCTGATGATGTTTGACCCTTATTGTATGAAGAGCTGATGAAAAGGTTTTAAGAAAAATCTTTCTAGAGTTGGAGCCATCATATAGCCATGTCCGCCATTGAAAAACTGGCCAACTCATGCCCTGAATGAAGCTTCTGTTTCCCACAAACATAATCCTTCTGGTCTACAGCCCAGAAGTGTTGGGTTTTATACCTTGTGACTGAGCTCTCTGTTTTGACTTTGCTTGTTTCTGGAAAGACGGAGATGAACACCAAAGATGGCCCAAATATTTTGAAAATGATAGTTGTTTATGGTCATTTGGGTTGGCTGGTGGTTGAGACAACTGATTGACTGAAGCACAAGTGAAATTTTCACCCACCCCACAAGCCCCATTAGAAAAGATGCTTCAGCTGCTTCTGTGAGCTTTGTGAAACTTCTTGAAGTGGATTGTGACAAGCTCCACCTGGAGCACATGTGGTCCATCCCAAAGACTCTTTCCAGACAGGTAGATCGATCCCGCTTTTAGTTAAACACACATTTTCCATTTGACATGACCGGAGGAATTCTGAAGGGAGACATGATTTTATTGGCAAACATTCATGCCATTTAATGTGCTATGAAGGGAGATTTGTTTTATATTAAGGCTATCAGCCAAATTGCATGCATTTTTACTGTGAACTCTGCCTAATAGAAGAAATCTTAATTCCTCTTTGCATTGTCCAGATGTTCGAGCATTACCTAGATAGTTTCCTTGGAAGTAGCTAGGCCAAGTTAGTAAGGCTCGAGCTAGCTGGAATTGGGGTGGAAATCCCTTTCTGAGAAGTCTGCTTAAATAGATGCACATTTTTGACTGAAATAGAAAGAAGATGCAAGGAGACTCGGTATATTAGTGGATCTTAAATGTATGTATGGGAATAATTAAAGTACGGGGAGGATATGCTGAACACTTGAACAAAGATATTTCCTGTTAAGCAAGAAGTATCTATATTGAAGTCCACTTGGATTATTTGTAGAGAAGTTATATTCTAATACCCTCAGAGATAAATGCTATTAAGTTCAGTTTGACTTATTCCCAGGTGCCTAGAATTGCAGGTGCTTATGAGAAGAAGACAGCATGCCCGATACTTGGAAAATATTCTAAGAATACATTTGGTGAAATATAATACAGTGAATAATTATCCTGTTATAGGAGGAACAGTTTTTAGAAAAAGGCTTAAAGCAGTCATAGTGTTGTTAAGTAATGTTGATACTATTGTTTTTTTCTTTTTTAAAAATTTTAAGTGCAATTTATTGTTGAGTGCAATTTTCTGCTTGGCATTTTTAAAATTATCCCAAGCCTCCTTGAGTGTTTATAGAAACAGAAAATTGAGGTATGAGAGCCAATCAGAATATAACACGTACGTACTGCTACTCAAGTCACCTCTGATCCTTAAACTGGTGCCTGCTGGATATGCTGGACTCCAAATCCATGGTTCCCAGATGCTGGTTACAAATTATGGGGTTCACAGTCCAACACCTCTGGAGAGTATCAAGTCAAGAATGGTTGTGTCAGCTCTTTATCATTTGGGGAGAGATAAGCCAGATAATAATAAATACAGTTTTCAATGAATGGTTATTGTTTTCATTGTTCATTGTTGTCAATGAACCTTTATTTATATTTGCCTTTTCCAAAATGCATGCATAATGATTAAGGGCACAGTTTAATTCAGTCTTGACTTCCCTCTTAAATTGGAAACCAAGAAATCTTGACCACCTGCTTCTGTGTTCGTTAAAAGAGAAAATGCAGCCAGTCGGGAAGTGAGGGGGCTTTCCTTCTCTTTGACTTTCTATCCCAGGATATCAACAAATGTTCAGAAAAGTCAGGCCATCCCTTTGGGCCTTGAGCTCCAGTGGACAACAGATGGAAGAGAACAGCTGGGAAGAAGTTTCTGGTTTTAAGCAATGCTTCTCGCGGTTGTTTGAGATTTTGTGCCCTCACCAGTTCTTGAAGCTGTGAAGTTGCAGCTGATGTCATTCTTTGCATATTTTGGAGCAAGAATGAGGAGGCAGGGAAAGGAATCTGTATGCAGAAGAGGAGGAAGCATTCCGGCGATGGGTTGAAATTTGAGAGAGAAAGCTTCTGTTTTGATATGATGACTAGGGTTTTATCAGAGTTTGTTTTGGAAGAAGTCCAAGATGGACGCTTAACAACAGCAAAGGGTTTTCCCATGCAGCCAAATTGGAGGTAGCAATTTTTATGGCCGTTGTTGTTGTTGTTGATGTTGCTGGGTATTTTTTCACAGATTTTCCAGGCAGGTGGAATCTGAGAAAGCCATTAGAGCTGCACTCCTGTATTCAGAGCTTTGGAAGTCAGCCCCACTCAACTCAGTGGATGCCTTTACAAGCAGGCCTGCCAGATGTTAAGTAGCTTTGCAGTGGGATTATTCTCATCTTGCACTGCAATACACAGCACTAATGGTTTTTTATACTGGGGACAATAGCAATAATAGCATTCTGTGCTATCTTGTTAGCTTGTGATTTATATCCAGTCTTCCTTTTTTACTTTGAAAGAATTCACTGTTTTGTCCTGTAGTTCTGTTTGTTCAGGATTTGACTGAAATAAACTTGGAGCTTGTTAAGTCGCGGGAAAAAGAGATGCAAGACTAGTGAGACTTTCAGCTCTTTATTTAGTTCCTGCAATCTGTCCAACTACGGAGCCACAGCAGCCTCTTTTATAGGGCTGCTCGCGGCTTGCGGCCAATGACGGCTCCTTGAATCTCCCGCTGCTCAGGCGGACCAATTACAGGTGGCAATTTCGGACCAATCACAGTAGTGTTGAAGAACCAATCACAGTGTAGTCTTGGTGAACCAATCAGGAAGCAGTATTACAAGTATGCTAATATAGAACACCCCTCCCCACTTGGTTTAGTCCAACCTATGTTACGTAGTCACGTAAGTAGGTGGGGCTTTTATGGTGTCTACTTGACCTGCGCAGCTCAGTTGTGTTGTTGTCTTCGGCTGGTTCAGACAGTATCGCTGTTTCTCCTGTCCTTCTCTGTGGAACCTCCTGGAAGGTGGAGTCAGCCATGCCGCTCCTGCCTAGCCTATCTGGGCTGGTAGAGTCAGCTCGGCTGCTCCCTTCCGGAGTGGCTTAATGTTGGTTTTCCACTGCCTGTTCCTTTCTACTGAAGTCATCTCCAGGTAAGTAATTGTGGTTTCTTTCTGGGGCTACTGGTGATATTGGTTGGTGGGTTGTTGTTAGGGTTTGTTGCGATGTTTCTTGTGCTAATGGAGGGTCTACCCCTCCCCTCTTATTCGTGATTGAGGGGTCTCCCCACACTATGGTCTGGTTATTATTATTTTTTAATGTTTGATGTGTTTCTGGCGCGTGTGTGTGTTCTTTTCCTTCGCACCTGGGTTTGTTAGTTTCTAGTGTTTCTTTCTAGTGTTCGTGATCTCAGTTGATCTATGTGTCTCCTCCAGCTTCTTCCGTCCTCTGTTTCTAGTCTGTATGACCGGGTCCTGCTATCTGGGTTATTGTTGCTGGTATCCAAAGTGGGTGACCCATGAGATTTTTTGCGTAGACCAGATCCCCTGTTCCGAATGTGCGGTGTTTACTAGAGGAGTCTGCTGGTTTTTCAGGGCTTTAAGTGGGGTGTAATCTATCTAGGTACGATCTTAATTTTCTGCCCATCAATAGTTCTGCTGGGCTTTTATTCGTTGTGGTGTTAGGTGTGATGTGTTGTATAGTTAGCATTTTGCAGATTTTTTCTTGTATGTCCCCCGTGTCTAGTTTCTCTATAGTCTCTTTCGTATACCGAACCATGCGTTCCACCCGTTCATTTGTAGCCCGCCGACCCGGTGCTGTCAAAGCATGCCGACAGTTCGGCAAGGAACTTTTCAAATGTCAACGCCGTGAACTGTGGCCCGTTGTCTGAAACCAATAGATCCGGCAACCCATGTGTTGTGAACAGCTTCCTCAGCTATCTGATGATGGCTTCTGTTGTTGTGGAGTTCATGACGCTTACCTCCAACCAATTTGAGTAAGCGTCTACTATTATTAAAAATGTGTGTCCTTTTATCAGCCCTGCGAAATCCATGTGTATTCTTGACCAGGGTCCGTCCCCTCAGTATTTCCCAGTCAAGCACAGGTGCAGCAGGGGGTGTAGGTCTGGATTTTTGGCATTGCATGCACATTTCCACCCATCTCCCAATATCATTATCCATCCCTGGCCACCATACATAATTCCTGGCCAGGGATTTCATTTGTACAATACCCGGGTGTCCTTCATGCAAGATATACAGTACTTGTTCTTGGATTATTTCCAGTATGACTACCCGATCCCCCCATAGAATACAACCTTTTAATATCAAGCGTTCCGTCTGTCTGTCTGTTTCGGAACGGTTTAAAAGTCTCGTCTGTCTCGTTTTCTGGCCACCCTTTTCTTACCCAGTTTAAAATCTGCACCATCTTTTTGTCTCTTGCAGTTTCTTTCACGATGTCCACTGTGGTTATGGGTAGGTTTGGTAGTGTCTCAATTTGTAGTATGGATGTGGTTGGTGCCAGATCACTTCCCAGTTCAGGCAGGGGAGAACGGCTCAGGGCGTCAGGGTGTGATATGTCCTTCCCTGGCCGGTGGGTTAATTTGTAACTGTATGCGGCAAGGAACTAGGACCACCTCGTCATTCATGGTGACAGTATGTTTGGAGTGGCCTTGTTTCCTGCGAGTATTCCCAAGAGTGGCTTGTGGTCTGTAATTAGTGAGAAAGTCCTGCCATAGAGATATTCATGGAATCACTTGACTCTAGTTATCGTTGCTAACACCTCTCTGTCCAATTGGCTGTAGTTTCCCTCTGCTTTAGATAGAGCTTTGGAATAGAACGCAATCGGCGCTTCTCTCCCATCTGGTAGCATGTGGCTGAGTACGGCTCCGACACCAAACATGATGCGTCACAGGTGATTGTCAGTGACAGGGTTTCACTGTATTGAATTAACACAGATTTGGATGTCAGCAAGTCTTTTATTTCCTGGAACGCGGCTTCTTCTCATCGCCCCCAGGTCCAGATAGCTGTCTTATCCAGCAATCTGTGTAATAGTTCCGCCGTTGTTGACTTCTGTGGCAGAAAGACATTATAGAAGTTAATGAGTCCCAAAAATGCTTGCAGGTCTGTTTTTATTTTTGGGTCTGGGAGCTTCTTTTATTGCTTTGATTTTCTGGTCCGTGGGGTGGATTCCTTCTTTATCTATTAGGTACCCCAGGAATTCAACTTTAAGGGTGACTAGCTGGCATTTTTCTTTTTTTACTTTGAGTCCCGCCTCTTGAAATCTTTGGAAGTCTTCCCTGAGGCGGCTTTCCAGTTGGTTCTTGTCACCAGCTGATACCAGCACGTCATTGAAGTATGAAACCATCCCTTTTATTCCTTGTAATAGGCATTCCATCAAGCTTTGGAACATCCCTGGGGCCATACTGACTCCAAATTGCAGTCTTTTGCATCTGAATGCCCCCCTGTAAGTCACAATTGTTTGTGCCTCCGCTGTTTCTGGGTTGATTGGTATGCTTGTGCAAGGTCGAGCTTCACGAAGATCTTTCCTCCACCCAACGAATGTAACAAATGTTGTACCATTGGAACGGGGTATGCACTTCGTTGTAGCGCATGGTTGAGGGTGGCCTTATAGTCTCCGCAGATGCACATGGACCCATCTGGCTTAATTGGAGTCACAATTGGGGTTTCCCACCTTGCGTGGTCTATTTGTTCCAATACCTCCTGTGTGATGAGTTTATCCAATTGCTCATCGATCTTCGGTTTTAATGCAAAAGGGACTCGCCTTGCCTTTAACCTGATTGGGGCTATGTTCGGGTTCAAATTAAATGAGATAGGGGACCCTCGGTACTTGCCTAGTTTTCCATCGAACACGTCCTGGAAATCCCTCATCAGGCTCTCCTCCCAGTCTGTTTCGGTGACGTTGTTGATTCCGGTCACTCCGATTCCCAGAGGCGTGAACCATTCGAGTCCCAGTAGGCTTGGGCAATCCCGGTCTATTCTAATTCTTAATGGAAGAATTGCCATGTGCTTTCTGAAGTCAACTTGGAAATGTCCGAGTCCGACTACGGGGATCCTGTTCCCTTTGTAGTCCTTCAGAGTAAGTTTTTGGCTCTCTAGTTCCTTTCTTCATATGCTTGGTATCAGTCTCTTAAGTGTGTTTCATAATATCGTAGACAGGTATGAGCTGGAGTCCACCTCCACCTCGCATTGTTGGCCTTCGATGTTGACTTGCACATGTACCTTTTGGGCATCGGTTGCACTTGAATGCCCAATGGTTATCGTTTGGTGTGTCTCTTCCTTCCGGTAGGTTTCGTTGAGCCATTTGCTTCTGTTTTCTCAGCTCCAACGGCTCCCTGCTTGTCTTTCTCTCATTCTGGGAGGAGTGCTGTCTCTTCTTCTGGGGCTGTAGCTCTTTGGGTTCTGGCAGACCCTTGCTATATGTCCCCATCTCTCGCAGTGCTGGTAAACTGTGTCAAGGAGATGGCACTCAGAATGGGGGTGGTCTCCTCCTCACTCGGTGCATTGGAACCCCGACTTACGTTCTCTCCTCTCCCGTCTGTTTCATTCCAATTGGAGTCTGTGTATTTCTTCTTCCTTGTCGTCGGTCTCGGACAAGGACTCGATGCCCTGGTGGTGGTAGTAGCTTTGTGGGTGCCCTCCGGTTTCTTCTCCTGGGGTTGACTTGTCTCTGCCGGTGTTTCCTGGGTTGCCGTATTCATTAGTTGCATGGTGGCTGCTGATTTTTTCGCGTCTTCGGTTGCAGTGGCCTCAGCGATGGCCTCGGTGACTGTGATGTTTGGTTGGGTCAGCAGTCAGCTTTGCAAGGTGAGGTCTCTCAGTCCTAGGACCACGCGGTCTCTCATGGTTTCATCCATGTTGAGGAACTTGTACGCCCCTCCAATGTCCCTTAGAGCCGCTATGAAATCCCTGATGCTTTCACCTTCTTTCTGGTCCTGTTTATAGAATACATGTCTCCGGATAAGGCTGGAGAGGTCAGTGCATAATGGGCCCTCAGTATTCTGTCCAAATCTGGCCAGGCCATTTGCTTTACGTCTTCAGGTTTAGCCAATGCCTTGTCCATCTTGAACACTGTGTGCCCACAGTGTGTCAGGAACACAACTCTCTTCCTGTTGTCTGAGATCCTCTGTAAATCATTGCTCTCGAGGAACATGAGGAATCTGTCGATGTATGATTCCCAGTCCTCCGTTGCTGGGTTGAACGGTGTGGGTGGCGAGTTGCTGCCAGCCATTTCATCTTCACTCGGTTCTTGTTGGCACGTGCTCAACTGGTCTCCTTTGTCTCAATATCCCACCTTCGTCGCCAGTGTTAAGTCACGGGAAAAAGAGACGTGAGAGCAGTGTGACTTTCAGCTCTTTATTTAGTTCCTACAATCTGTCTAACTGCGGAGCTGCGGCAGCCTCTTTTTTCGTGGCTACTTATGGCTCGCGGCCAATGACAGCTCCTTGAATCTCCCGTTGCTCAGGCGGACCAATCACAGGCGGCAATTGCGGACCAATCACAGTAGCATTGAAGAACCAATCACAGTGTAGTATTGGTGGACCAATCAGGAAGCAGTATGCTAATATAGAACAGAGCTGAACTGAACAGCATTAATCACCAATATTGTTCAATATAACTTTTCACTGGCTGGGGCAAATTGTGTAATTGTTTGCTCCCTTTTTCCAGAATGAATAATATAGTTGGTCTGGTTTTGATAAATAACTCAGACTTTCTTTATGTTGAATTATATCTTACTTTTTGTAGAAGAAAAGTTATTATTTCTGACTTTCTGATGGGAAGTCTCTTGGTAGAAGTGGTCAGTTTATTTCCTTTGCCTTTTTCATATTTGGTGGCCTTCACAGTGCTGATAATTTTTCCATTCCATTTTGTTGGACATTATTTCCCCTAAATCTGAAAAAGCCTTTCTTTAGCAGGCTATGTTTTCAAAGTTGAACATTACAGAATCCCCCTCCAAATAAGTAATATAATCAAGCACACTTATTTTTGGTTTTTTTACCAGAATGAGTCAGGGAGGATTAACCAGTTATTTATTAATAACCAGTCAGTTGTTTGGATTACTGGCAAAACTATTTGTATCTTCAGGCATGCTGTGTGATAGTGGCATTTGATGGTAGAAGAGGGAAGGGAGGGGAAAGGAAAGGAATGAGGAAAGGAAAGGGGAAAGGAAGAAGGGAAGGAAAGGGAAAGGAAAGGAGAGGAGAAAGAAATAAGCTTTTAAAATCAGATATCTGAAATATGTTTCCATTCCTTCTGGCTACTTTTGTCAGAATTTATTGGGTTTGACACACTGGAACAATTCTAAAGAATTGTGAGCATTATTCCCTTTTTAATCAAATCGGTTTACAAAATAGGGAAGGACAGTTGCCTGTCTGTGATTGATCAATTGTTGGAAGAAAAATCACCAACAAAAAGTGAGTTCAACAGAGATCCAACATAATTGTTGAATAATCTCTGCTGGCTTCTTGATAAAAACCACAGTAATAGGAAACCTATTCATTCCATGGACATGGCATTGCCAGTCTGTCTTTGGAATCGTGCACTTTCTCTGTATAAATTCCAAATTTAAAAAAGTTATGACAGCTGTTCTGCTGAAAGTTGTCAGATTCTTGTATCTATCATACTGGTAGTGTTACCCCAAACACCCCCAAATGTTTCTGATAAGGAAGACATTTCAGAAGGATATAAAAAAATCTCCTTTCTTCTTCTGATGAGTTCAGTCTGTAACTGAACCATCCAAACATGGGGTTTTTATTTTACACTCTGCATTAAACAAACTCACAGGGAACATTAATTTGTTTTCTAGAAAATTTGAAGAGAAAGCCAGGCTAGTAGCAAGCATTGTATCTATGAGATTCTTTACATATATTATTCTAAGTACTTCATCCTGCATATATGGGGTACTGGGACACTGATGATATTACCTAGTTGGGTCATGAAACATCTGCAAGAAAACCACCACCCTCAGAGAGAACCAAGGAACCGACTGTCCTCCTCCTCCCCCCCCACAGAAACACTTTGCAAACCCCCCTCCCTTCTAGCACTGATAATGATGAAATTTCTGCAAGAAAACCACCAAGCTTAGAGAGCACCAAGGACCCCTCATTTCTACAAATATTCTCCTTTATTTCTAAAAGATACTGTCACATTCCCCAGTTATGATGCCTCCTCAGACGTTGAGCTTCTTGGAAACTTACAAAAAGTGTGCAGATGGTTTATAGATTGCATTGAATTTAATGGGATATGAAGGTTTAACACAGCAAGTGATAAGGAATATGAGAAGAATAAAAGAACAGCTCTGGAACAGAATAAAGTTGGTTTGAAATGAATTTGTATGCAGCGGGGTCCATGAAAATGGCCATCATTGGGATAAAAAAAAATATGGGATTTTTAAAATCACAAGACTTCAAAGGAAACTTGGGAGATATTCCTCAAGACTGAATATTTCCTTCATTGATCATTAGTCAATAAGTGATGGTTCCAGGTTTGATTCCAGTTAGAATTCATGCACTATTGAGAGTATGACGTTTGTAGCAGAGAGAAGGCTATACGTGCGAGTATTTTGAGATATGACAGGGAAGGAAAGAAGAAGAAAACTGGTGTGTGTTTCTGACCTTCTGTGCAGAGGGATTTCCTGGACAGTCCATGGGAAGAGAGGATGAAGATTTTTCCTGAGTGCAAGAGAGTGAGAGACATAACTCCGTCCTCCCCGATGCCATCATAAATAAAAGCTGGACAGTAACAGTGGTTCCCTGCACTAGCCTAAATTCCTGGAGGCCCTCTTTTAAAAACTTTTAAAGTTTAAAGGCATGATAAATGGGAGCCTAGAAGTGAAAGGTTAAAAAAATAATCAGTTTATCACATCTCAAACCATAGAAAGATTGGCCTGCGCCAGTTTCCTTCTTGATTTGCTGGACCCAATGGCTTTGTCCAAATCACCTCAAATGATGGGCTCCATATTGAGTAGTTGTTGCCTTGGTTGATGAAACGTGGAGATGAAAGGTCAGCCGAAGGGCCTTTGTTGGCAGGGGGCCACTTGCCAGTTGAACTGTGTTTGAAGACCTGTCACCACATCCTGAGGTTACGAGGACTCATTAGGTGGAATGATCGTCCTCAACAGGGTTTTAGCCTTGGGGTAACCTTTCTGCACAATGAAACAAAACTGGAGACATGGGGAAATCTTTGGAAGCTTTCTGGAGGGGTGCTTGTGGCTGTCAATTATATTCCTCCCCCTTTCCCTAATTAGTATCTCTTCAATTTTATAGGGTCCTGCCAATATTACAATTATCATTATATCTCCTTTTTTGGATACCTAATCCAATTTTATTGATCATTAAAAGGTAAGGAGATTGGACCAGGCTAGTATCTGGATGGTAGGCTATAGGCAAGAATAGGAACTAAACAAGAACAACAAAATAAAACAGAATAACAGAGTTGGAAGGGACCTTGGAGGTCTTCTACTCCATCCCCCTGTCCAAGCAGGAAACCCTAGACCATTCCAGACAAATGGATGTCCAGTCTCTTCTTAAAAGCCTCCAGGGATGGAGCAGCCACAACCTCTGGAGGCAACTTCTGTTCCACTGATTAATTTTTATCACTGTCAGGAAATTTCTCCTTGGTTCTAGGTTGCTCCTCTCCTCAATTTGTTTCCAGAAGGTATTGGCACACAATTTATCTGTTGTTAAAATATGGAATCGTCTGCAGAAAATTAAAATGGTCTTTGGCTTAATTGGCCTTAAAAGACAACTAAATTCTTCAAAATTAGTCTATCAGTGGTGGCATCTGTTCTGGCTACATCATTTTGACTTGGGAAGCAGCATGCCACCAATTACATTTCCAACAGAGAGAAGAGATTTCGTGAGGATTATTCCTACCTTGCTACTCAGAGTAGAGTACATCGGCCCTTGGCTTGTTATATTCCTGTTTTTCTTGAATTTCAGAAATGTATGCTCTACTGACATAAATGGCTTCCCGATTCTATTGGGATTTATGCATGCTATGCTTCCTTGCCTATGTAAGTTGAGTTTTAATTGATCTAACAGAGCAGAGTGGTTCCCCTCCATATTGGGGTGATCTATGGGAGACAGATAAAGCAATAGGGATGTCTTACATTTCAAGTCTTTCCTGTTTTTCTTTTTCTCCTGTTGTCAGCTCAGACAAATATTTTCTTATGTTTCTATGAGGCTTCAGAGAAAAGAAAGACCAAAGAAATTTGGAGCTGATTTGCTTCTGATTCAGTTTATTTGTGTGTGCAGGTGAAGGGTTTCATTTCTCAAATTTCCCATCTGTAAAAAGCACCAACAGAAAGGAAACAAGACTGTCCCAGAGGATAGAAAGCCAACTTTATTTTCCAGTTCTGCTTGGGACCCTTTGATTTTGTTTCATATCTAACAATGCCACAATCACGCCAGCTGCATGAAACTATTTCAGGATTCTGGGGTGTCGCTTGGCGAGATGGAATTCAGAGTGTGAACGTGTGATCGAAAAAGCCGGAGAGTGCGATGGCAATCCATTTAAATATACTTTGATCAGTGTAGCTTTTGGATCCCAGTTATAGAAAGTGGGAAGTGAAATGCTACATATCTATTCCTGGAAGGAGATCTTCTGAGTTCTTTGGTGCTTGGAGAGGCTTAAATCTTCAAGGCTGGGCTGTCGATAATTTGATTGTTTCCCCTCCCCAAAAGTCCAATTGTGCCACAATATTCTCTTCAGTCAAGGGTTTTAATTTTTAAAAAACATACACAAAATCCACACGAATCATTTCTTTTACCACCAACATTTTTAATCCTCTATTTGTCCTGCACCATTGTTTAGGAATGCTAGGACTATGGACACTGAAGGATTACATTGTTTAAGTCCAAGTTGTTGGAAAAATATGAACCCAGGTTTTTTGCAGTAAAGTGTGAACAAAAGAATCGGATAACAGAGTAATAGAACTGGAAGGGACCCCGGAGGTCTTCTAGTCTCACCCCCTGCTTAAGCAGGAGGCCATATGCCATTTCAGACAAATGGCTGCCCAACCTCTCCTTGAAAACCTCCAGTGATGGAGCACCCAGAGTTTTTTCTTTCTTTCAAGCCCTAAGAAAAAAGAGAGGAGAAGGAGGGAAAATAGCTGGGCATTTGCCTGAAGCAAAGAGGGCCAGTATGGGAACTAGAACCCCTTCCTCTTGGGGCAGAGAGTGTCCTTGAAAGAGGGGCTGGGAAGAGGAAGGCTTAAAAGCCAAGTTAGTCCCGTCTTTTTAAAAAGGACAGGCATGCAAAGGCATCAATGACGACTTCAAAGCCCGAAGGCCTGGTGGCTCTCTCACTCTCTCGCTCTCTTGCACGTGGCTGGCCCTTGTCTTTGTGAGACTTGGCCGTGCGGTTGTGTGTCTTCCCCGGGGAGTTTCCTCGTGCGAAGGACATTTAGCATCTCCACAGTCTTAGCCAGGAACAAGTTTCCCCCCAAGAACGTGTCAGATAACAGCCCCTTCCACCCAAGGAGGGTCTGAAGATATGGGGAAATGTTTACTCGCAGAAGAAGACCATTCTGCCTCACTCCCTGCAGAAGCCTGGAAGGCAGAGACCCATTTCCCTATGGCCCCTCGCCAAGTCAGGACGAAAACAAAGTTATCACGGGAGGAATTTGGCCCAGGTTCCAGAAAAACACAGATGGGACTAAGAGGTTCTTCCCAATACTTGCAGAGATATTGAGGCTTATTTGCTGGGTATTTATTAATAACCTGAACAAAAACTCTGTGGAAGAAAAATGGTTTAATATTGAGTTTCTCTTTCAACGTTGTTCTCTCTTCACAGGGTTGTTTTTTTTTTTAACTTTCTGTAATATCGCAACCTAACGTGCATGCAGATTGACAAAAGAGGGATTAAAGGTTCTTCTCGTTTGGTGACTACAATTGGTCTTTAAGCGAAACGGTCACCAAGCGAAGCTACGACTGTGCTCATGATTTCACTTCAGCTTTCTTTTGCTCTGCAGTTCCGCAAAGGTTGTATATGCGAGGATGAAATTACTCTTTCATCACTGTTGTAACTGCAAATGGCCACTAAATAAGGCATTCACTAAATGAGGAAACCGCTACTGTGGTCTTCCATGAAGAGGCCATCAATCAAGATGCACAGCATGTGGATATTTGTCAATCTCCTTCCCTTATTAAAATCCCAGGCAAAAACATGGAAAGGATTTACTTATAGGCCTCCATACTTGGCCGAGAGAGAATGGCTCTGTTTGATTACTGTTTGCTCCAAGGAACAAATGTTGGCTAATGCATCTCATGCATGATATTAAGAAACAGACCCTACTGGTACATTCCAGATTTGAATAGGTCTGCAGCCACATGAGGTATGAAACACTTGCCAAATGTATGGAGTCTACCCTCCAAATTCAAAGAGTAATTTCCCCATGCCTTGAAATAGGAGCATTTATTTCCAAACTCTGGAGATTCACATGCATATCTACAGGTAATAAAGCAATCAACTTTGCTACAAAGTGGCTGTGGATAGGCTTTTTATTTTTGAGATGTTAAGCCCATGTCACACTGGCCAATGGATGCAAAAAGGACACAGCGGACGAGCAAAATGTTCCATCCGTTGTTATCCGCTCTCAAAAGGGGCAAAAATTTGCATAACCGGAGCGGATAACACGGACGCGGGGAGGACGCAGGGCGGATGCAAAGCGGATGCGGAAAGGAAGCCCAGCGGATGGAAGTGGATGGGAGCGGATGGGAGTGGATGGGACATCCTCAGGGCTTCCGGGGGGCCTCAGCGAATCGGACGCGGAACGGAAAGAGCGGGTGCAGAGCGGATGCACAGCGGATGAAGCGGATGCAGAGTGGAAGCCTAGCGGATGCACAGCGGAAGCCTAATGGATGCCTGGCGTTAATTGCACATGCGGGGAGGATGCATTGCGTCAGCCCCGCGGATATAACGGAAGCAGCTCGGAAGCAGGTCACCATTCAGAGGAAAGACCTGCTGCCGGACACATCGACTGCCTTGCCTGCCCTGCCTGCATGTCTGCCTCCTAGCCTTGCTGCCAGCCTTGCTGCCAGCCTTGCTGCCAGCCTCCCTGCCAGCCTTGCTGCCAGCCTGCCTGCAAGCCTTGCTGCCAGCCGGTCTGCCTGCCAGCCTTGCTGCCTGCCTCTCTGCCAGCCTTGGTTCATGTCTGCCTGCCAGCCTTGGTGCTTGCCTCCCTGCCAGCCTTGGTGCCTGCCTTGGTGCCACCTTCCTGCCAGCCTTGCTGCCTGCCTGCCTGCCAGCCTTCCTGCCAGCCTTGGTGCCTGCCTCCCTGCCAGCCTTCCTGCCTGCCTTGGTGCCAGTCTCCCTGCCAGCCTTCCTGCCAGCCTTGGTTCCTGCCAGCCTCCCTGCCAGCCAACAACCCCACAACCATGCAGAAGCACAGCAAGCCTCAGCCATCTGCTGCCAGCCCTGGCAAGAGGGACAGGGCTACCATCCTGCCCCCTGGCCCTCACTCTGGTTCTGCTGGGGCTTCTGCAGCACGGGCTTGCTCTTCTGGGGCTGGGGCTTCTGCTGCTTCTGCTTCTGGAGGAGCTGATGACAAGCACTCCAGCATCAGCCACCTCCACAGCACCTGCACCCTTCACCCCTGAGACTGAGCGACCAAGAGGAGTGCCAGAGACTCATTTTTGTCTTATAGCTTGTTGTTAATAAAGTCTATTTATGATTCACACACTTGCTTCATTTCTTTTTTTTCATAAAGCGGATGCCTAGCGGATATAGCGGATGCGTAACGGATGCGTAGCGGATGCGTAGTGGATGCAGAACGGACTAACTGGATACATTTTCCGCACAAAAGTTTTAGGCAGCCCAAAACTTTTGGAGCGGATGAAACGTCCATAAACGGATGCTGGACGGATAGAGAGGAAGCCAAATGGAGGCAGTGAGTACATCGCGTTTTCGAATGGATGGCAAGGTTTTTTGTCCATTTTACATCCTCTTTGCATCCGTTGGTTCAGTGTGACATGGGCTTTACTAGAGGAAATGTGCTTTGTCACCCAGTGGATCCTGTTGATGAGAAACAAAATGGTGGATCCTTGGTGCTCTCTGAGCTTAGTTGTTGTCTTGCAGACATTTCATTGCTCTTTTTTTAACTCTACTCCCTTCTGTCACTGAAGATGTTACCTAGTTGGGTCAAGAAATGTCTGCAAGGAAGCAACCAAGCTCAGAGAGCACCAAGGACCCCTTATATCAACCCTGAGCTACAAAGATTCTCTTCTATTGGAACAATTTACCAAAATAAAAATAAAGACCCACCGTTATTAGATTATTCAATAATATTTATTCATCATTCATTACCTCTCCTTGTGTCATTTCTGCTAGCTATATTAGCTTTCCTCAGTAGTCTCTACCAGAATGGATGCATTGCTAACTGGGAATTCTTGGAAATGGAATCCAAACTGGGAGGACACCAGTTTAAGAAAAGACAGCATTAATTCTATTAATTCTATCATTAATTCCAGTGGAGTCTATCATTTAAAAAGCCTCTATATACCTCTGTAATGAGCTTGTTTTATCTTTTTCCTCCTGCACTAAAACAACCAGATTGTTGAAACTATAATCAGAAACTTTCTCCAACCGTTCTAATTCCTTTGCTGTCTCATTTCCAGAATTGCAGTCTTCTGTTTGGAAGATGGTAGCCAAGCCAAAATTCATAAGAAAAAATTGCCAGATAAGACCTGAACTTTCCATCCATTGTGAAATGATTATGTTGCATTGCTATTGAATCAATTACCACAAATAATAACAGCCACAAGGGAGCTGAATGCGACCATCAGTGATTATCACAGAACATAATATATGGAACCTGAGAATCCTGCAGAAAAATAAATAGAGCATCTTTGAAGATAAGTTTGATTATGGAAAGGGCAAGTCTAACATGGAAATAAGATGTCATTTTATATCTAGATCTCTTAAAACCAGTTTAGGCTTAGCGTATGAGCTAGTTTCTTCAAAGTGAAGCCATAGAGAGGGTCCAAATCTAATGGAATCTCAACATCATCTTTCCCACTCCAACAATAATTCTCCCAATTGAGTTAGGAAATGTTCTCCATGAACCCAGAGGCATTTTATAGTTCTCTTAATTCATGTAAAAACATGGCTGAACAAATCAATTATGGAAGATTGGAGAATGTCCCCAAGTCCTGAATTTTGGGGCCAGATGCCAAGAAGAAGGAAAAAAGGGGCATTAGCTTTTGTAATCAATCAGTTTGTATCAGCATTGTATGTCAAGACACCATTGAACAAAGTCAACTTTTGGGTTTTTCATAGCCTCGCTTCCTGTGGCTTCCAATCTCGGTGATTTTGAGAAAATACAGGATCTCAACCCTGAAAAATTGCCTGTTTTGTGTTATGAGCAATGTTGAAGTCTAGCTGGCTTCGGCATGTAAGATAAGGGAACAATTTCCCTGCAGTCCCTCATATAATGGAATGGTTCATTGTTGGCTTATCAGTGACTAAGGTCTACTGGATTGGGGAATTGTACAGAACTTTTAATACATTAAAAAAGTGCCAGGCAGGCTGGGGGGCATTTTCTCATCAACATTGTGTGGTAGGAGTTTCTTGAAGGGGGAAAGTTTGAAAATTTCTGTTTGGGTAGTTTCTCTATTTTCCAAACTTTTCCTGTTTGGATTTTGCAACTGTGGTGAATGTTGATTCAAATAACATGTCATAGTTTGAAAACCTTGAAATAAACAATTTTCCATTTGACATAATGTAACTTATTTGTGAATAAAGTATACCAGCTTCCAATATTGGTTTCTTTCCACCATTTTATATGAATATTTGGACATCAAAGCGCATTAAAACTGACTTATATAGAAGGCACTAACCTACAAATGAAATGTACTCTGTAGATTTACCTGCTTCTACACGTTGCTTGGTTTGCATTACTTTGAAGTTGTCAAAAGTATTTAATTTTCTGTCAACTTTATTCAAAAGTTTTGCTTGGATAGAAGTTCTGCGGTGTTATTTTACGGTGATTTAGCTGTACATTATTTACACTAACAAAACATTCCGTTCATTTGCTTGGAAGGTAGTTGAATTTTGAAAATGACATTCTTTGAATTCTGTGTGCTACTTTGACATGATTCCTTCCTTTCGGTCAGCCTTTTTCCAGATCTAGATTTAGAAGTTATTATAACTGGATGTTATTGCAAATTGCATTAGAAAAAAAGATCTGTTCAGTTCAGATAAACAAAAGACCCAGGAAATGTGGAGTGCCAGTTTACTGTAAATCTGCAATCTGAAACAGGCATATTAAGGTGGAGGCTTTATATGTGAGTCATGCAGGACATCTGGCTACTGTTAAATAAGCCCAGGGCTTCCTTTTCAGAAAGTTGTCAAGACATACGCTCAAATTCCAGATATTTGCAAATTGAAGAGGGGAGGGCAGGAGAAGGGCCGACATTCCAAACCTTGAGAATTTGGGTCGCAGAGTTTACCTTCAGGAGAGTTCCAGGGGTCCATCAAATATTTGGATTTGAGGTCTCAGGTTAAAAGGCACCAGGTTTTCTCAGCAGAGGCTCAAGAGCCACGCCTGGAAAATCATAAATTCCATCCGAGTGAGGCAGCAGGCCCTCCGGGGAGGGCAGCCGGCCGGGCCCTTGTGGAGTCAGAGTCCTGGCTGAACTCTCTGAAGTCAGTCTGACTGCAAGCAAGTTGTTTGGGTGAAGTATTATAGGGGAAAATAGAAAGCTCTTTTGGGAATGCAGGGAAATTACCTGACTGGTAAGGATACAGTAACAGGGAGGCATTCTACTCACAATGCTTCTCTCTGTGGAAACTAGATCCCCCGACTTAATATCAGGGGATGAAGTTGTCAGAAGAACACCTAAACAATCTTCATTGTATGTGTTTATTTCTTAGATTATTATCCCACCTTTCTTCCCTTATTCAATCAATGCAGTGAACCTATCTCTTTTCTTTATGTATCTTAAAAGTGGATTTAGAAAAAGTAGTAAAGTCAGGGAGGGGAAAATGTTCATTGTGTAGCCTGATTCAGAGTGTGCTATGTTGAGTTGGCCCTTTTGGTTCAGTTTTTTCCTCTCTCTGGGCCAATAAGTGTCACTTCAGCTTTTTTCATGGACGAGAAATCATGAACTGTCACATGAGGTGGTTGAAATCTTTGGGAACTTGGGTCTGGACTCCTAAATTCTCACAAGGTCTCAGAGGAAAATACAGAAGTCTCATGCCATCGGGTGTGTCACTAGGAATCAAGTCTGACTGGAAGCTTTCTTTACCCACCCACCCACCCAAAAAAAGTCCTATTCAGAGGGTTTGTCTGAGCTTGTGAGTCATTGACAGTGGGTTGAAGATGGAGTGGGATGCTAATCCTGGCCTACTGTCTCTAACTTCCATGGACTTATCCAAGAAGGTCTGAAATGGTACTTAAATGGATCTGAAAGTGAATGCACTTTTGAAGAGCTGAGATCTTATTTTATGAGAATCCCGTCCTCCTGGGAGGCCTAGGTGCCAACTTATGGAAATCAGGGAGAGGGAGAGAGAGAGGGGGAGAGAAGGGATGGGGCCACAAACTCTTCAATCCTTTTGGCTTCCTGGGGAAAGAACATCTTGAGAGAAGGACTGTTCCAGGGTTCAAAGCTCTTAATGAGTTCTCCTTCCAAGAAGCCTGAAACTGAAAAAAGAATTTCTGGTGAAGCCTGCAGGATGTCACAGCTTGCTTGGGAAATACCAGATGTTCGGGGTCCTTCAACCCTTCTTGTGCTTTATATCCATCACCAGTCCCTATCATATCTCACTTTCTCTGACTTCCATGCTAATTGAGCAGAAAATAATCAAAACTCCCTAAGCTGTTTTCCATTTATCTCAATTCCCTAGTCTCTCTATCTGTTTCTCCTGAAATGGGACACGTTTCTTGCTCAGATACATCTCAACTGACATGGCTTTTTCACAGGAATTATCCCAGAAATAACTTGAGCAACACAAGGAGGCAAAAATATTTTCCAAAATTCAAAGATTTGATTCCTAATTTAATATTTGCCAAATTTTATATGCTCTGAAGAAGAAGATACGTTTCTTCAAGGATGTACACAAATGCACACACTTTAAAAGCATTTAAGACATCCACAGTACCTCTTCCTTTGGGAAAAATTAGTAGTCTTTTTTATTTCTACTAATTTACATTAAGTTTTGACAAACAGAATACCCCTGTTGTTTACCAGTGACAACTAATTGTAATCATAAAACATAAGACCCCAATTTCTTCCGTATAGTTGAACTGTGTAGGTCCAGATCAGTCAACTGGAAACGGATATATTTGATGAAGTGTCCAATTTGGAATTGAACTTCATTTTGGGAGTTAGTGCATCCTGAGAAGATGACTATTCCAGCTGTCTGAACTTTGGAACCAGGTTGTAAGTTGCTTTTTCAGGGTCTCTGAAAATGTGACTACACCTGGTGCAAATAGGATCAATTTATCTCAGACCACTGTATTTAATTATCCCTGATGAGGGGTGGGGATATCACTGATTTGTGATAATCTTAAGTATTTTGAGCTTTTAAAATATAATGCGTAGTCCTCAAACAATTTATTCTTCTGCCAAAGCATTTTCCAAGCTCTCTTTGCTAAAAGATGATCTTTTATTTCTCTTTACAGACCTCTGTTGGGTTAACTAAGAAAAGACAAGTTTTCTGCAATATGAACAGAAGGCAAAATTGTGAAAGCATGAACAGGGCGAGCATTTCCAAGCCACAACTTCTATGTCTACTTCTGTTGGGGGGGATTCTGTTCTTCTCAGCTGAGGGAACCTCAAAGCACCATGTGCCAAGACTTAAACTGTCTTACAAAGGTAAGAGTTCTTTTTTAACACCCTCTGTTTACTCTTCTTAGGCTTTTCACTGTAATGTATGTTTATTTAACAGAACAGAATTAACAAAAATTGGGAGGGACCTTGGAGGTCATCTAGTCCAATCTCCTGCACAATTAGGAGGCCCTTTACAATTTCAGGCAAATGGTTGTCCATTTTCTCTTCTTAAAAGCCTCCAGTGATGGAGCAGCCACAACGTCTGGTGGCAACTTCTGTCCCACTTTTGGTTGGTTGTCCTCCCTGTCCAGAAGTTTCTCCTTCATTCTAGGTTGTTTCTCTCCTTAATCAGTTTCCATCTGTTGCTTCTTGTCCTGAATCTGGACAAGACTGGTTATTTTAAATTAGGTTACTTCAATCAATCTGTATTAATTTACCAATTTTACACTTACAGATTTATTTGATGGTGAAGTTATCCATTCAGTTGTGTCCAGCTCTTGGCAATTCTACGGCCAGGTCTCCCCACATTTTCTAATAGATTTATTTACAGCTGTATAAATGGTCTTTTTATATATTTTATGCTGGTCAACTACCAAAGTTTCATTGAGTAAAATGTTGCATAGAACAAGTGCTGTTAGATCCAGCATGGTTGGGATTTATGGTGTTTGTTCTGGCAGCGACTTCCCTACTATATTTTTCAGGATATGTACAAGATAATTCAACTTATTAAATAAAAGTGTGCAACACAATTGTCACCAGACCTTCTGAAAATGGAATTTACTTGACCAAACAACACTTTTCAACACAAATCTTTATTTGGTTTTGTTTTGTTTAGATTGAGTAGAAATGTCTGGCAATAGAGTTAAAGATTTGTGTCACTGGTTTTAGGAGTCCTTTGCTGATAATGTCACAATAAAATGCCATTAAAAATCAACACTGCTAAGACAATAGCTTAGAAAGTTGCATAAAATGGTTTAATATAAAAGCCACAAACATATGAAACGATAGGAGATCCTCCCTTATGGATGGCATTAAAGAATCTCAAATTCTTTAAGTCCCTTTATGCTTTTGGCACTGAACAAAGAGACTTTAAAATAGTGGGCTTTATTTTGAGAATGGGATGCAGGCCTGATGCACTCCTGAATTCTCTGGTGAAGTCCATGGCTGAATTAAGAAAGTATTTTCCAGTTTTCAGCCAACATGTTTGCCCCTTTGCTGGTTTTTTTGGTGGGGTGAATCTGCAGTCTTCCTAGTCAAAGAAGCATCAGCATTTTCCCCTGGTTGAGACATTAGAATTGTTCTGAAGGAAGTCAAAAGCTTTGATGAAACATCTCCCCACCAACATGGCTTCCAGAGGCTGGAAGGAAACTCCCAGCTGCAAGCTTGGAGAACTGATGCCAGAGGGACTCAGCCTAAGTGGATAATAAGTACTTTTTCTGATGCTTTTTCTCCCAATTTTAGATACTAAATATGGATGGCCATGTTTCTGTCTCCTGTGTTTCCTCTCTGTTAATTATCCCTTCCACTGTCCTGCAGCCCAGCCTTCCCTCAGTGACATCAGTGGCTTATGCAGCAGCTGAACTAAGAATAACCTTTGAGAACTGACCCCTCTCAGTTTCGTGACAGTGTAAACAGTTATGAACTTGCCCAAGTTTTGTTTTTTTGGAATTGCAAGAGGGTCTCCGTTGGAAGCAGGAGGAAGGGAGGGGAAACAAATATTCCTCCATGAGATACGCCCCGTCATTCTCCAGTGGACTTGGCTGGGTCCCAGGAGATGAGATAGGACATGGCTTGGAAGGAGAAAGAAAGGGAGGTGGTGGAGACAGCAGGACAGCTAGCTTAAACCTAGAAGGATGGCTTCTCTCCTACTTCTCTCCAAGGCTTTGCTTCCTTTCACCAGGAATGTCTGGCTACACTTGACCCACAGCTTTCCTGTACATCTTGGCAAGGATGGCCAGGAAGCGACTTGTATGATATGATAGGATGCATAGAGTTTCCCGTCCTACTGAAAGGGAGAACCAAGAAATACCAAACACGATGGCAAGTTGGATTCTGTGACAAGATGGCAGCAGCCAGTAGCAACTTTCAAACCAGCTGATTAGTCAAAAGTCCAATGACAGCAAAATATACCCTGGCCTGGGCTACTAGCTAGCTGTACTTTAGACCTACCTACATATTTGTCCTGTTTCCCTGAGAAGATTGGCTCTTTCTAAATGCCACCTTGGAGCCCCATTGGAGGTAGAGGTTGAATAAATCCAGGAGAGCTATATATGTTGGAAGACAAAAATGATGCCTCAAAGCCCAGGTTGATCTATGGGAATTAGTTGCTTAGCAGAATGATGGCATGGGGAGAAAATGTGCTTGTGTGCAGTGCTCCATAATGTTGTTTTGAGGGTAGAAAGTGAGGGGTCTGTAGATATTTTCACAGCCCTCTTTCTGGCTTGTGCAGTAAACAGGTCTTCAGTGGAAGGCAGGTTGGTAGTAGTTGTTTTTCCTGCAGTTCTAATTATGTATGTCTATCTTGTTTGGTTGCAGAACCAAACCAGACCATTATATGCAAAAGAAAGACTCAATCATTCCTCTGAAGAACTGGATCAGCAGCTCCTTGGGCAGTCTGAACTTTCTAAGTTGATGCAGGAAGTTGTGCTTTTTTGATGACATTTTTGATATTAGGTGTCCATTTTAAGTCTTGAGATATTATAGAACCTAAAAATTTGAAGGTCTCTACCAGTGGTGGGATTCAATTTTTTTTACTTCTGGTTTTATGGGCATGGCTTGATGGGCATGGCAAGGGAAGGAGACTGTAAAATCTCCAGTCAGAGGGGTTATTTGCTGGTTCTCCAAATTATTCAAAATTTCTGCTATTGGTTCTCCAGAACTGGTCAAAACCTTCTGAATACCACTTCTGGTCTCTACTGTTGATGCTGTGTTGTCTTGTATTGTAAGAGGTGGTAGTATAGAAGGGTTTCTTCTAAAATCTCCCACCATGTTTACGGTTTGTTCAAGATTACATTAAATCAAGCTTAATTTTTAATTTTGTTTCTGGAATGTGGCTCTTGGATGCCATCAAGACTTAAGCGCACCCTTCAGACTAAGAGATAAATGTGCAGTCACATTCAAATGTTAAGCTTAACTCCATCATGATCTGTTTCTATTTCCCTCCAGATTGGCTTTTCCTTAATATGATGAAGTCTCCATCCTTTCTGGATTGATTCATGGAAGCTTTGCATTTAATTCTCCTGACTCACAGTACCTTTTAAGCATCTCTGCCATTTTTTTTTCTGGCAGCTGATGAATTGTAAGGTCATCTGTTTTCAGATAAACCTGAAATCCAGGCTTGTCCTTTTTAAAAAAAAGCCTACGAGAGAAAGAGAAAGAGAATATGAATTATGCAAATCATCCATTACAGTAATTCCTCAGATTGCAATGTAAGGAACTCAAAAGATCTCTAGGGTCTTCTCAGCAGGCAGCATTCAATGAAATTTGCCAGGGGCATAAAAGGTTTCATTTCTTCTTTGACAGTGCAGCCCCAGAGCTTCCATTCAAATGAACTTTTGCATATTTTCCCCCAGGGCTGAATGGCAAGGAAGCTAGAAAGCTAACAGAGTTGTAAAAGATGGGAGCAGAGATTGAAGTGACTGTTACGAATTAAAACCCACTTGTTTGTTGCATTTCCAGTAAAGAGAGATAAGAAAGATGGAATCAGATCCGCAAAAGGCTTCCCACTTAAGGCCAGTGGCTGGATTTGACTATGTTCACCGAATGGGGTGGCATTTAGCCATTTTCCGCTTTATTTATTCTTTTGCACAGCGGGAAGTCAAGTGGTGGCGCTTGGGCCTTGCGTTGCTCATTCTCTTCGGTCCTTGGGATGCTCGGAGTGTATGTGGAGGCACAACTGGCAGGCCCCAAGTGACCTCTCTGTGTCTTGGCACACGCCTCTGAGAACGGCTGTTGTGTGTTGAGCTCGTCTTTCAATAAGCTCTTCTGTCCTCTCTATACAGTAGACTCACACAAAGCAATGCTTTCTTCCAAGCATTGATAGCCACACAGCCAGCCTTGGCACCATGCGCTGAGGGTCGGATGCAATGTGCTATACCAGGGGCAGGAAAACTTGTATATTTGTATATTATAAATGTATATTAATATACATTTGTATCTTAAATAGTCCCATTCAAGTCAAACATTGATTTCCCCCACAACTGAAAAACCAGTAGGCCAGGGATGGGGAACCTTTTATGGCTCACTCAGGAATTCTGGGAGTTGAAATCCATAAGTGATAAAAGAGCCAAGTTTCCCTACCCCTGGGCTATACCATTGCAAGGAGTCAAGCCAGGGTTCGTGCAGGCATGTGCTGCAGAGGGAGAGAAGACTCTGAAGGACCAGAGAAACAATCGCAGCCGAAGAACAGAGTTGGAAGGGACCTTGGAGGTCTTCTACTCCGACCCCCTGCTCAGACAGGAGACCTTCTACCTTCTTTTTAAGAGTCTCTTCTTAAAAGCTTCCAGGGATGGAGCAGCCACACCTTCTGAAGGCAAGAGTTCCACTGGTTAATTGTTCTCACTGCCAGGAAATTTCTCCATAGTTCCAGGTAGTTCTAGGAAGCAAAGCCACCAGTTGGCCTGATCTGGGAAGGAAGAGCTTTTTCCTTCATCCTACGCTGCTACTTTGCTTGGGTGATTGGAGTGGATCTCTATCCAATCACCACAGGAAGCTTTGCGGAAGAATGGCATGAGAGTGTGAGCCCTCTAAACATTCACGTGCTTCTGTCTTTCATTTGTTCAGTCTCTCTCCTGCCTTCCTTCCTTCCAGAAGCTCAAGGCAGATTAGATGCAGTCTCCCTTCATTTTATCCCAACAACAATTCTGCAGAGGCAAGTCAAGAAGCAACAGATGGAAACTCATCAAGGAGAGAAGCAACCTAGAAGTAAGGAGAAATTGCCTGACAGTGAGAACAATTAACCAGTGGAACTTTCCTCCAGAAGTTGTGGATGCTCCAACACTGGAGCATTTTAAGAAGAGATTGGACAGCCATTTGTCTGACATGCAATAGGGTTTCTTGCCTGAGCAGGGGGTTGGACTAGAAGACCTCCAAGGTCTCTCCCAACCTGTTACTCATTTATTCTGAGAGGTAGGTTGGCCTGAGAAATTGGGACTAGCTTAGAGTCCCCCAGTGAACTCCCTGTGGCTGAGAGCAGAATTGAACGTGGTCCTTATCAGATGCTTTACCCATTAGGTCATTCCAATTGTTTGCAGCTGCAATCCTGCTACCCCCAATATCCTCAGTGCTACTTTCTGGGTAGTGCTGTGATTACTGGGTGAAAGCAGACCATCCTTAAACCTGTTGCTTTCCCAGTCACCTTTCCCTCCCAATAAAGAAGGGTCTACTTTCTATTTGGAGGGAAGTCAAATTTCCTTCATTGACAGGCCTTCCTCTTCAGTAACCCTGAGCTTCACAAGACAATATTCTACATGCAAGAATCACATCCTGTGATTAGGATTAGGAACACTTCTGCAAAACCTGGCTCTGGAGATGTGGTTTTGCAGCTTCATATTGCAAAGGGGAGGGATCCTCAATAAAAGAGGGTTTGGGGGACAGTGCTCACTTCTCCATCACTGCTGTGGTGAGTTTGCAGGGGGCTGAAAGGGAAGAGAAGGGGGTGGGCCCAGTGGAGTAATCGGCAAAGCTCTGCTTGCTGTAGAATAAACCCCCAGCCGGGAGCTCTGGCTCTGCACTGGGCCACAATCCTGCACGGAATTGGAGCTGGAACTGCATGGAGCTTTCAGCTGTTGCAATGCTGGAGAGCAAGAAAGACTCCCCAGTCCATGTTGCTTGGCCACGTGCATCCTCTAGCTTGAAACATTCCACATGCACCCCATTGAAATGAAAGTTCTTGTAATAGTTAGACCACCTTTGTGAATCTCGATCAGGGTTTCTCAATCTCAGTGGTTTTAAGGCGGGTGGGGCTTCATCTCGGCTTCTGCTGGGTCATTTGCTACAAGATGGATGGCAAATAAACTCAATAAATAAATTCATAAGTGAATGAATAAAAAAAACTCCCAGAATTCTCCAGTCACCATGCTTAACAAACTTAATACTAATAGTATACTTAATACATACTATGGTCTAAACTATCTTCCTTCCCTCAATGCTTAGTCTTGATGACATTTATAAATTGGTGTGAGTAGAGAAGTACGCACAGTTACTTTCATTCTTCACTTTTATTTTAAGATCAGGCAAAACGGAGGGTCTTTTCCAGGCCTCAGATCAACAGCTAAGCATGTAGACAATTTCCATGTTCTTTTTTCTTTTCTTTCTTTTTCTTTTTAAAACTAGTACATTTTTAACTGCTTGAGTAACCAGATGACTTGGCTTGGCTTGGCAGCAGCAGAAGTAAGATAAGCCAGGTTGTGAGAAGGGAACCTGCGCAAAGCCCCAGCCCAAGATCACCTTTGCAATGACAACTGTTTCAGCTTGGACACATTTTCATTCCCAATGTTTACAAGCTAAGTATTTGGACTGGCTACGTTCTGGGAACCGAACTTATTGTTCTGTCACTTGAAGGCCCAAACGAGCATTTCATCATCTTGGAAATAACCATTATAGGAGCCACAATGTTTTTAAAAGGCCTGTTTGCGCAGCTGTGCCTCCCGTCAATAATATTTTTATTTGAAAATATTACATTCAATTATGTCTTCAGAGTCCTAATAGGAGCTGTGCTGTGCCTTTCCTGATTGCCTTGATGGCTACGCTGGTCCTAGGACAGAGAAGGAGGCATTTCAAGAGGATGCATTTATTTATCCAGTGCACAGGGCTTCCCACATGCCAGGCAACGCCTTACACAGCAGCGCGTGGCTTTTTCTTTTGGGAGAAGTCTAAAGCTCTCAGAATTAGTCCTGTTTGGCTTCAGTCAAAAGGGCTCATTTACTGCAAATTCAACGGAAACAGGGAGGACGAACAAATAGGGCAACACCGCTGCTCTCAGCCTCCCAGAGGGCTCTTAGGTTGGAGGGCTTCAGATGTGATTCTGGAATGGACTAAATGGAGGTACGCATCCAGCCCTTCCCTTCAACCTTGGGTGTCTTCCTGGGGTCACACCAAACCCATGGATGATGCTTGGAAGCAACTCCCTGGAATCAAATATGAATCTCTGCCCAAGATGGAATACAGGATCTCCAAAGCACTTTGGGAAAATCTGAAGAGCTCCAGTGAAGGAAAGCACCCCACTTTCCAAGGCAATCTCCCCTTAGTTGACCTTTCTTCCTGGCAGGGATTTCTTCCTGCTATCTAATATCTGATTCTGCTTCCCGTTGTTTCTGGTCCTGCTTGCTGGGCCAACAGAGAGCAAGTTCCTTCTTCCTCCTTTTGATCTCCTCTGTTCTCTTCTGCAGGCCAAGAACTGCCCGTTCCCTGAGCCATTTCTTCTTGAATTTTGTTTTTCAGATCTTCTTGTGAACTTCCTACAGTTTATCAATGATTATTTTAGGTTGCAGTGCCCAGAATTGGGCATAATAATATGAACAAGGCAGAGGGACGATTTGTTCCAATTATGTATATATTATGCTTCTATGTACTGAAAAGTTGCTTTTGCCCTTTTAGCAGCTTCCCTACACAATTCAGCTTTTCAAACTCTGTTCATATGTCAAGCTCCTTTCGATACTTGGACCTTTCATCCCCCCCCCCCGTTTTTTTTGTCCAAATACAAGTTATTTCCTGAACAGGATCTATATAGAATGAAACAGGGTCACTTACACAGGTTGTGGGTTTTCCACCTCTGGAGATTGAGAAGTAGAACTGGACAGCCACCTCGAAGGACAGCTTCCTTGGTTCTGTAATTGGGCTAAATTAGTGTTTCTCAACCATGGGGATTTTAATGGCTGGGGAATTCTGGGAGTTGAAGTCCACTCGTCTTAAAGTTGCCAAGGTTGAGAAACTAGATGATTCTTGTAGTCTCAAGTCCACACTTTGATACTTTTTTGGTTCAAAGTGGAGGCATTTCTATCATAATAGTCAAAATGACGATCTAGCCCAAGGGTCTTCAAACTTGGCAAGTTTAGGACTTGTGGACTCCAACACCCAGAATTCCTGAGCTAACATGAGTGGAGGAGGAATTCTGGGAGTTGAAGTCCACAACTCTTAAAGCTGTCAAGTTTGAAGACTCTTGATCTAGCCAAAGACTGCAGCAGTCTGGAGGTGGAAAGTTGGATATCTTGTGAACATTTTTTTCCCAAACTAGAGAGTCCCAAATGCTTACAGAGATGACCTAACCTCAGTTTTGATAAACGTGGAGCTTATAAAAAAAAAAAAAAACAACCTGCTGTGCTAACCTTCCTCTGCCTGTGTTCTCTAGGAAGAGATCTTTGCTAACTCAATTGAGTTATCTTAACCAAGATCCTGCTGGGTGCCTGTATTTATAGACGACACCAGTGATCCATGTTTATGCCTTCTCAGTTCCAAGGATTTTCTTCATTCTCTCGCAGACTTGCTGCTTTCGAACAGCTGCATCCCCTTCCTGGGCTCAGCAGAGGGGCTGGATTTTCAGACCCTGCTGCTTGATGAAGAAAGAGGTCACCTCCTGCTCGGCGCTAAGGACCACATATTTCTGCTCAGCTTAGTCGACTTAAACAAAAATGGAAAGAAGGTCAGTTGATAATTGTGTGTCCGTATTTACAGAACCAATAGCTCTGCCTCTTAATCAGTCTGCTTCCTCCCCCCAATTTCGGGAAAAGCTGGGATCACCTGTCCTGCGCCATCATTTGGGTTTAATAATCTAACCACCTGTGGTTATGTAGCTTGCTTTTAATAAACCGAGTTTGTCAGCCTGTGGAGCCCTCGGAGCAGAAAAGCAATATAACAGCATAAATATCAGCTGGACTTTTGCCCTCAATGGAGCTAGAATGTAAACAGTTGTAACATCTTTTTCTGTCTTTCCCTGTGTGTTATGGTAGCTCCATCCAAACAGGGCCAGTCTTCATGCAGAACCACTCATATTTCACACATATTTCAAGAGAAAGGATGGATAGATTCTTATTGTTAAAAGTCATCAAAAGACACACTGGGGCTCTTAGAGTTAATAAGGGAGGGGATGGATCACATTTGATTTAGCTCAGTTCTTCTTTTGTTCCAGAACTGATTCTAGTTCCTTTCTAGAACTAGTTCTTTGCTTGGATGTTTTTTTTTTTAAATAGCACCAAAATTGTGTATGTGCAGTGATGTTGAAGTCCCAACTGAAGGCTTATTGCTACAGTCTTTATTTGTTCTGGTAAAAATGGCTTTGGCTTTGTTGTCAGGATTTCCAAGCATGTTAGATGGGAAGCAGATGCGCTGAATAATAATCCTTTCCTATAAAATGTCAATTTGCATTTGGTCTAATTCAAAGTGACTTTACTATAATCAAATACTTCTTTGAGATTTCATGGAAGAATAGGTATTGATACATTGAAGAAGAAAAATATGAGACCTTTTTTTGTGGGGCTGGCTATTCGAAATAGGATGTCTCAAAGAGGGAAGAGGAAGGTGTGTGCTCAAATCACTCTCGGATTAGACTTTCAAAGAAACTCATTTAAGATGCAATTGTCCATTTTGGAACACAATATTTTTTTCTTTGGTCTGCTTTTGATGGGTTCTTATGGTTTATGAGTGTGCAATTCTCAAAGAACATGTCGTTTATCATATTTTGCGACAGTGGTAGCTCACCCTTTCCCTATTGCATCAGAGAGAGCTGCAATGTCTCCAAAATGATCCAACAAGGCATTGGACTGTGGAGTTCTTGGTGCTCTCTGAACCTGGTTCTTTGCTTGGAGACCTTTCATTACCCAAATAAGTAACAACATCAGTAACTCTTGGTCTTGAGACATTAGACCCAGCCATGCTGGCTGTTGTATTCTGGGAGTGTATAAGTCCACTTATCTTAAAGGTTGGGAAACATGGCATTAGACTGTAATGAAGTGAGGTAGATCCACTTCAAGGAAGCAGTTCATCCCATGAAGATAACAGGGCTCTTTTCTGAAGCCAGGAAGCCAGGTGTTCCACCTCAGGAAATCTGTCTGGGTGGACTGGAACTGCTTCAAGCAGGTGTTCCAAGACCTGTCAGCCTTCTTCTCCTAAAGTTCCCAGGCTGGATGTCAAGATGTGATGGAAATGCAACTCTCAGCCATCCTAGATGGTTAGGAAGTCCAAGAATGATAGTCTCCAATCCATCTGAAGAGCCCGAGGTAGAGCCCTTGGTTTGTACTAGGTAGCATCTCTACTCCAGCTGAAACACTGAAGGTCAAACCTAGCTACCTGCTTCACAGTTTGACTCTTGTTCCCAATGCAAGTTGAGGAGCACACCCATTCATCCTTCCTGAGGATTTTCAGACTGCCAAAAGCTTTGTGGCCTTCTCTTCCTTGGATGTGGTTAGCCAGGCTGCCTCAGGGCTCCTGTTTACAGTTTTGCAGCTGGGCCAGTCTGTTTCTGATAAGTTTCTCCCTGACCTTTACCATGCACCACTAACACAGCAGCAGCATATTTTAGAGGTGAGCTCCTGTTCTAAATTATTTTCCCTTAGTAGCGATCTCAGAGAGGCCTGTAGGTGCTCCGGTCTTTTGGCAACCAGCCTACCTTTTAAAATATCTCTACGTACGGTAGATTTATGCTTCTGGTTTTCAGGACAAGACTGTCTCTCCCTCCCCCATCAATACCTCTTTCTATTTTGTCCCTCCAACCACAATTTTTATGTCCGTCAAAACCACGTGAAAGGCGCAGGCTTGAAAGATGCTTCCTGGTAGCAGAGGAGTGTCGGAATGTAATGTGTGTGTTGTGCTGTGTTCACACAGTCAGGTTTGTGTTGGCTAGATGCCACCTGGTTGCTTCAGAGCTTCCTGTAGGTGAGGAAACTGCATTCTTTGAGAGAAGGTGGCCCATCACATGCCTTGAAATTGCATCATCAGTGGACAAAATCCCCTCCATGGGAGGAACCCCATAAATTAGAAGGCTGTACGAAGAGCTTTTCCTGCAGTGATAGGAGGAAGGATGGATGCAAAGTAGGAACACAGAAAAATCCTGGCCTTTAACACAACATGAGAAGATGGAGTGCTCTGGTGGGAGATTTGAGATCGTTGAATAAATACAGTCATTTTTTTTTTATTGGCTAGGAATGCATCTGCATGCATCCCCCCATAAATAAATGATGCTGTACCTTATAAATCTCCAGAAAACAGATGCTCACTTCAAAAGGAACCAGTCAGCCTGAGCAATTCCCTGGGGAAGCCCAGCTAAATGATGCAATGCTGAGATTTGGGGCTTTTATGCCTCTTCTGAACATTAGGGCAGAGATCTGGTTATACCAATGTGTCCCTGATAGTCTTCATAGTTTCTACTTTGTCCATAAAATGACTCTCCAACTCAGTGATTTCACCAGTATGACAGAGGATAATTTGGTAAGAGTCCTCCCTAAATACAGTGTGGAAGATTTATTTAAAGTATTTATTTATCTTGATGTGTTTGTTGCATGTTTTCTAAGATGTTTTGTTACTCAGGAATGTAAACTGGGCTTCAGCACACCAGACACAGTGGAGTTGACATTCACATTCAGCCTGGTTCTGCTGGGATGTGTTGCTATTGAAGAACAACAAAATGTTGACAAACTACCAACACTAAAGGCCTGTGAAGGCCAGGTGTGATTGTACATCTGGGCATAGAGATAAATAGATGGAGCTCCCTTATTTTGAGCCAGCTGACCCAGAGAAGGCTAAATGCTGTGGGTGCCACCTCTGCTTGACATATTCAAGGCATTGGACTTTCTCTGGCTTATGGGATATTGGCTCCACTTTCCTGAAGTGAGGTTAGCTCCATCCTTGTCAATGTCCAGGAAGCCTCTCAAGAGTTGGCTTTGTCATCCAGGTCTGGGGCTTCAGGGCACCGGTGGCAATCTAAAATGGCTCCATGGACAATTTAGAACCCTGGTGGCACCATGGTTAATGTGCAGTATTTCAGGCAAACTCTACCCATAGTCTGGAGTTTGACCTTGACCAGCTCAAGGTTGACTCATCCTTCCATCCTTCTGAGGTCAGTAAAATGAGGACCCAGATTGTTGGGGGCAACAAGCTGACTCTGTAAACCATTTAGAGAGGGCTTTAAAGTACTATAAAGTGGTATATAAGTCTAAGTACTACTGCTATTGCTATTCACTCTCTGCTGATTTGGTGGTTTGTCTATTTCAATGTAAATAATGACCTTTGATACTTTTATATTGATCATTTTTATATATTTGTTTTTCTCGATTGTTGTGTGCTATCCAGAGTCAGATTTGAAATATGGGTGGCCATAAAAACCCAATAAGTAAATTCAGTGCAATACTTTCCATCGTCCATGAACCATGAAGACCACTTATGAAAATTCAGGAAGAATCTGAGTAACTAGCAATTTTACTGACTAACCTTTTCTAACTAGCAATTTTTCTAAAAGTGTTTAGTAAACCCTTTGGTGAGCTGAACTCATGAACCCCTTAATGCCTCTTAATAAAATTCATCAGTCAATAAGAGTACTGGCCAGATGCTTTCTCATTTCTGGCTGTCATGGCTTAGAATTGGTACTGAATTCTTATTATTCCCCTAGAAATTCCCTGCCAAGAGGAATAAAGATGAGTGAGCCATACAAGCCACACAGTAACTTAATTTTTCAAACACATTTCAGCCCCTGTACAGATAACTGGAGAATCTCAGCCCTAAGGGAGAGAGAAAGAGAGAGTCTGCTTTCTGAGTCATGGCTTGCTCTTTGAAGCCAACACCCCCCCCCCAAAAAAAAAAAAACCCAGCCACATCTGATTTCCATTCTCCTGTTCCTTAGCCATCTGACATTTTCATTCCACCCGTGTGGACAGTGGTAAATCCATCACTAGCTGAGCTACCCGTTTTCCGTGTGGAAAACATGTCACTCCACATAGTGTGAGATGCGGTCTCCCTTCTAAGTTGAGTTGCAATCTCAGTATTAAAGCAGTGATGATGATTTTTTTTTTTTAAAAAAAAATGCAACAGGAACCTTCTGAGCCATCGTTCACTTTCTCCGCTTTGCTTTTGAAAAGGTCTCGTAAATCAACCCACAAATGACAATATTCCCTGCTCTCATCATATGTGGCTCATTAGCTCCAGATTTATGGGATGCCTGGTGTTTTCCCTTCCATCTGGAGGATTCTGCTCCTCCTGCAAAGGAGCCCCACAGAGGGAAAGCTTATCGATGGCCATGGGTCACGAGAAGGGCTGAAGCTGCCTACCGTTCCTGGTGTCAAAGGCCATGTGTGGCAAACAGCGAGTGGAAGGAGCCACTGCTACATCTCCTAGAGTCACAGAATGCTCGAGTTGGAAGGAATGGTTGAGTCCAGCCTTAATTTGTCCTGGGAGATGACCACCTCATTTCCGCTTGGGGAAGACAGCCTTCTTGACTGGTCATAGAATTAGAAAGCCTCCCTCAATCAGAATCTGCCTCCCAAAATGTTATTATTCCCTGTCCTGAAATCTAGAGCAAAAGAGAACCAGACTTACCTGCTTCTGTCTGATGCGCTTTCAACTATTTTTTTAAAAGGTGATGACTTACATTGAATTTAGTTTCTAAAGGCTAAACCAAGATCCGATCTGAGTCGGTCTCCAGGACTAAAGACTTGCACTTGGATTATTCTTCCAAGCTTTTGGCCTCATGCTGGAGCGCATCTTCAGGGAAATTCTCTCCCCCCCCCCCCCCCCCCCCCCCCCCCCCCCCCCCCCCCCCCCCC
>BLBF01000037.1:20451766-20469260 GCA_015471245.1 Laticauda colubrina
GCCTCATGCTGGAGCGCATCTTCAGGGAAATTCTCTCCCTCCCTCCCCCCCTCCCCCCCCCCCCCCCCCCCCTCTCTCTCCAGAATATGTGTGCTGAGCTCAATTATACACAGCCTTTTTGTTTATAGCAGCTTTGAACAGAGGTGGGATTCAGCCGGTTCTGACCAGTTCTCGAGAACTGGGAATGAAAATTTTGAGCCATTTGGAGAACCAGCCAACCGCACCTCTGACTGGCCCCACCAGCCCCATCTCTTCTATGCCTCCCATCGAGTCCCAGCTGATCGGCTGGGTCTCCTTTGGTTGCCCTGCACAGGAGAAGGGAGCTGGGAAGCAGGTTAGTAGGGATTTTGCAGTAACCTTCCCCTGCCATGCCCACTAAGCCATGCCCACAGAACTAATAGTAAAAAAAAAATGAATCCCATCACTTTGAAGGTAGTTTGCAACAAACTAAAAAGACAGAACATAAACAATAACAACTAAACCATGCAGTTGAAATCAAAGCCAACATTTAGAATCCATGTCATTGAAAGGCAATTATAAACTTGGCACAATTTTTCTAGGGATAGCAAAATGTACATCCTTAGGGTGCAGTCCCCATTCATACTCTGAGTAGGCCTAAATATGGATTTTGCCATGAAGTTGTATATATTTACAAATAAGTATCATTATAAGTTAATGTCAATCTCAACGTTTATTCTAAGTGGTTTTTTTATCTTTATCTTTGAAATCATTAATTATCAAAGCATGCACTTATGCAGGCATCAAATGTAAATGCACATATAATGTGTGAACAGTATGCTTAGCCTCAGTCTTCCTCAGAAATAAAGCCTTATGTTAAACTATCCAATAAATGAAATAACTACCACCACCCCAAAAAAGGAAAATAATAATAATAATCCGAGGCAGTTGGGTGGGGAATGGGAGGAGGACATTGAAAAAATGGAAGACAAAATGTAATTTTTTAAAGGTATTCATGCATTTTATTTACCCACAATTATATATGTTTTAAGATATAGATAGTACATCCAGATAATGGATGCTTCTTGAGGAGGCAAAAACATTTTTAATATATTTTAATTTTAATTTTAAATATAGCTCCTGATTGCATATTTTATTTTATTGAATGCTTGTTAAATACTTTACCTTCTTTCACATCGGATTTTAGTACAGTGAGACCCAGGAAAAATCTTGTTCTTTGAAAGGATGATGATCAGTGTTTTAAAAAAACTAACGTTGTCTCGTGCAGATCTTGCCTATGCCTGAAATTGATGCAAAATGGTTATTTATTCCTGGGATTGCTGTGGGGGCAAACAACACCTTTCAGCTGGGGGGGGGCTGAGGTGGAGGGAAAACGGGGGTCTTGTCCATGTTTGATGGCAGCCCCTTCCTCAATGTAGGTCTGGAGCTGCACGGAGGATGGTGGAGGTTTAGTAATATATAGTCTTATGCTTGCATTGAGGTTCTCAGATGCTGATGTAATAGAGAAGCGAATGTATAAATATAATTTAAGTCAAGAATAACAAAATTGTCTGATCCTAAGACCCATTTCTAAATGAATTGCAGATATTTTGGCCCGCAGCAAAGGAAAAAGTGGATTTATGTAAACTAGCCGGGAAAGATGCCCATGTAAGTATATTGTTTTTTCTTTCCCGCTTGGTCTTACGATTGCAATCTGTACATTGGGGGAATTGGGGGACTTGAAATGAATGTGGTTGTTAACGTCTCTTTTATTTGATCTCTAGCAAAGCCTCAACTGTTGAGCTCACGGTGGTGTTGGCATAGCACTGTCTCTGAGGGTTATGTCTGTCTGACTCATGGTTTACTCAGCCCAGTTTGCACCAACCCTGAGACAGAGAAGGGGCTCGTTGGCTGCACTTAAAGGGATGTGTGTCCTTCAACACAAAAAGAGACTCATTAATTTCTCCTGCAGCAATAAATAAAATGATTAGTCAAAAAATGTTGCCACCGTCAAAGCAGGAGCCATTTTTATTGGGATTAATGCTCTGCTGAAGATTTCCTCTGCATTTCTCAATGTTTTTAAATCTCTTTGCTCCACGGGGCCTAAAAGAGGATGCTGCATTCTTGGTTTGGTCAAGAATGGTTTTTCCCCTCTGTCCATCATCTCATGGCAGCTCCATCGCACAAATGAAAATCAGATAGAAGAAGAAGAAAAAGAAAAGCATTATTGCCATTTTTCATGGAAAGCCCACTTGAATGTGTTCTTTGATCTCTCCGAGATTTATTATTTCACAGAATTAAGAGTGGGTAACTTGAAAAGGGTCTAGTCCGGGAGATATAAAAATAACTATTCAACCTCTTCTTATGCTCCCATGAGAAGCTACCACCTGTTGAAGGAATCTATTATTGAACAGCTTTTATCATAGGACTTTTTTCTTGATGCCTAACCAGAATGTCACAGTTGAAATCAGGGAGGGCGAACTGTGGCAATTTTAAGATTTGAGGACTTCAACTCCCAGAATTCCCAGATAGCAAGAATAGCTGGAGAATTCTGGGAGTTGAAATCCACAGGTAATGTTGTCATGTTGTTGTTTTGTCTTCTGCAAAAGAAATCGGAATAATTCTGTCCTACCTTCTTTCTACAAGACATTAGACAAAGTTATCATGGCTCTTGTGGGTTTCTCTTCTTTGCATCCCAACTGCCTTCAACCCTTCTGTTCTTTGAAATGAAATCTCTGATTAAGCTGCAGTTCATTGGTGGCCTTCCTAAAATGTGATGCCCACGATTAGACACAAGTTTTTGGGGGCAGCCTGACCAATGCATAATGAAGATGAATCTGAATGCTTTCTTTTTTTTAACTTCTATTCTTTAATTTAACTCTTTTATGTTTCCATCTGGTATTCTGAATATTTGTTCTTTTTGCTAGAGAAAGAAGACCCTTTCATCATGAATCCCCTAGTGACATTACAATATGTGGAATGTTGTAATGGAAATGTTATGAAGATGTAATTTGCTGCCAGAGGCCATTTTAGGATGGTCAGGAAGATAGGAAGGAAGGGGAAGGAAGGTGGAATAGGATATACGGCAACCTGCTTCTTCCCATACATCACCTGTTTTTCCCCCCTTCTTTTGTTTTCAGCTTATGTTGTCCCTCTTCAAAGCCAATGTTGAAACCTCTTCAGTAACATCAACCACCAGCTCTTTTCCCAGACTTCCACACAATAAATGACTTAAATTGGTTTTCCAGCAGGTTGTCCCTCCTTTGAGGGCAATCTAGCTGTCGAAAATACGTTGTAGGCAAATATTCATTATGATGCATTTGTTTGATGCAGCTGCCAAAGGCGGCTCTCTCCCTGTCCTGTCTAAACTCATCCACCTCTTCTCTCTTGCTTTCTTCTCTCTCTTATTCTCTTTCTCTCCATCCCTTCTCATGGCAGATGGTCCAGATGAACTTCCCCTGACATCTGCAGGTGCCATTTGATTCCTAGGCTGCAGGAAACTTCAGATCATCTCAAGGCCCAGGAACAGTGGTGGAGCCAGCCTCCCCTCTCCTGCATGGATGTTGTTTTAGTTCACCCTTGTAGACCTCACCAGATAAGAGTTGCAGCAACCTTTTTTTCCTTGGGCCTCGGAATCCCTTCTAGACCAGGGGTCTCCAACCTTGGCAACTTTAAGACTTGTGGACTTCAACTCCCAGAATTCCTCAGCCAAGTGGCTGAGGAACTCTGGGAGTTGAAGTCCACAAGTCTTAAAGTTGCCAAGGTTAGAGACCTCTGGTCTAGACCTCATCCTTTGGAATGAGCAGGTGACTGGCCAAAGAGCTGCCTGTGTTTCACAGAGACTCCCTCGACTACAACGCCATGCCTATATGACCCATCCTGCTCAGCTAAGCATGGGGATTTTGTCTGATTGGTAAAACATGACCCAGCCAGTTCCGGCCACTCCACCCACCACCTCCTGCATGGATCCATTTACCTGGACTTTTTCTTCCAAGTCTTCATGGGCCCAGCTTTTACAACGTGCCTTTTGCAGCTCCAGCTCAATGGAAGTCATGCTTTTGGTTTCTGCTGAGACCAGTGACACATAAATGTAGAGTTCACGTAGATGTTTCCCATTGTGGGCCACTCCAGAAGGAATGTGGATAAAATGGATTTGTAAAGTGAATTTGGGGCCAGCTTGCTGGTACTTTTGCTCTGCCATTTCTGTCCAACTGGGATGTTTTTGAGGAAAGAGAAAGAAAATTGCCTGAGGATAGTCAAGCCAAAGAGTTCTGGCCATGAGGAAGAAGTTTGCTTTAAAAAAAAGAATACCTCTAGTATCTCTATCCATATTTCCTGGAAAATAAGGGATTTGCTTTACAGCAGGCTGCGAAATACATCCAACCTTGAAATGAAAGTTTTTAAAAGGAAAACCAAAGGATGGAAGGGTTGTGTAGGCTGCTCTGCCTGGGAATGCCCCCCCCCCCATGTGATTAATGTATAGGATGAACCCTCCAATAAGGCAGGCTTCCCTTGTACTCCCCTTCGAACAAATATTTTTAATCAGGGCTCTGACCCACCAGACGTTGGGGAGGCCATGGGATGATGGCAACAACCAGGCAGAAATGCTCAGATGACCGAGTGTGACAAAACCTTGGCTTCGAGGGAAAGGGGCAGGTTTTGTTGCAGAGTGCAGGGAGCAGGTTCCCAGTTTCCTCTACCCGTCCTCTGAAGTCAACAGGAGTCGGGACTCACCCAGGCATGGTCTGTGCCTCAACTCTTTTTTCGATTTCTGCTGGAAATCGAGCCAGACTTGAGCAGAGGACACTGAGGAGAGAAGGCTTCCACGTGCATACGAGAGCAAAGAGCCAAATTTTGCAGCCCTCTCCTCTGAAGAGAGCTGAAAGGAGTGGCCAGTTCCCACAGGGCAAGTAGAAACTTATCCTAGATCCCCTTTTAATTCAAGAAGGTGGGGAATGAAAGAAACCCAAACATTGGAGCCAATCTGGTGAGCGATATTTTTGTAACACTTCTGAGAAAAAGCTGCTTAACATCCCACCCCTTTTTCCTGCTATTGCCTGTCCCTACCACCTCGTGCTGCACGTGGCCTTCTTCCTCCTTCAGTGGCTGACTCCAGACATTCTGCCCATTTGGTTTGACCTTGTTCTAATTCACAAGCAAGCCCTGTTGGTTGAGCTTTCAGGGGTGCAATAAACACGTGGATGTTCAGAGAGACAGGTCAGGTTTTGTTATCCTTTCTGTCCCCTTGTAAGCCTCCTTTCTTGGGAGGACACCAATGCTTTATTGATTCAGGCCACACCCAAGCAGGGTGTGAAAGCCAGGGGTTATTTTTAGATAAAATGAACCCTGTTCACCAACTGGTAAGCTTGTAAGAGAAACGCAATTGCTCAGGTTCTCGGTGTCTTCCCTGAGTGTTGCGTAGCCTATTGAACTGTCCTCCAGATGTTAATAGCAGTTGATGTTGCCTGTCCTTCTTTTCACAATAGACAGAATGTGCCAACTTTATCAGGGTCCTTCAGCCTTACAACAAGACTCATGTTTACGCCTGCGGTACAGGAGCATTTCACCCAGTCTGTGGCTACATCGACCTTGGAACACACAAAGAGGTAATTTAATCCTTCCCCATTTCCCCAAATGGACCATGACTTTTCCTAGCATCCATTGTTTTCCATAGAATTTTCTTTAAAGAGAGAGAGAGAGAGAGAGAGAGAGAGAGAGAGAGAGAGAGAGAGAGAGAGCGCCAGTCAATCTATGGCCTTATAAAAATGAGGGTTTTAACCAAATCGTGTTAAGAATTTATATTCTCAAGTTTTTGAATATTGGTCTGTTGGCAAACCTCAGATTTGGTGATTAATGTGGTTTGGTACAGACGTCCTTTTATTAGGTGATTAATGGTCTCAAGAGCACACTTTAGCCCCTAAGATGCTTTACAGGACCTTTGGGTAGCAGGAGGTGGCAGTAAATGAAAGGAAACACACACACCCCAAATCCTTTTGAATAGGGCTGTGGGCAGAGCCTTCCCTCTGAAGCTCCATCATTCTGCTTCTGGTGCCTGCTGAGCCAAGATTCCCCTTGGAGCCTCTCTGGGTATTTTGTCGTCTCTCAGCATTATGGATGAGAGGTGAAATTAGAATTACAGAGTTCATATTCAATGGAGGGGGAGGGGCGGGAGGGGGAGGAGGAAGAAGAAGAAGATTGTGTTGCCAAACATCTGCTCTGAAATTGAAAGGCAGTCATCATCTCACTAAACAAAAAGAGAAAGCAAAGTAGAAATACTGTATCTCTGTTGTCTTAAAACATTTTTGTTTCTGCATAAAAAAAATCTACAGTAGCACCACATTTTTCTGTTTTGTTCTGTATCTTGGAAAGGCCAGATAACTGCTCTATTAATTTTGTTAATTATCAAGAAATATGACCACAATTCCTTGGTGGTGTCTAGACTCTAATCTCAGGGCTGTGGGTCCTTCCCTCAGTAGCTGGAGGTCAGCCTTGGGGATACCTGCCGATAACGTTCCCTAGGAAAAATAAATGTCTGGCTGGAGAGCAGATTCTTTTTGACCTGATTTTAAGCTTTCTAGATCCTTTTCCAAGAAGTTTGCATATTTTTGCACAACAAGATTACGAGTCTAGGCTGGCTGCCACTAAAGTTCATGCCAAATTTAATCTAAATTCCATAGAAGTCTCTTGGCCGTACCTATAATAAACACATCGAGGTAAGTGCAGAAGGGTTGGAAGCCGTCACTGTCCTGTTCAGTTTGCTAAGTTTCCCAGAGAAATCTGGCCAGCTGAAAGTTCTCTAAGGTAAAGGTAAAGGGTTCCTCTCACACATACGTGCCAGTCATTACTGGCTCTAGGGGGTGGTGCTCATCTCCTTTACAAAGCCAAAGAAGAGCCAGTGCTGTCCGAAGACGTCTCTGTGGTTATGTGGCCAGCATGACTAAATGCTGAAGGCGCACGGAAGGCTGTTACCTTCCCACCAAAGTGGTTCCTATTTTTCTACTTGCATCTTTTTATGTGCTTTCGAACTGCTAGGTGGGCAGAAGCTGGGACAAGTAATGGGAGCTCACTGTTATGTGGCACTAGGGATTTGAACCTCCGAACTGCCGACCCTTCTGATCGACATGCTCATGCCTTAGCCCCTGAGCCACCATGTTCCATACATAGACAGCTCTCTACGAGGGCATAATTCTGTGAGAGTCATAGCCATCCAAGTCTGAAGGTCCTTTCCTGGTCTTTCTTCTGGGCAGCATTAAAGAGATGCCGCCTTGGAGATTCCAGACGGCCAACACCATTTGTAGCCCTTGATTCTTTTCCCTCTGTAACCTTTTTTATGCTCTGACCTGGGAAGGGCACCGTTTAAAATGATGAATTGGAATCAAATGCATTATAAATGAGTTGGGCCAATTGGAAACTGGAAGGATCACAGCTCCAACATTGCTGGAGGTTGTTAGGTTGTATAACTTGGCTCTGTTCTGCATGAAGCATAGCTGAATTGCTCTGGCACCCTCCATCCTTTCTGAAAACTGAAAAAATACTTTTTCTGAGAAGTGTTTAAAAGCCTGTTTTCTTTTGCAGTATTTTTTTTATTCTGTCACTGCTGGACAGGTAGGTTGTATTTGAGGCTGTCTTGATGTAGCCAGAAAACGAGCAGGGAAAGCGCTAACCAGCCTAGCATTGGTCTAAAATACACATAATTATGTGTTTGGTTATAATTATATCAGTGTAGTCAATGGATGTGTCCGCAAACCAAATTAATCATGTCTCCAGTTGCACCCAATTGGCATTTTTTCCCCAGGCCCCTTGCTAGACTATTGTGTTCAACTCTTTCCTGGCCCATCCTCACCTGTACCCGTGTTAAAAGAGAATATTCTTTGAGTAGACAAGGGTTGTATCTGTAGAGCTTTGTGTCAAATCAAGGAAGGGTGAAGAGCATTTAAACAAGGGCTCTGAGGAATTGAGCTTCTTGAAATAGAGACCTACATGCAAGCCATTCATTAGTTGTAGACATCTGTGGAGCAGGTTGAAGCTCATAATCCACTCTATTTCTTCTTCACTTCTCCATTTTGCTTTAACTCCAAGAGGACGTACATAACACTCTTTCCTTCAATATTCTCTCCCAACAGAGGAAAAAAAGGTAGGGCTGGGATTGAGTGTCTGGCCCAAATCAGCAAACCAGTCTTATTTCATTCTTCCACACAGTGGCTAAATTAGTAGGCCAACAAAATACGAAGGACATAACATATTTAGATTTCAGCAAAACATTCGACAAAGTAGACCACAACCTACTTCTTAGTAAGCTAGAAAAAAGTGGAATAGATAGCACCACCACTAGATGGACTCACAATTGGCTGGCAAACCATACTCAATGGGTCTAAGTCTACATGGAGGGAAGTAAGCATTGGGGTGCCACAAGGTTCAGTCTTAGGCCCAGTACTCTTCAATGTCTTCATTAATGACTTAGATGAGGGAATAGAAGGGGAAGTTACTAAATTTGCAGATGATACTTAGCTGGCAGGAATAGCTAACACCCAAGAAGATAGGCTCAAGATCCAGATGTATCTTGACAGACTAGAACCCTGGGCCGTATCTAACAAAATAAAAATCAATGTGGAAAAAAGTAAAGTCGTACAATTCGGCAAAAAAAACCAAAAGTACACATATAGACTGGGTGAAACCAGGCTCAATAACAGGAACTATGAGAGGGATCCTGGAGTCTTAGTGGACAACCAGCTAAATATGAGACAGCCCTGTGCAGCAGCAGCCAAAAAAGCTAATGCAATCCTAAATTGCATTAACGGGGATACAATCAAGATCAAGGGAAGTACTAATACCACAAGGGAAGTACTAATACCATTCTATAAAGCCTTAGTAAGACCACACCTAGAGTACTGCATCCAGTTTTGGTCACCACACTATAATAAAGAGGTTGAGACTCTAGAAAAAGTACAGAGAAGAACAACCAGGATGATGAGGGGACTGGAGACTAAAACATACAATGAACAGTTGCAGGAACTGGCTTGGCTAGTCTAGAGAAGAGAAGAGAAGGACCAGGGGAGACAAGATAGCAGTCTTTCAATATTGGAAGGGCTGCCCTTGAGAGGAGGAAGGGGTCAAGCTATTTTCTAAAGCACCTGAAGGCCAGACATGGAATAATGGATGGAAACTGAACAAGAAGAGATTCATCCTGGAAATAAGGAGAAACTTTCTGACGGTGAGAGCAGTCAACCCATGGAACAGAAGTTGCCCTCGGAAGTTGTGGGAACATCATGACTAGAGACTTTCAAAAAGAGATTGACTGTGATTTGTCAGAAATGATGTTGGGTCTCCTGCTTGGGCAGGGGGTTGGACTAGATGACCTACAAAGTCCCTTCCAACTGATTATCTGTTAGCTTCAGGACCTCCATGGCTAAGGTGCCTCCTGGGTCTCCTCAGTCCTGGATCAACAGTGTAATGACTGACTCTCTTTGAAATCCAGACTTCCTCCCACCTGAAGCATTGAACTAACGGATGCATCATCTCCCTCCTATGCAGGATGTCCTGTTCAAATTTAATACTCACAACTTGGAATCTGGCAGGCTGAAATGTCCCTTTGACCCACAGCAGCCTTTTGCATCGGTCATGGCAGGTAAGGACTCCTCTTCCAAGAGGTGTTTTTTCAGTCCCTTGGCTAAGACGGATACATTTTTGAGTTTTTCTTTTCTTTTCTTTTAAAATGTGATGCTTTTTTTTATTCTTTTCTGCTGGACCTGTTAATAACTAGACTGCCCATGATATTCTCACTCACCCAGGTCCTGGTTTTTCAAGAGGGAACTGGACTTTCTTGTTTTTTCCATGAAGACTTTTCTCTTCTCATCTAAGAAGCATCTTCAGTTCTGGAGCTCCTTGGATGGGAAGCAAAATGTCTTCAAGGAAAAAAACAAGAAAGTCCAGTTTCCTCTTGAAAAAGCACCTTTGGGACAACTGGCCTGGCCTGGTCACCCTTATTCTTTGCTATACTGATCAACATCCCAGCTTCCCAGGGAAAAGGAAGGCAGGTCCTAGAGCCGAAGTCTACTCTCTGTATAGCTTCATCCTTTAGACCAAGATTCTTATCTGCTCAGATTAAGGATGGTACCTTATGGAGCGGGTGCAGGGTATCTTCCTTGGAAATATATTAGGGGGCAAAGGGGCAAGGAAGGTTCTGGCATTGCAAGGCTGAAAATAAGACAACCTTCCTTGTGGTGAGTCTACGCATTATAATCAATAAAACATCAATATCATTTAACTGCAGTAAAATCATGTTGTTTAGTTAAGATTAAGTGAAAACTTTGGAGTAGGGCCAGGGTTTCCTGGTAGAGCTCCAAGATGTGTTTAGTAATTCATATTCCTGAGAAGCTTTGTGAGTGAGCAGCAGACTCCTTTCATTGCAATGCATGTAAAAATAATCAGAAGAACAGATGCTTTTCGTAGCTAGAAAACATTTGCAAGCTCAGTAGATTTTTCTGGTTTCTAGGGCAGGTTGCAAAAACACCTGCTTGGCTGATCTCTTAGATTCTCTTGGAAGATACTTCTTGCTATGCTCCGCCTGCCAATTTCTATCGTTGAAGCCATCTCAAGCCCCTAAAAAAATCAGGGTATAAACCTCACCAATTAACAAATAAATAACCAGGCATAGAAGAGAAAACAGGAAGCAGTTTGTGCTTATCTATAAGGACTTTGAGGAGATGCTGTTAAGGCCCTGTCACACTGGCCGACGGATGCAAAATGTTTTAAAAAGGACACAGCAGATGAGAAAAATGTTCCATCCATTGTTATCCGCTCTCAAAAGTGCCCCGAATTTGCATAACCAGAGCAGACAACAACGGAAAGGAACGGACGGGGGGAGTACATAGGGCAGATGTACAGCGGATGCTCCACGGAAGCCTAGAGGATGGAAGCGGATGAAAGCGGATGGCACATCCGCAAGGATTCCGGGGGAGCAGAGCAAAGCGGACGTGGAACGGATACAGCGGATGCAGAATGAATGCCGAGTGGATGAAGCGGATGCACAGCGGAAGCCTCGCAGAAGCCTAGTGGATGCCTAGCGTTCACTGCGCATGCGGGGAGGATGCATTGTGTCAGCCCCACGGATATAAAAGGAAGCAGCTCGGAAGCAGATCACCATTCAGAGGAAAGACCTGCTTCCAGACACAGCTTGCCAGCCTGCCAGCCTGCCAGCCTGCCAGCCAGCCAGCCAGCAACCCCACAACCATGGGGAAGAAAAGGAAGCCTCTGCCATCTGCTGCCAGCCCTGGCAAGAGGGACAGGGCCACCCTCCCACCCCCTGGCCCTCACTCTGCTTCTGCTGGAGCTTCTGCTGCCCGGGCTCACTCTTCTGGGGCTTCTGCTGATGCTGCTTCTGGAGGTGGTGCTTCTGCTGATGTTGCTTATGGCGGTGGTGCTTCTGCTGATGCTGCTTATGGCGGTGGTGCTTCTGCTGGTGCTGCTTATGGCGGTGGTGCTTCTGCTGGTGCTTACTCTGCTGATGCTGCTTCTGGCGGTGGTGCTTCTGCTGGTGCTTACTCTACTGGCACTGCTTCTGGTGCTGGTGCTTCTGCTAGTGCTTACTCTGCTGGCACTGCTCCTGGCGGTGGTGCTTCTGCTGGTGCTTACTCTGCTGGCTCTGCTCCTGGTCGTGCTGGTGCTCCTGGTCATGCTGGTGCTCGTGATCCTGCTGGTGCTCGTGGTCCTGCTGGTACTCCTGGTCCTGCTCGTGCTCCTGGTCCTGCTCGTGCTCCTGGTGCTCCTGGTCCTGCTGGTGCTGCTGGTGCTCCTGGTCCTGCTGCTGCTGCTGGTCCTGCTGATCCTGCTGGTCCTGCTGATCCTGCTACTATTCTTGTTGCTGCTGGTGGTGGTGTGGAGGAGCAGCCCCTACAACCTCAAAGCCCCTCTGATGAGGGCCCAGATGGCCCTGCCAGAGAGAGGAAGAGGCAGACACGTGAACGGGAGAGGAGGCAATACACTATAGAAGAGGAACATGAGGAGGAGGTGCTTGAATGGCTCAGGGAGAATGAATATCTCTGGTGGAAGGGACACAGGCTCTACCGAGACACCAGAAGGAAGCAGGCTGCTTGGAGAGAGAAGGCGGAGAGCCTAGGCTACACTTCGGAGGTGCTCCTCGGCTGGTGGAAGCACATGCACAACTGGTATGGGAAGCTGCACCTCAAGAAATCTGGCCAGGCCACGGTTAAGCTGATGGACAGGTGGTGAAGGACAGGATCACCGATCTTCTTCACAACCCTCCAGACCAAGATGAACCTGCTCCCACCCAGTCCAGGCCTGCTCCTCCACCCCAGGTGATGTCACTGCCCTTCCAAGGCTTTCCACAGGCCCTCACCTACCAAGGCTACGGCTACCAGGAGGCCCAGCAGCATAGGCAGCCCTTCCCAGTCCAGGCACAGGTACATCGGACACCACCGTTGCCACCGGTTCCACTGATGCCACCGATGCCAGTCCTCACCCAGCTGCAGACCAGACAGCCCCACTACACTGCTCCTTCCTCCACCCCACAGCCAAGCCCGGCCTCGGAACATCTGTCATCGGTATTGGGGCTGACACCCCATGTCATGGAGGAAGGGGCTCTCAACATCACGGGGCTGAGCCAGCTGTCTGAGAGCTTCCTCAACATACCATTCCCTGTTGTCCTCTCGGGGCCAGGCACCCCAGTGGCGCCTCAGACCAGCACTCCAGCAGCATCCACCTCCACAGCACCTGGACCCTTCACCCCTGAGATGATGGGAATGCCTCAGACTGACTGAGAAGAGTGCCAGAGACTGGGTGGCTACCTGTTGACTTTATTTTTGCTTTGGACACTTGACTTGGGTTATTTTTCTTTTACAGCTTGTTATTAATAAAGATTATCTTTGCTTCACACACTTGCTTCATTTATTTTTGTAAATAAAGTCTTGGTGGAAACTTTTAGAAATGGTTTAGCCTTTGCATGCTTGTGGGATGGGTAAGGATAGCAGTGGGATGGGCAGGGATACCTTTGGGATGGGTAATAGCTGTGGGATGGGCAGGGATACCTTTGGGATGGGTAATAGCTGTGGGATGGGCAGGGATAGCTGTGGGATGGGCAGGGATACCTTTGGGATGGGTAATAGCTGTGGGATAGATAAACCTCCAGTGCAAGCTGTATGGTCCACCCTCCCAGGTGCCACACCTATGGCCCTTTATTATCAATAGTAATGTAATCATTGATCCACACATGTCAACATAAACACAACTCTTTATTAAATGCCCTGTTCATTGTAGGCCCACCCAACATACATGGCCCAATTTCATCCATGTGATGAGACAGGCTGAAGGAAGCATCCATTAATCATCTATCATCCTGTCTTGCCACTCCACTGCTCCAGCTGGGGAGTTGCACCAGTGTCTCAGGAGGTTGCGCTGCTTCTTCCCTTCACGTGAAGCTCTGTTGGGGCCTTGCACATCCTGAGTGTCTATCAGGTTTCACCCTTGCCTCCATTCCCCAGGCTCCATGTCCCCATTGCCTTGTTGGAGGTCCACGAGCCTGTTCTGCAAGACTGGGTAGCGGGTGCGCATGAGATTGTGCAGGATGTAGCAAGCTTCCATGATCCTCCTCACGATCTGTGGGTGATGCTGCATGGTGGTTTGAAGTACCTGGGAACCTGTTGACCAGGATGCCAAAGGCGTTCTCCACCAGCCGCCTTGCCCTCGACAGCCTGTAGTTGAAGATCCTCTCTTCACGGGTGAGGTATCTGGAGGTGTAGGGCTTCATGAGGTATGTTGTGAGGGAGAAGGCATCATCCCCCACGATGAAGTAGGGCACATCTTGTGTGTCATTGGGTCGGGGGTCTGGATCTGGGAAGCCCATGATGAGGTTGTGTTCCAGCCCCCCCTTGAGGTCACTGGCGTTCTATACCTGGGCATCTTAAGCTGACCCGTTGCCTGAAGCATCGATGTACATGAACTTGTAGTCAACATCGACCATGGCGAAGAGGATGATGCTATAGAAGCCCTTGTAGTTGAAATAAGTGGACCCTAACTTGGCTGGAGCTTTGCAGGCCACGTGCTTGCCATCTATGGCTCCAACAGTGTGGGGGAAGTTCCACCTCTGATACCTCTGCTCTGCAACTTTCTTCCAGTTTTCTTCAGTGGTGGGGCACTGGAGGAGCTCCTCCAGATATTCTTCGATGATGGCCTGCACCACTTCTCTGACCACAATGCTGATGGTGTTGTGTGGCACCCTCCAGCCATACTGCATGCTCCTGTAGGTGGTCCCTGAGGCCAGGTGGTTCAGAGTCAGTGCGACCTTGAGCCCAGGGTCCAGGCTGGGCCAGAAGTTGGTGTTTGCCTTGGTCAACCTGGGTCTCAGCCACTCCACAACTTCATCAAACATGGCTGGAGGCATCCTCATGAAGTTCTGGAATGCACGAGTGTCTTCGTTTCTCAGCTCTACCATCAGCTTATTGTACAGTCCGTACTCTGCTCTTCTCCTGATCCATCTTCGGACCCAGACGCTTCTTGGCCGCCTCCTTTTCTTCGCGTAGAACAGTTGACAGAGCCTGTAGATGGCTTCGCACTGTTGCAGAACGATGGTGGCTACCAAAAGGAGTGTGTGATGATCCATGATGGACATGACTGGATGCTGTGGAAAAGGAAGAGCAAGAGCAAGGCTGCAGAGGTCTGTACAGCAGGGCTGCTGGTCTGAAAGTGAGATCCAGGTGAGTTGCTCCCCCTTTTTATAGGCAATATAGGTTTTGTCCTTCTGCGTCCTCTAGGCATCCTCTAGACATCCTTAATATCCGAGATAGGTCCCCTCTGTGAACATTTTTTCCGTCTTCATGCTTTATATGCAAGCTGCATCCGTTTTCATCCTTTCTCCGTCCGTGCTAGTAAAGCTGTGCATCCGTTCCGCGTCTTTTTCACTTCCTCCCTGTGTCCGTTTTCCGCTGGAGCGGATGCGAGTTGCGCGGATGCGCAGCGGATGCCTAGCAGATGTAGCGGACGCGTAACAGATGCCGATGGATGCAAAACAGATGTTCCTCATATGCGTAGCGGATGCAGAACGGACGCGTTGGATACATTTTCCGCTCAAAAAGTTTTGAGCAGCTCAAATCTTTTTGAGCGGATGGAACCTCAGTCGACGGATGCTGGACGGATAGAGAGGAAGAAAAACGGACACAGTGAGTACAGAACGGATGCATCGCGTTCACCAACGGATGGCAAGTGTTTTTCTCCATTTTACATCCTCTTTCCATCTGTTGGTGCAGTGTGATATGGGCTTTTGCTTCTTCTGCAAATGTGAAGATTTTTAAAATATATTGCTACCTGACAATCTAGATTTCATATGAACAAATATTGTTTTAAAATAAACTGTATTTTAAGGAGATTATTACAAATGGTTGATTAAGATTATTCATGTGCACATGTCTTCTGCAAGCATAAGAATAGTGCACCATTCAAGTTCAGAGATTTTGCATCATTGAAGTGTCATAAATCTGTTGCCTAAACATAGCAATGGAAGTGAAATTGATGTGTTATGTTCCACAAGAATTTACGATTAAGAATTGGATTGGGAGGGCATAAATACCAAAACTGGCCTTCATTGTAGCTTTAAAATCACTTTTTGAAGAACAGCATCATTGATCAATGATGGGACAAAGTTTTTTCAACCACAATGTTGTAGTTTAGCTTCTGAGCAACTCCAGAGAGAGGGATCTTAGACTATGAGATCTGGAAAGACTCAAAATTCAGAGATCTGCTTGCAGAATCATTGGCCTTAAATAATACGAGATGAATTTACCCAACCCTTCAATTAAGAATGGCTGAATCTTTCCATTTCCCACAGAGTGTTAGTTTTTGCCTCATTTTTTGTGTGTCTATTTTAACTTCTTAAAAGCCTTGTCTGAGACTCAGGTTTCACCACCAATTTGTCTACATTTTCAAATCTATACATTTTTGTCTGGCTTGTCCTCCCTGTATGAATGTCGGTGTGTTTGTTTGTTTTTTTAATCCAAGAACTACACCGCAAAATTCAGAGAAGTGCAGGTATCTCCATGCAAATCAGAGAAGTTTGCAGGGGGAAAAATGCAAGTCTGGGGACTTTCTGGCCAAATCCTAGCTTTGATGTAGGCTCTATTTGTGCATGGCTTCCATAGTGACCCCTGATGTCTCCCTGCTAAGTGCATTTCATGTGGAAGAAAATCCTGCCCTTATTGTATTGCTAAAATCCTAGCCTAGAGCAGCCTGTCAAAGTACAATATCACTCTGTCTTCTTCCTGTCCTAGAATCATATTTGGTGGAGTCAGGTATCTGCCATCCTGGAATGCTAGACTAATCTCTTCACTTCAACACGACCAAGAATTTCCTTTGAGACACTGCCTCTTTTCTACTTCTTTTTCTTTTTTCTTTTGGCCTGGTTTCATTTAACTTGTCTATCAAGTTATAATGTCTTGTTGTAAGATAAGAAGAATGTACCTGACCTTTTTTTTTCCCCTGTTTAATTTATGGCAGAAGAGATGTTATGTTCTGTTTCTTTGAAGGATTGGTCACAGTTCAGAAAGAGAATATGATAAATATTTGTCCTTTATTCTCAGATAATGAGGTGGATAATTCCGAATCCTGACCTTGCTAAAGTCTAAGTCATCCATTATTTGGACAAAATAAAAATAAAGAACCCAAAACTGTAAGGATTGTCTGTCTTGAAGTGCTTTACATTTTCAAAGTGGTAATAAAAGATTTTTTAATGATAATTGGGTGAATCTCTAGTTTTCTTTTCTTGAAGACAGAGATTCCATGGATAGTAAATTTCTCAACATATATTGTCCTCTTTGGAAATGTCACAGGGCACATGGCATTTTTAAGAGCTGAATTAGTAGGTGCTTAAGATAACCAAAGCTGAATCTATAAAGTTGAATTCTGATTCACTTACTCCCTAAAGTATGTTTCTAATACTAGAGATTTTGAAATCTGAACTGAAAATCCCCTTATCTGAGAACGAGTCTCAGCCAATTACATATAATCCCTTTTCTCAGGTCTCAAAACTGTTAGAAATCCACTAATAAAGCTTCAGAACTAAATCATGCCTGGGGAAGGCAGAGGAAATTGATGGTTCGCAGGATGGAATTGAATTCTTATCATATCTTGCAAGCTGCACCTTGGATGGGCAAATAGTAATATATCTCCACTCAACAGAACAGAATATATCAGCATTTGGTAAATAAAAATCACATAAAAAGCTTGTCAGAAGCAACCAGATATATCTACATATTGCAATTTAATTTGTATTGTGGAGGCCTAGCTATATATACCATTAATCCAATACTAGCCATCCAAATACTTAGATAGCCATTTAAGGATTTTATGAGTAATCTAAAGGCTGATTATTTTGTAGTTAGGACACCGTGTCCGTTAGAAATACACAATTTGCCTATTAGGTTACTAGCCATTGGGCTCTAGCTTCTCGTTGACACTGGCCACAATACTTTGAAGAGGAAGAACCAGAATACTGGAGGAGGAGGAGGAGGAGGAGGAGGAGGAGGAGGAGGAG
>BLBF01000037.1:20469360-20485297 GCA_015471245.1 Laticauda colubrina
GAGGAGGAGGAGGAGGAGGAGGAGGAGGAGGAGGAGGAGGAGGAGGTGGTGGTGGTGGTGGTGAAGTTTACAAAGAGTTTGATGTCTTCCAACGATGCATCTCCAATTCAGGGCTCATTTTTAACTCAATTGAAATCTCCAGTTTTAATTCAAGAAGCCGTGGAGATCTGGATTAAAAAATATCCATTCTACATTGTAATATAGATATAGGTTGTTTGTGACTTTAACTTGACCCTGACACTCCTTATCCGGGACCAACTCAGATTAAAGGCCTCCACCCTCTGTCCTGTAATGAGCTGTTTTGAGATGGTAGAGTGCTCCTATTGTGGCCTGCAAAGCTTTCAGTACATCACCACAAACATCTGGATTGGGCACCTCACATGCTTTCCACCAAAGCTGTAGAGGAACTTCCCACCACAGATAGAGCTGGTGCAGTTCAAAGTAGATGCCATGCAGCCCTGGTAAAATATAAACCAAGCCCTTAATCTTCAGGCTTTTTTTATGTGGACTGACAGACCACAGAAGTGTCAGGGAAAAAACAAACAAATCCCTCTTTCAAAAGCTTTTCACTTTTCTGGAGAACTTTTGCAATTTCTTCCCTTGTGGAAGTTTACTGTGAGAGCTACTCTTGAAAAGGGACAAACAATCATGGAATAGTGCCAAATTAAATCGTATCCTATGAATCCTTCCTTGAGCTGATTCTCTCATATAAAACCTGGCTCTTATATGTCAGATGCTGCACTCTCTGGGTGCTTTTTCCCTAGTTGAAGTTTACTTTTTAATCACATGCTTTTCCCAAGGGGTCTGCATCAAAATAACAGACCTGCAGGAGAACAAAGAAGGCAGCTGGTGTGGAAAGGACCTTGTCATCAAAGGCTAAAGCAGGGATGGGTTGCTTCTTTTAGCCCTTTGACTTATCCATCATTTAGTCTGTCTGTCAATAGGCAGACTTTCATTATACTGTTCATTCTTCATTATGGATTTTTACCTGCCAGAGTGTCTTTTTAGTTATAGAGAGGGCGAAAGAGAGGGAGAGAGAGAGGGAGGGAGGGAAGGGGAGGGAGAGGGAGGGAAGGAAGGAAGGAAAGAAAGAAAGAAGAAAATTGTACTTGTTCAAGCACCTTGAATAGGAAGAAAATCATTGTTGAATACCCCTCCCCTCCCTCCCCTTCCATGCATGCGAGATATAATTTATTGAAATAAATCCTTTGGAAATCACTAAGTTTGACAACAGTTCCTTGTTTTATCTTGCTGAAGTAGCTTCTTCTGGATCCTGATGTTCTACCTTTCTTCTTCCTTCCTATCATCCACAGCCACTGACAGAAAAAAGTTAAAGCATGTTAAGGAAGTCAAGGAAACTAAAACTCCTTCTTGATGCTTCAAAATATAATCTGCACAAATGCCCCTGAACACCTAGCCTGATCTGATGCCCTCCAGATATTTTGGTTGATCTCCAAATGGTCATCCAAAAATCTGCAGATCAATTAGGAGAAGGTTGATACAGTAGAATCAACAATGCATGTGAAGACATTCACACCCATCATAGTGTTTCTTTAGGGAAGCAACAATATGCAAGAAGCAGAGGTGGGGGGGGGGGGAAGAGCTGGAAGTAATAAGTGGGGAAAAACTAAAAACAGGAGAGAAGGAAAATAAACCCAGGTCTAGTTTATTTCCATACTGAGGACTCCACCTCTCTATCATTTCTGTTGTTGCAAACATTCCTTCCTTCTCTCATTTCTGGGCATGCTTTTGTACATTTTTGTCCTATAAACTTTTCACCTCTCTCTTATTGAGGTGCTTGATTGCTCCCTCCAAGTGCAGTTTCTCTTCCTCTCAACTCATTTACTCAGATTGAATCATTATGGCATTAATTTTGGAAATTTAGCCTGGATAAAAATGGCTTGTTTTACCATTAGACGACTGCAGAAGAGCAAATCATCCACAAAGAGAAGCCAAGAAATGTTTCGATAAATTGAGATCAAGTGTGTGTAAAAATCAGCAGAGACAAAAATTGCTTACGTGGATAATTTTCCTCCTAAAAATTGCTGCATGTGTATAATATTTCAGTAGATATAGAATTGAGGGAGGGATATCTGAGGGAGAGTCTTTCTCACTCTTCTCTGGACTCGAATATCAGAAAGAAGCCTCTTTTAATGGTGCTTCTGAGCACCCAAAGTTACCTTTTACGCTATTGGAGAGATATATTTCTGCCATTTTGCTGTTTTTAATGTGTGTTTGTGCGCTCCCACATTTGACTCCTGGTGACAAGTCCGTGCAGGTTTTTTTGGCAAGTTTTTTTTTTCCCAGGAGTGGTTTGCCCTTGCCTCCTTCCTAGGGCTGAAAGAAAGTGGCTGGCCCAAGGTTACCTATCTAGCTTTGTCTAAAGCAGGACTAGAACTCAGAATCTCCTGATTTCTAGTCTGATGCCTTAACCAAGATGTGGTTGTGTGATCATAGGCCCAATCTTAACCCTGTTTTATCTATACCTCTAGATGTCCCAGGGGTGCTTTTTCCAAAGGCCACTGGAGTTTCTTTTTCCTTGAAGGCATTTTGTTTCTCCTTCAAGAAGCTTCTTCAGTTCTGAATGTTCAGAAGCATTTGGTTCTTCTTCCTTCAGAACTGAAGAAGCTTCTTGGAGGAGAAACAAAATGCCTTCAAGGAAAAAGAAACTCCAGTGGCCTTTGAAAAAAGCATCCCTGAGACAACCATGACCTGGATGACTGAGAAGCTCCACAGACATACACCTCTGGATATCCCTTTCCTTCAGATTGACTGAAAGGAGCTGATAAAAATTCCAAATATGGAGCTGTTCTGCTTCTTAAGAGGCTGGCTGTGAATTTTCCGAAGACTGTTGGCCGGCCTGCATTTTCCCAAATGCTGGAACACTTTTTCTAGCATTCATGAATCAAATGTATCTTTTGAGCTGTATTGATCATTATTCACGAACAAAGAATGTTAGGTTGCCCTGTATAAAACACTATAAAAAGGCTGCACTATCCCAGCGACAAAGTTACGAAGTGACCAGCGCAGAGACTATTTATTCAGCATAATACTCACTTGCAGAAAATGATTAATTGCTTAGGGGGGAAAAAACCTCGCACAATGTGATTTTTCTCCGAAAAGAAAGCCAAGCGCTGTCTCCCTGTGGAAAGTATGAGAAGGCCGTCTGTTTGGGAAATGCACAATTTCTGCCATTTGACAATTCAGGACCAAGATGGGCTACTCTGGGAAAACAGGTTTCAAGGCTGGCATCTTTGCTGCATGATCTGAAATAAAAAATATTTTTTCTCTCTATCTGTCACTTATTTGCAGACGGATATCTTTACTCCGGAACAGCCTCTGACTTCCTTGGCAAGGACACGGCGCTCACCCGATCTCTAGGCGCATCGCAAGACCAGCATTGCATCCGGACGGATGTGTCTGAGTACTACTGGCTAAACGGTAAGAGGCTTCCCAGGCTGCTGGGGAAGGTGCTGCTTCCGGATAGGGGTGGGATTCCAAAACATTTACTATCGGTTCTGTGGTTGTGACTTGGTGGGCATGGCAGGGGAAGGAGATACTGCAAAATCCCCCTTCCCTCCCCACCCCACTAACCTGCTCTCTGTTCTCCTGGTCAGGGCAATCAAAGGAGACCCAGCCCATCAGCTGGGACTCAACGAGAGGCAGGGAATAGATGGGGTTGGCGGGGCTAGTCAGAGGCGGGATTGGCCAGTTCTCTGAACTATCCAAAATTTACACTACCGGTTCTTGAGAACTGGTCAGAACCAGCTGAATCCCACCTCTGCTTCAGGACCTGCTTTACTTGATGCCGTCATGAACTGATCTGCAGACAGAGGTCTCCTCGGGCAACATTCAAAGTGGTTTCTGCAAGTTGCTTGACAAATCCCAACATCGCCCCTTCGGTTCCACCTTAAGGACACATACAGCTGCTGGTTAAGACGTATATGTGTAGAAGCACTGGTAGAATATCAGGTTTAGGTTTATTTTAGCTTGTGTATTCGTTTAGGGGAAGCAGAGGGAATGAGCAAAGCTATAACGAAAGGGTTGTAGGGCAAATAATTATATCCTATGTCCCATCCTGGGACCCCTGCCATTGTGTTAGGCTGGTGGTACAAAGAATCAGACCTGATTTTCAACAGTAAAATAATATTTTAGAACTGTGGTGGCCCAGAGGTGAGAATGCAGGATTGCAGGCTGACTCTGCCAGCTGCCAATAGTTTGATTCTGACCGGCACAAGGTTGACTTCACCTTCCGTCCTTCCGAGGTCAGTAAAATGAGGATCCAGATTGTTGGGGGCGATAGGCTGACTCTGTAAACCGCTCAGAGGGAGCACTGTGAAGCAGTCGATAAATCTAAGTGCTATGGCTATTGCTCATATGTAACATTAAAGTAAGACATTAAGGTTGCTAAGATTTTGAACACATGACTGTAAGTTATGCAATGGTCATAAGTGTGGGAACTGGTCATAAGTCACTTTTTTTACTGCCATTTTAACTTCAATTATTTGCTGAACAAATGATTGTAAGTAGACTAACTTACAAGGACAATACTAAATTCTAGAGAAAAATTCAGTTAGGAAGAACAGGAAGTGAAGAAATGCATCAACTTAAAACTATTTTGCCACTGTCTCGCTGGGTTTAAAGCATGAGAAAATACAGTGAAATGGTGTTACCCTTGTTCCTATTATTTTTTTTAATTTCTTTCAGGAGCAAAGTTTATTGGAATCTTTCCTATCCCAGACACTTATAATCCAGACGATGACAAAATCTATTTCTTTTTCCGAGAAGTTTCTCAAGAGACCAGCACCTCCGACCGAGCCATTCTTTCCTACGTCGGCCGCGTCTGTCAGGTGAGCAATACGGATTTTGTAAAATAAGCCCATCGTGTAGTTTCCTCAGCAAGTATAAATGGCCCCAGGGAGAGGATAATTTTCCCTTAAGTGGTGTCTAGCCTACATATCATAATACGGGGTTAATAATAAAGTCCAGAATCCCTCCAGCTGGCCCTGCGCTCTTAGTCAGATAAGCCCAGCACAAAAAATACAAACCTATCTGCAATTTCTTACCTAGGATTCACAGAACCACGGCTAAGATTTTGTAGCTGATAATGAAATTAAATAGCAATCAATTTAATTACCAGCCACAGAATCTCCTTTGACTGGTTTCCATCTGTTGCTCCTTGTCCTGGATTCAAAGGATGCTGCCTTTTCAATTAAAACTTTTGCCAATATATTTATCCTCCCCAACCAGTCTGAGGTTCCAGATTTCAGCTTGTGTGTCTTTGCTTTTTCTTCCTTTCAAGTTTCTAGGTTTTCTGCTTTTCCCTATTTTCGTATTGATCTGTATTTCAGACATGTACCAACCCACTGCGCTCGCACACAAACCCTAATTTGGCTTTACGTCATTTTTCATTCGGCCTATCACTGGGGGATAGAGTTATAAATTGGGAGGAAATGCTTTCAGTGTTCATGACCAGGCTGAAATGCATAATTTATCATGACAAATGGCATTTTTGATAATTTCCTTTAAAAAAAGGAGTAGTAGTTATCGGTAGTTTATCTGCAGTAGCTGATTATTTCTTGTTTTGCTTGGGAAAAACTGGAAGGTTCCCACTAATATCAAGTGAAATGCAGTATAAACCTTTGTTTTTGCATTTAATTTAAATATATCGTGGAGGAATAAGCTTACAAAATACAAAACCAGTGGCGTTTTTTGTGCAAAAGGCTTGAATATAAATGGCAAATATGCTTTCACTGTATCATAAAGTACCCTAGAATTGTGAATGTCTAAAGTAACTAAATATTAGATTATTAGCTCATAACACATTTTCATTTCATTGTGGGGTTGGACTAGAAGACCTCCAAGGTCCCTTCCAACTCTGTTATTCCATTCTATTCTCATGGCCCATCTTGCCCAGGGTCTACGTAAATTTGAGATAAAAAAAAAAAAACCAACCAATCTACTTAAATATTCTCATTTTAAATTCCACTTTTTTCCACCAAGAAAAGTAACCTTAATGGGAGCTGAGATTCTTGTTTCCTTTCAATCTAACCCTGGGACATTCTTTTTGCTGGCCTTCTAAGGATAATGACCTTGATAATGAAGTTGCAAACAATGTGAGGACCCTTTGTTTTGTCTCACACATTGCACTGATAAACTCTCTCTCGGTCTGCAGTTTCTCTACTGAGATTTACACCGACCAACTTCGGTTCTTTTATGTCCTCCAGAAGGTCTGATATCATTTCTGCCAGAATTCCCAAGGAGAATGCCCTCTAGGTTTCAAGAGTGCTTTGAGGGTGAGGCCTCCTGTGATATCATCAGTTTCCACAAGGGCTTGGGGTTAGAGTTCTGAAATAAGGAAGGGTCCTTGCTCCTCTCTGAGTTGTTTTCTTGCAGGCGTTTCCTGACCTAAAGTGCTGAATTTAGAGTATTGATGATGTCCTCTAGTTTGGGTCAGGAGACGCCTGCAAGAAAACCACCAAGCTCAGAGAGCACCAAGGAGCCCTTCTGCCAACCCTGAGCTACTCCTGCGTTGATTTCTGAGACAGCCTTGACTTTTGAAGGAAAAATAATGAAATAAATAATGAATTATTCCTCCCCAAAGGTTTGGCTGTCAGTTTGGAGGGAAAGGTTGGTTGAACCGGGTATGTTCAGCAGGCAGAAAGAAAGGCAATTTTCATATATTTAAAGAATAATCATTTAGAGAAGGGGGATAGACTTGATCTGGGCTGGAACCAGAGGTGATATTCAGCCAGTTCTGACCAGTTCTGGAGAACTGATAGCGGAAATCTTGAGCAGTTCAGAGAACCGGCCAATCCCACCTCTGACTGGCCCCGCCAGCCCCATCTCTTCTCTGCCTCCCATTGAGTCCCACCTGATCAGCTGGGTCTCCTTTGGTTGCCCTGCACAGGAGAACGGAGCTGGAAAGCAGTATCCTTCCCCTGTCACATTCACCAAGCCATCCCTACAGAACCAATAGCAAAAATGTTTGAATCCCACCACTGGTTAGAACCAAGGTTGATATTAAAAGGAAGTAGATTCAGGCTACATAGTAGAAGGCTAGAAGGAAGACGAAGTCAAAAGGAAATAAATAGATTCAGGTTAGACAGTAGAATCCAGATGCTAAGAGTGATAGATCCAAGGTAGCAGGTGTTGGATAAAGCGCTTGTGTCACCCTTCACTGAGGATCTTCAAAGATGGGTCGCCATCTGCTCCAAGCAGGGTAACAGTTCCTCTAACTCTCAGGGATGAGGACCTGTGGACTTCAACTCCCAGAATTTCAGAGCCAGGATGGCAACTCAGAAATTCTGGGAGTTGAAGTCCACAAGTCCTCAAGGGGCCACAGATCCTCACCTCTGCTCTACCTGAACATGGGATTGGGTTAGTTGTCCTCTGAGGCAGCGATTCCCAAATGGTTTGTGCCCCAGGGACCGGTTTCACAAAATATCATTTTTCCACAGACCGGAGGGGGGATAAGACTCCTGCTCTGAGGTACATCCCAACGGGCCAACAAGTACCAGTGATTTCCTCCTGTCCTTATCCTAGCAGCCATCAACTTGAATACATTTTTTTTCATTCAACTTTTGAAGAGTTTCTCCTCTTTCTTATAATACCCCCAAACCTTAATTCTTCAAAATTTTGAAGTGCACTTTTTCCTTAATTGTCCCAAAGGTACTTTTTTCAAGACACAACTGGACTTTCTTTGACAATGTTTCACTTCTCATCCAAGGAGCTTCCTTCCACTCTGAAAAAAGCACCTTTGGCGAGAACCATGACCTGGATGACTGAGAATTTCCACAGTCATTTTTTCCTAATCCTAATTTCCCTTTCATGGATGCATAAACTGTTTGACTCTAAAACTATTTTTTTCCTAGCTCTCTCTCTCTCCTCTCTCTCTGTCTGTCTCTCTCTCACACACATACCCACTCTCTGATTTTCATTTACCTCCTACTATAAAGTTTTAGTATTTTCATGTCATGAACATTTAAGACTTTTTAAAAAAAATAATATACTCCCAATGGATACAGACACATATCCGTTGGTCCCTCTGGCTCTTACGCTGTTTATCAAACTGATAGATCCTTGCCTGATTGGGTTCATTTGGTGAGGGAATTAAGTATGATTAACTACAGTGACTCATGGAAGAGTTATGGCATTTACGCTGCAGCTCTTAAACTCATCTTGAGGGCACTCGGGGAAAACATTTGCTTTTTTGGCTAGAAATTGTGCGGATGAATTATATCCAGTAGTATGTAGCTGTCATACCTTTGGTCCATGATTATTCATGATCTAAGATGTTCTTTACCTAGATGAAATGTAGGCTTCCTTTCACAACAGGTTTAATCTCTCCTTTCATTTATACATGTCTGCCTTCCTTGCTCACTCATCAACGAAGCATCCATCAGATTTGGTCTCACAAAGCTTCTTTTAAGCCAGGCTGAAGTCCTGAGGAGTTCACAGACATGTCCATGCAGTGTTCTTGGCAATGGTGGACACCACTGTCTTCTTCTGGGGTGTGTTTTGATGGCCAGGGCTGACATTCAACTCTAGATTTAGAGAGGAGCTTCTGAAAACGAACAGTATCCCCTCAGCGCTGTTACCTGCTAAGGTCTGAGAAACCATCTGGCTTCTCTTGAAGGAAAGAGGAAGAAGGAGGAAATGGGTATGGATGATCTTCTCATGGAAAGCGTGGTACACCTAAGAAAAACAGATAGCTTCACGTTTGAAAGTTTCGGCTTAGAAGATGCACAGATATTTGATTTCCTGCAGAATGCTTCATCTGATTGAACATGTCCCACATTTCCTTGGTATTTGTGGTAGAGAAATTTTAGCAAAAACTAAGCAAGTTTCTAAAAGAAACAGATGCCCGGGTAGAACTGTCCAGAGCATGAAATGCATTGTCTCCATTTGCACACAACCAGAACGAGAAAAATGCTTCTAATCTGGCTACTTTTGCAGGGTGGCATAAAAAAACAACAACAACAAAGCAACTCTGCTTACTAGATTTATCAAAATATGCAGAATATAGAATGTACGCTATCTAAATCATAAACAAAAAAATACAAAGAAAGATGACAAAATAAAATTTAAGAGCACATCGCAGCTTACAGCAGACAAAATCTTACTATAAATAAAGATGATGCATAGCCAGAAAAAGAGCAGCCTAAAGTAAAACTTTTCACCATTTAAGGTGGAGGACATGGGGCAAAATGAAAATATACTACACTTTAAAAGCAGTAATTACACTGAGCAGCTGTGTAAGTCTGTCCAGATTACAAACTGAGTTTGGGGAAGTTTCTTATTAATTAATGCCTGTGGCTAGGCATGTGAGGAACATCAGTCACAGTGAGATCCTGGCAGAAGAAGTAGGATGTAAATAGAAATCAAAAGAAAAAGAACAAAATTGTAACATAAATATCCCTCAATTTTATTCTGCATACCCAACTTAATTGGGGATACCAATAAAAATAAATAAGTAAAAGGATAGGTTAGAGTATATGGAATATACTGAGTGGATTGGTAAATCAATGATTAAAGAATACAAAAAGAAGTTTAAATTTTATCAGCCCCATAAAACAGTTGACTTTAAATGCACCATTGCTTTTATAGGTCCACAGCAACATTTTTGGCTTTGATGAATTAATCATTGAATGCAATGTGTTCAAGCAAGAACATGAAATTCCTATCCAAAGATGATCAGAGGTGAACTGAGTTTTGTTCAGAGGTTACCTGTTTATCATGGATACTCTTATAAATTGTTGGGGCACTCTTTGTTTTCAATAAAGGAGAATATTTGTAGCTCAGGGTTGAACAGAGGGGTTCACGATTCATATCAAAGGACAAGACGGAAAAAAAGGCTCCCAAGTTTGGAAAATTAGTTATGTAAGTCTCTTTGGCTAGGAACTATCTCTTTAGCTAGATGATCTGTCTGACATTATCATTACTATTGGTTCCTGCTCCAGTCAAGTTTTCTGTTTCTGTGGGATCCAGTTTCCATCTTCGTGGAGCTTAAGCATGCACAGATCCCTGTGCCATCCTGTAGATCATGATCAACAAGGGGTAGAACTTGAATCTGAATCCTTCTGCAATTTAAACACTCTACTATATTATAGCCAAGAAATCGCACATCACACAATCTGTGATTTCTTTGACATAATTTTGTCAAGTGTTTAAATTCTAGAAGGATTGTGATTCAACCCTTCATTGACCATGGGTTTTTTGCCAGTTAACCCAACAACTTCACCTGGTTGAATAAAATAAGGAGAATTTCCTATGGATGCCACTTTTCACTTACATGGGGGAAAAGAATAATAAAGGGTCAATGAAAAAGAATAAAATAATAAGGAGTTGTTGATGGGGTACAAAGAGCTGAAGGCATTGTTGTTGCTATCATATCATCCTGCAGCAGGAAAATGGTAAAGCGTGCAATCCCAAGCAGTGGCATATCTTTGAATATCTCCTTTCTTTGTGCACAAGGATGTTTGTTATTCAGACTTTCCCAAAGAAGAAAATAATTGATTGGGGTTTTTTTTTTTTTTAAAAAAAGCATACAACACAGTGCTGTCAATATAGCACAGGAAATGTTGCATTGCAGACTTGAGCTGTGCTTTTTACAGGAATTTGTTTTGAGATGTCATTGAGGTTTTTGGTGAATATAAAGCATATGAAACATTAAATAAAGCTATATAAAAGACCCTTGAAACATATTTTGAGTAGGAAGTTAGCAAGATTTCCTGCAGCTCTTTTCTGTTAATTTATAACACAAGCAAAAAGATTGTGTAGTTGACACTTGGTGGTCCACAATGTAATGACATGTCTTTCTAGAACAGTACTTTTAAGAGGTCTCCTATTGAAACAGATTCTAGAAGGATAACCATTTTACTTGTAGCAAAAACCTGGAGCCTGGTTCATCAAATTTTGTTTTAATCATAGAAAGTTCTTCAGGGGCCTCTGTTATGTATCACTAGAAGAGCACACTGAGAGATATAATTACCCTGGGTTGCTTCTTATTCTTGTTTTTCTTTGAGAGAAGGCTCCAGTTTTCTCTATGATTATCAACTGTAATTGACTGTAAACAATCTCTCAAGGTAAATGATCCACCTCCCATTTGACAACCTTCATGTAGGTTTCTAAGATCCAAGTGCAAAGATAAACAGAGATTTTATAGCTATTTCCTTGTGCTGCCAAGCAAGGCACTTCAAGGTGAAGTATTCTGTTACAGGGTAAGAGCTTAATAAGTGGTGGGTGCTAAGAAAATGGTTATTTGTAGTGAAAAGAAGGTTCCAGAAATGCAGCAAAGCAGATGGCAAGCCTTTGAATCCATTGTGGTCATAATAGATCCAGTTGCAGAAGGAGAGTAAACAGAGAGCCAAGATCCTGGGCTCCTCTGTCTCAGCTAAAGGAACAACTTCCTACACTTTATGAAAGGTGCACAAAGGGAGTTTTATCATTTCATCAGCCAAATGATACCCATGCATTCCAAGTGGGTTCAGCCAGGACTTTTGGATTTTCATCAACTGCCAGTGGCATGAATGCAGTTTTAAAAAGGGGAGGAAGAAGTTGAAAAAGTGAACAGGGGAATATAATAGCCCAGTTGGCTCTTCATTACCAATATGCCATTCTTAAGAATAGGTCAAGAGATAAGAGCTGCTAGGTTGCCAAGAATAGCTGTGCCCATGGATTATAGCATCACTGGAGGAGAGCTTTCCAGACCTACCCAAGTCCCACCTTCATGTCAACATAACCAGATGTTCCTGAGCAGTCCAGTAACATTTAAAAAAATCACAGTTTCTGAACTGAATAGAATAGAATAGTGAATAGAATAGAATAGTGAATAGAATAGAATAGTGAATAGAATAGAATAGTGAATGGAATAGAATAGAATAGAATACAATACAAAGATACAGAATTGAATATAATAAAACAGAACAGAATAGAACAGCAGAGTTGGAAGGGACCTTGGAGGTCTTCTAGTCCAACCTCCTGCTTAGGCAAGAAACCCTAGATCATTTGAGACAAATGCTTGTCCAATCTCTTCTTAAAAGCCTCCACAACTTCTGGAGGCAAGCTGTTCCATTGATTAATTGTTCTCACTGTCAGGAAATTTCCTCTTAGTTCGAGATTCTAGGCCCTCATGGGCACTGGCCTTTCAATAACAACTCCAAATCATTTTTGGGTAATTCCTCCTAAAAATCATATCACTGAATTTTGAGGCCCAAATGCCAAGCAATAAAGTCACATCCTCTGGCTGATTTTTTTTTTTTTTCTGGAACTGGCAAATTGCTAAGCTTGTGTGACGCCTCCACAGGTAGAAGACGGAAAAGAATAGAAAAAGAAATGATAACTTTAAATTCCAAGGAAGATTTTGTTCCATCAACCATGGAACAGACTGCAACATTTCTCAACTTAGCAGCTTTAAGATGTATGGACCTCAACTCCCAGAATTCCCCAGCCAGCATAGCTGCCTAGGGAATTCTGGGAATTGAAATGCACAGGTCTAAAAATTGCTGAGGATGAAAACCCTACTGTGGAGGCTGGAATTCTCCTTCACTATAAATTTTAGATGGGCTGGATAACCATTTCCAAATTTGCTCCTCTCTTCACATGACTGAAGCCTTCCTATTAACCAACACAACTATTCTCCTTTCTTAGAATGACATTGGAGGTCAACGCAGTCTGATCAACAAGTGGACAACATTCCTGAAAGCCAGGCTGGTTTGCTCCATCCCAGGTCCAGAAGGAGCTGATACACATTTTGATGAACTCCGTAAGTGAATTTCAGTCGTATCTGAATGGAATTCAGTCATGGAGCTGTAGGGTGCACCGTTCAGTGAAGGCAGCAGTGTGAATTGAGAAAAACCCAATGCCTTGGAAGAAGATTTATATACTTTTACCTGCTTTGGGGGAAAAAAGAAGGAGTTCATAGAATAATCTTCTTGAATAGAACTTACCTGAAAGATTCTTCTAGTTGAGTAGCAGACTGCTGATCTGGACCAAAAAAGTGAATAACATTTCTTTATTAATAGGAAAAGTTGCAATAATTGTGATTTTTATTACTGTGATAGCTTCCAAAATAATATTGCTTATAAAGAGTACATTTTTTAGAAACAGAATACCAATCAACAATTCTTGAATTCCTTTATACATTCTTCGATCTTGACAAATGAAACATATGGTTGACTTCATCCTGCAAAGTAATAATGGAAAATATACTTTAGATTGCTTCTTATGAAAGTGTGTAGTGTTTTATTTCACTTAAGAGTAGAAAATCAGATAAGACTTTTGGAGGAAAAAAAGAATATGAAGAAAAATGATATATATAACTTCATTTTTTCTATGATATGGCTAGACCGTCTGAGACAGAGCTGTGGCTAAGTTAATGAATCCAGATTCATGGGTTAATCAGGTACAGGAAAAAAAGAAAAAAAATAGGTTGTGATATGTTACATCATTGTGTTTAATTGCTAAATTACATCTTTTTCAGTCCTTAAAAAAAAAGGGGGGGTTTTTTTCAAGATTTAAGTAACGATGAATCACAAAATATCATTTCAGAACACAACAGTTGAAAGTTTAAATTAACTCTTTGAAATTTTATACTTTTGTCTATAGTGTCTTTAACCATAAAAAATAGCACTTTTTAGAGTTTGGGTAAACATTTTTTTACCATGTGCAAAACATTGAAAATCATCAGTTTGTGGGGATAGTTACCACTGAAGTGATCTAGTAATTTTAATCAGAGATGTAGTTCACTCTGTGAACAAACAACATCATGTAAACTAAAATATGGATGTTGTATATGTGTGTCTGGGTATGTACATCTCCTGCTTTTTTTCCAAAATATTAACATCATGTGGCATGATATATAATAAAGCGTGTATAATCTGAATTTTGAAATAATCTTTTCCATTGCAGAAGACATATTCTTGCTTTCCACAAGAGATGAGAGGAACCCCATGGTGTATGGTGTTTTCACAACTACCAGGTACACTTCATCAGCATCTCTATAAGAAATATAAAAAAAACATTTTTGGGTTATGCTAAATATTAGGCTGTTAATTGAATTACAACAATACATATATTAAGCTTTGCTCGGGTATTTGCAGATGGTATCTGCCATCATCGGGCTTCTGTATTGTGTTCGTCTACTGTTCGTTGTTCGTCAGATGAACACAGTACAGAAGCCTGATGATGGCAGATGAGATCTATACATATATATATATATATATATATATATATATATATATATATATATATATATATATGTGTGTGTGTGTGTGTGTGTGTGTGTGTGTGTGTGTGTGTGTGTGCTGTTTAGCTTCCTTCGGGTATTATCCCACGTCATTGTAGTTCTGTTAAAGTTGTAGCAACGTTTCAGCAGAATCTCATCTGCCATCCTCAGGCTTCTGTATAGAGTTAGTTCCTGGTTTCAAATTTGAGGCTGGTCCATTCTGATTGGCTGGGAGCCTAGATCTGTGTTCATTGGACTTGGAGTTTGATTGATTGGTGTTTGTGGTTTCTTCTGTCTGCTTTGTGGCTTTTATTGGCTGGCAACACTCTGTTCTTGTGTTGGAGGCTTTCAGTGCAGCTTGGCTCCGTGTGAAGGGACGGCTGCTATTCATTAGCAAGCTGGATTTCACCTGGGTGCCTGGTGGGGGGGTGTTTGGGTTGGAGCTATCAGAGGGAGTCTGTTTTTGCCCAGGTGTTTGCCTGGCTTGTGTCATGGAGATCTTTCTATTTGAGAGTGCAGACTTCCAAATGATTGACAGTCTGGTGGAATCATCTCTTCTATTCATGCTGTCAGGTCTTTTTTCAATCTCTATGGCTTCTCTGATGATTCTGTGGTTGGGGTTTTCTATAGTGGCTAGGGTTTTAGTGCCATTGAAGTTGATGTTGTGACCTGTGGTTTTCATGTGTTGGACTAGTGAGGAGGTGTGTTCCAGCTTTTTTACTGCATTTTTGTGTTCATCTAGGCGGGTACTTATTCTTCTATTGGTCTGTCCAATGTATGTGGCCGGGCATGATGTACAGGGAATTTCGTATATGCCTTGGTTTTCCAGGTCAATTTTGTCTTTGGGGTTCCTCAGGATGGCTGCTATTTTTTTGTCTGTTTTGAAGGCAGTCTTGATGTGATGCCTGTGTAGTATCTTACTGATTTTATCTGTGGTACCTCTTATGTAGGGCAGGACAGCTGTTCCATAGATCTGTTGATCTTCTAGGTCTCTGTTATGTCTTGGTGTGTTTTTGTGGATCAAGTTGGTGATTTTGTTTTTGTGGAAGCCATTGGCTGTCAATACTTCAGTCAGGGTGCATAGTTCAGTCTTTATATGTGTCTTGTCTGCCAGGCATTTGGTTCTGGTAATTAGGGTTTTCGCTACGGAATTTATCTGTGCTGGGTGGTGGTGGGATTTGTGATTTGGCTTGTGGCATGGAGATCTTTCTATTTGAGATGCCACAAGCCAGGCAAACACCTGGGCAAAAACAGACTCCCTCTGATAGCTCCAACCTAACCCCCCCACCAGGCACCCAGGTGAAACCCAGCTTGCTAATGAATAGCAGCTTGCTAATGAAGAGCAGCCGTCCCTTCACACGAAGCCAAGCTGCACTAAAAGCCTCCAACACAAGAACAGACTGTTGCCAGCCAATCAAAGCCACAAAACAGACAGAAGAAACCAGGAACACCAATCAATCAAACTCCAAGTCCAATGAAACAGGTCCAGGCTCCCAACCAATCAGAATGGACCAGCCTCAAATTTAAAACCAGGAGCTGTAAGACCCATATCCATACAGAAGCCTGAAGATGGCAGATGAGATTCTGCTGAAACGTTGCTACAACTTTAACAGAACTACAATGACGTGGGATAATACCCGAAGGAAGCTAAACAGCACACATGTAAGTACCCGCGAAAACCTAAGAAAACATATATATATTTGTTTTTTT